>CM026401.1:18606662-18643856 GCA_014843695.1 Archivesica marissinica
TACTTACAAGTTGGTCATGCCACCTCCAAGAGTATTGACAAGTTGATCATGCCACCTCCAAGACTACTTACAAGTTGGTCATGCCACCTCCAAGAGTATTGACAAGTTGATCATGCCACCTCCAAGAGTACTTACAAGTTGATAATGCCACCCCCAAGAGTACTGACAAGTTGGTCATGCCACCTCCAAGAGTACTTACAAGTTGGTCATGCCACCCCCAAGAGTACTTACAAGTTGGTCATGCCACCTCCAAGAGTACTTACAAGTTGATCATGCCACCTCCAAGAGTACTTACAAGTTGATCATGCCACCCCAAGAGTACTGACAAGTTGATCATGTACAAGTTGATCATGCCACCCCAAGAGTACTGACAAGTTGATCATGCCACCCCCAATAGTACTAACAAGTTGATCATGCCACCTCCAAGAGTACTTACAAGTTGGTCATGCCACCTCCAAGAGTACTAACAAGTTGGTCATGCTACCTCCAAGAGTACTTACAAGTTGGTCATGCCACCTCCAAGAGTACTTACAAGTCGGTCATGCCACCCCAAGAGTACTGACAAGTTGATCATGCCACCTCCAAGAGTACTTACAAGTTGGTCATGCCACCTCCAAGAGTACTGACAAGTTGATCATGCCACCTCCAAGAGTACTTACAAGTTGGTCATGCCACCTCCAAGAGTACTTACAAGTCGGTCATGCCACCTCCAAGAGTACTTACAAGTTGGTCATGCCATCTCCAAGAGTACTTACAAGTTGGTCATGCCACCTCCAAGAGTACTTACAAGTTGGTCATGCCACCTCCAAGAGTACTGACAAGTTGATCATGCCACCTCCAAGAGTACTTACAAGTTGATCATGCAACCCCCAAGAGTACTGAAAAGTTGGTCATGCCACCTCCAAGAGTACTTACAAGTTGGTCATGCCACCTCCAAGAGTACTTACAAGTTGGTCATGCCACCTCCAAGAGTACTTACAAGTTGATCATGCCACCTCCAAGAGTACTTACAAGTTGATCATGCCACCCCAAGAGTACTGACAAGTTGATCATGTACAAGTTGATCATGCCACCCCAAGAGTACTGACAAGTTGATCATGCCACCCCCAAGAGTACTTACAAGTTGGTCATGCCACCCCCAAGAGTACTAACAAGTTGGTCATGCCACCTCCAAGAGTACTGACAAGTTGGTCATGCCACCTCCAAGAGTACTAACAAGTTGGTCATGCCACCTCCAAGAGTACTTACAAGTTGGTCATGCCACCTCCAAGAGTACTTACAAGTTGGTCATGCCACCTCCAAGAGTACTTACAAGTTGGTCATGCCACCTCCAAGAGTACTTACAAGTTGGTCATGCCCCCAAGAGTACTTACAAGTTGGTCATGCCACCCCAAGAGTACTTAAGTTGGTCATGCCACCTCCAAGAGTACTTACAAGTTGGTCATGCCACCTCCAAGAGTACTTACAAGTTGGTCATGCCACCTCCAGAGTACTTAGAAGTTGGTCATGCCACCTCCAAGAGTACTTACAAGTTGGTCATGCCACCTCCAAGAGTATTGACAAGTTGATCATGCCACCCCCAAAGTACTTACAAGTTGGTCATGCCCCCAGTACTTACAAGTTGGTCATGCCACCCCCAAGAGTACTGACAAGATGAGCATGCCACCTCCAAGAGTACTTACAAGTTGGTCATGCCACCCCCAAGAGTACTTACAAGTTGGTCATGCCACCTCCAAGAGTACTTACAAGTTGATCATGCCACCTCCAAGAGTACTTACAAGTTGGTCATGCCACCCCCAAGAGTACTTACAAGTTGGTCATGCCACCTCCAAGAGTACTTACAAGTTGGTCATGCCACCTCCAAGAGTACTGACAAGTTGGTCATGCCACCTCCAAGAGTACTGACAAGTTGATCATGTACAAGTTGATCATGCCACCCCAAGAGTACTGACAAGTTGATCATGCCACCCCCAAGAGTACTTACAAGTTGGTCATGCCACCTCCAAGAGTACTTACAAGTTGGTCATGCCACCTCCAAGAGTACTTACAAGTTGGTCATGCCATCTCCAAGAGTACTTAGAAGTTGGTCATGCCACCTCCAAGAGTACTTACAAGTTGGTCATGCCACCTCCAAGAGTATTGACAAGTTGATCATGCCACCCCCAAGAGTACTTACAAGTTGGTCATGCCACCTCCAACAGTACTTACAAGTTGGTCATGCCACCCCCAAGAGTACTTACAAGTTGGTCATGCCACCTCCAAGAGTACTTACAAGTTGGTCATGCCACCTCCAAGAGTACTTACAAGTTGGTCATGCCATCTCCAAGAGTACTTAGAAGTTGGTCATGCCACCTCCAAGAGTACTTACAAGTTGGTCATGCCACCTCCAAGAGTATTGACAAGTTGATCATGCCACCCCCAAGAGTACTTACAAGTTGGTCATGCCACCTCCAACAGTACTTACAAGTTGGTCATGCCACCCCCAAGAGTACTGACAAGATGAGCATGCCACCTCCAAGAGTACTTACAAGTTGGTCATGCCACCCCCAAGAGTACTTACAAGTTGGTCATGCCACCTCCAAGAGTACTTACAAGTTGATCATGCCACCTCCAAGAGTACTTACAAGTTGGTCATGCCACCCCCAAGAGTACTTACAAGTTGGTCATGCCACCTCCAAGAGTACTTACAAGTTGGTCATGCCACCTCCAAGAGTACTGACAAGTTGGTCATGCCACCTCCAAGAGTATTGACAAGTGGTCATGCCACTTCCAACAGTACTTACAAGTTGGTCATCTACCCCAAGAGTACTTACAAGTTGGTCATGCCACCTCCAAGAGTACTTACAAGTTGATCATGCCACCCCCAAGAGTACTGACAAGTTGATCATGCCACCTCCAAGAGTACTTACAAGTTGTCATGCCACCTCCAAGAGTACTTACAAGTCGGTCATGCCACCCCCAAGAGAACATACAAGTTGGTCATGCCACCCCATGAGTACTGACAAGTTGTCATGTCTATCCCCAAGAGTACTGACAAGTTGGTCATGCCACCTCCAAGAGTACTTACAAGTTGGTCATGCCACCTCCAAGAGTACTTACAAGTTGGTCATGCCACCTCCAAGAGTATTGACAAGTTGATCATGCCACCCCCAAGAGTACTGACAAGTTGGTCATGCCACCTCCAAGAGTACTTACAAGTTGGTCATGCCACCTCCAAGAGTATTGACAAGTTGATCATGCCACCCCCAAGAGTACTTACAAGTTGGTCATGCCACCTCCAAGAGTACTTACAAGTTGGTCATGCCACCTCCAAGAGTACTTACAAGTTGGTCATGCCACCCCCAAGAGTACTTACAAGTTGGTCATGCCACCTCCAAGAGTACTTACAAGTTGGTCATGCCACCTCCAAGAGTACTTACAAGTTGGTCATGCCACCCCCAAGAGTACTTACAAGTTGGTCATGCCACCTCCAAGAGTACTTACAAGTTGGTCATGCCACCTCCAAGAGTACTGACAAGTTGGTCATGCCACCTCCAAGAGTATTGACAAGTTGGTCATGCCACCTCCAACAGTACTTACAAGTTGGTCATGCCACCCCAAGAGTACTTACAAGTTGGTCATGCCACCTCCAAGAGTACTGACAAGTTGGTCATGCCACCTCCAAGAGTACTTACAAGTTGGTCATGCCACCCCCAAGAGTACTTACAAGTTGGTCATGCCACCTCCAAGAGTACTTACAAGTTGATCATGCCACCTCCAAGAGTACTTACAAGTTGGTCATGCCACCCCCAAGAGTACTTACAAGTTGGTCATGCCACCTCCAAGAGTACTTACAAGTTGGTCATGCCACCTCCAAGAGTACTGACAAGTTGGTCATGCCACCTCCAAGAGTATTGACAAGTTGGTCATGCCACCTCCAACAGTACTTACAAGTTGGTCATGCCACCCCAAGAGTACTTACAAGTTGGTCATGCCACCTCCAAGAGTACTTACAAGTTGATCATGCCACCCCCAAGAGTACTGACAAGTTGATCATGCCACCTCCAAGAGTACTTACAAGTTGGTCATGCCACCTCCAAGAGTACTTACAAGTCGGTCATGCCACCCCCAAGAGTACATACAAGTTGGTCATGCCACCCCATGAGTACTGACAAGTTGATCATGTCAGTTGATCATGCACCCCAAGAGTACTGACAAGTTGATCATGCCACCCCCAAGAGTACTTACAAGTTGGTCATGCCACCTCCAAGAGTACTTACAAGTTGGTCATGCCACCTCCAAGAGTATTGACAAGTTGATCATGCCACCCCCAAGAGTACTTACAAGTTGGTCATGCCACCTCCAAGAGTACTTACAAGTTGGTCATGCCACCTCCAAGAGTATTGACAAGTTGATCATGCCACCCCAAGAGTACTTACAAGTTGGTCATGCCACCTCCAAGAGTACTTACAAGTTGGTCATGCCACCTCCAAGAGTACTTACAAGTTGGTCATGCCACCCCCAAGAGTACTTACAAGTTGGTCATGCCACCTCCAAGAGTACTTACAAGTTGATCATGCCACCTCCAAGAGTACTTACAAGTTGGTCATGCCACCTCCAAGAGTACTTACAAGTTGGTCATGCCACCTCCAAGAGTACTTACAAGTTGGTCATGCCACCTCCAAGAGTACTGACAAGTTGGTCATGCCACCTCCAAGAGTATTGACAAGTTGGTCATGCCACCTCCAAGAGTACTTACAAGTTGGTCATGCCACCTCCAAGAGTACTTACAAGTTGGTCATGCCACCCCCAAGAGTACATACAAGTTGGTCATGCCACCTCCAAGAGTACTTACAAGTTGATCATGCCACCCCAAGAGTACTGACAAGTTGATCATGCCACCCCCAAGAGTACTTACAAGTTGGTCATGCCACCCCTAAGAGTACTAACAAGTTGGTCATGCCACCTCCAAGAGTACTTACAAGTTGGTCATGCCACCTCCAAGAGTACTAACAAGTTGGTCATGCTACCTCCAAGAGTACTTACAAGTTGGTCATGCCACCTCCAAGAGTACTTACAAGTCGGTCATGCCACCCCAAGAGTACTGACAAGTTGATCATGCCACCTCCAAGAGTACTTACAAGTCGGTCATGCCACCCCCAAGAGAACATACAAGTTGGTCATGCCACCTCCAAGAGTACTTACAAGTTGATCATGCCACCCCAAGAGTACTGACAAGTTGATCATGTACAAGTTGATCATGCCACCCCAAGAGTACTAACAAGTTGGTCATGCCACCTCCAAGAGTACTTACAAGTTGGTCATGCCACCTCCAAGAGTACTTACAAGTCGGTCATGCCACCCCAAGAGTACTGACAAGTTGATCATGCCACCTCCAAGAGTACTTACAAGTCGGTCATGCCCCCCCAAGAGTACTGACAAGTTGATCATGCCACCTCCAAGAGTACTTACAAGTTGGTCATGCCACCCCAAGAGTACTTAGAAGTTGGTCATGCCACCTCCAAGAGTACTTACAAGTTGGTCATGCCACCTCCAAGAGTACTTACAAGTTGGTCATGCCACCTCCAAGAGTACTTACAAGTTGGTCATGCCACCTCCAAGAGTACTTACAAGTTGGTCATGCCATCTCCAAGAGTACTTAGAAGTTGGTCATGCCACCTCCAAGAGTACTTACAAGTTGGTCATGCCACCTCCAAGAGTATTGACAAGTTGATCATGCCACCTCCAGAGTACTTACAAGTTAGCATGCCACCCCCAAGAGTACTTACAAGTTGGTCATGCCACCTCCAAGAGTATTGACAAGTTGATCATGCCACCCCCAAGAGTACTGACAAGATGAGCATGCCACCCCCAAGAATACTTACAAGTTGGTCATGCCACCCCCAAGAGTACTGACAAGTTGATCATGCCACCCCCAACAGTACTAACAAGTTTATCATGCCACCCCCAAGAGTACTGACAAGTTGGTCATGCCACCTACAAGAGTACTTACAAGTTGATCATGCCACCCCAAGAGTACTGACAAGTTGATCATGCCACCTCCAAGAGTACTTACAAGTTGATCATGCCACCCCAAGAGTACTGACAAGTTGATCATGCCACCCCCAAGAGTACTTACAAGTTGGTCATGCCACCCCCAAGAGTACTTACAAGTTGGTCATGCCACCCCAAGAGTACTTACAAGTTGGTCATGCCACCTCCAAGAGTACTTACAAGTTGGTCATGCCACCTCCAAGAGTACTAACAAGTTGGTCATGCCAACTCCAACAGTACTAACAAGTTGGTCATGCCACCTCCAACAGTACTGACAAGGTATTTGTGCATTATACTAGGGGCTCTGATCCTTAATATCAATGCTTGCAGTTTGACGATAACTAGATATCATTATATATGGTTAATTGCATTTTGAAAATATCGGTACTGTATGCATCTAAATGCTCTCTTGGCTAAATGGGAATCAGGTTTGCTGTCAAACTGACATGGGTATGTCCTGTGTTAATTTGTTTCCTAATGTAATAATTAAGACAAGAAAGAAATTACATGTAATTAAGTTTACAATTAACCCTTTCAACACTACAAGTACAAACCTCTAAAATCAGGACCTGAACTTTTTGCCAGTAACATTACTATTTAAAAAATTACCCATTTTGATAAATGAACTGGTCCAATTGTAATTTTCGAATTAATTTATTGGTCTAAAAATATCATGGACCAGTCCATGTGAGTTACTTGGGTGTTGAGTGGGGTATGCAGTTTCCTTACAATTAGTTATTTCAGAATTTTCAGTTGGTATCCATAACGACGATATATCACGATGTTTTCAAGTTGATATATAGATATGAAATTTGATCCCAGTCATATGTTAATTGTTATACATGTACATTTTTGTACCAGCAATAATACGTTATTTATTTTACATTTGCTATACATGTACCTGTGTGTATTTTGCGGTGAGATATGAGGTGTGACTGATGCTTAGTAGAGAAGCCGCATAGGTCGCACAGATATGGCTTGTTGTCGAAGTGTATAGCTCTATGTTGCTGCATCACACCCTTTGTACCGAACTTCTTGAAACACACATCGCACTCAAACTGTCGTCCTACAATACAAAACAATCAATACATGTACACACACAGCACTCAAACTGTCGTCCTACAATACATGTACACACACAGCACTCAAACTGTCGTCCTACAATACATGTACACACACAGCACTCAAACTGTCGTCCTACAATACATGTACACACACAGCACTCAAACTGTCATCCTACAATACATGTACACACACAGCACTCAAACTGTCGTCCTACAATACATGTACACACAATATCGACCATGCTAATTTTATTTTCATTGTTTAGTTTGGGAGATTTAAGTTACCCCAACAGCTTAGGTCATATATGTATGGCGACTCTCCAACTTAGGTCATATATGTATGGTGACTCTCCAGCTTAGGTCATATATGTATGGTGACTCTCCAGCTTAGGTCATATATGTATGGTGACTCTCCAGCTGGTATTGGCTTTACTAAATAATATTAAAACTACCTCATCAGTCAATTTAATGCATTCTAGCAGCACCATATCTTCCAGCAGCACCATACCATCTAGCAGCACTATACCGTCCAGCAGCACTATACCTTCTAGCAGCACTATACCATCTAGCAGCACCATATCTTCCAGCAGCACCATACCATCTAGCAGCACCATACCTTCTAGCAGCACTATACCGTCCAGCAGCACTATACCTTCTAGCAGCATTATACCTTCCAGCAGCACTATACCTTCTAGCAGCACTATACCTTCTAGCAGCACTATACCTTCTAGCAGCACTATACCTTCCAGCAGCACTATACTGTCCAGCAGCATTATACCTTCCAGCAGCACTATACCTTCCAGCAGCACTATACCTTCCAGCAGCACTATACCTTCTAGCAGCACTATACCTTCCAGCAGCACTATATGTTCTAGCAGCACTATACCTTCTAGCAGCACTATACCTTCTAGCGGCACTATACCTTCTAGCGGCACTATACCTTCTAGCAGCACTATTACCTTCTAGCAGCACTATTACCTTCTAGCAGCACTATACCTAGCAGCACTATACCTTCTAGCAGCACTATACCTTCTAGCAGCACTATACCTTCTAGCAGCACTATACCATCTAGCAGCACTATACCTTCTAGCAGCACTATACCTTCTAGCAGCACTATACCTTCTAGCAGCACTATACCTTCTAGCAGCACTATACCTTCTAGCAGCACTATACCTTCTAGCAGCACTATACCTTCCAGCAGCACTATACCTTCTAGCGGCACCATACCATCTAGCGGCACTATACCTTCTAGCAGCACTATACCTTCCAGCAGCACTTAACCTTCTAGCAGCACTATACCATCTAGCAGCACTATACCTTCTAGCAGCACTATACCTTCCAGCAGCACTATACCATCTAGCAGCACTATACCATCTAGCAGCACTATACCATCTAGCAGCACTATACCTTCCAGCAGCACTATACCTTCTAGCAGCACTATACCTTCCAGCAGCACTATACCTTCCAGCAGCACTATACCTAGCAGCACTATACATTCTAGCAGCACTATACCTTCTAGCAGCATTATACCTTCTAGCAGCACTATACCTAGCAGCACTATACATTCTAGCAGCACCATGCCTTCTAGCAGCACTATACCTTCCAGCAGCACTATATGTTCTAGCAGCACTATACCTTCTAGCAGCACTATACCTTCTAGCAGCACTATACCTTCTAGCGGCACTATACCTTCTAGCAGCACTATTACCTTCTAGCAGCACTATACCTTCTAGCAGCACTATACCTTCCAGCAGCACTATACCTTCTAGCAGCACTATACCTTCCAGCAGCACTATACCTTCTAGCAGCACTATACCATCTAGCAGCACTATACCTTCTAGCGGCACTATACCTTCTAGCGGCACTATACCTTCTAGCGGCACTATACCTTCTAGCAGCACTATACCTTCTAGCAGCACTATACCTTCTAGCAGCACTATACCTTCTAGCAGCACTATACCTTCTAGCAGCACTATACCTTCTAGCAGCACTATACCTAGCAGCACTATACCTTCCAGCAGCACTATACCTTCCAGCAGCACTATACCTTCTAGCAGCACTATACCATCTAGCAGCACTATACCTTCTAGCGGCACTATACCTTCTAGCGGCACTATACCTTCTAGCGGCACTATACCTTCTAGCGGCACTATACCTTCTAGCGGCACTATACCTTCTAGCAGCACTATACCTTCTAGCGGCACTATACCTTCTAGCAGCACTATACCTTCTAGCAGCACTATACCTTCCAGCGGCACTATACCTTCTAGCGGCACTATACCTTCTAGCGGCACTATACCTTCTAGCGGCACTATACCTTCTAGCGGCACTATACCTTCTAGCAGCACTATACCTTCTAGCAGCACTATACCTTCTAGCGGCACTATACCTTCTAGCGGCACTATACCTTCTAGCAGCACTATACCTTCTAGCAGCACTATTACCTTCTAGCAGCACTATACCTAGCAGCACTATACCTTCTAGCAGCACTATACCTTCTAGCAGCACTATACCTTCTAGCAGCACTATACCATCTAGCAGCACTATACCTTCTAGCAGCACTATACCTTCTAGCAGCACTATACCTTCTAGCAGCACTATACCTTCTAGCAGCACTATACCTTCTAGCAGCACTATACCTTCTAGCAGCACTATACCTTCCAGCAGCACTATACCTTCTAGCGGCACCATACCATCTAGCGGCACTATACCTTCTAGCAGCACTATACCTTCCAGCAGCACTTAACCTTCTAGCAGCACTATACCATCTAGCAGCACTATACCTTCTAGCAGCACTATACCTTCCAGCAGCACTATACCTTCTAGCAGCACTATACCTTCTAGCAGCACTATACCATCTAGCAGCACTATACCTTCCAGCAGCACTATACCTTCTAGCAGCACTATACCTTCCAGCAGCACTATACCTTCCAGCAGCACTATACCTAGCAGCACTATACATTCTAGCAGCACTATACCTTCTAGCAGCATTATACCTTCTAGCAGCACTATACCTAGCAGCACTATACATTCTAGCAGCACCATGCCTTCTAGCAGCACTATACCTTCCAGCAGCACTATATGTTCTAGCAGCACTATACCTTCTAGCAGCACTATACCTTCTAGCAGCACTATACCTTCTAGCGGCACTATACCTTCTAGCAGCACTATACTCCTTAGCAGCACTATACCTTCTAGCAGCACTATACCTAGCAGCACTATACCTTCCAGCAGCACTATACCTTCTAGCAGCACTATACCTTCTAGCAGCACTATACCTTCTAGCAGCACTATACCTAGCAGCACTATACCTTCTAGCGGCACTATACCTTCTAGCGGCACTATACCTTCTAGCGGCACTATACCTTCTAGCAGCACTATACCTTCTAGCAGCACTATACCTTCTAGCGGCACTATACCTTCTAGCAGCACTATTACCTTCTAGCAGCACTATACCTTCTAGCAGCACTATACCTAGCAGCACTATACCTTCCAGCAGCACTATACCTTCTAGCAGCACTATACCTTCCAGCAGCACTATACCTTCTAGCAGCACTATACCTTCTAGCAGCACTATACCTTCTAGCGGCACTATACCTTCTAGCGGCACTATACCTTCTAGCGGCACTATACCTTCTAGCGGCACTATACCTTCTAGCAGCACTATACCTTCTAGCAGCACTATACCTTCCAGCGGCACTATACCTTCTAGCGGCACTATACCTTCTAGCGGCACTATACCTTCTAGCGGCACTATACCTTCTAGCGGCACTATACCTTCTAGCAGCACTATACCTTCTAGCAGCACTATACCTTCTAGCAGCACTATACCTTCCAGCGGCACTATACCTTCTAGCGGCACTATACCTTCTAGCGGCACTATACCTTCTAGCGGCACTATACCTTCTAGCAGCACTATACCTTCTAGCGGCACTATACCTTCTAGCGGCACTATACCTTCTAGCGGCACTATACCTTCTAGCGGCACTATACCTTCTAGCGGCACTATACCTTCTAGCGGCACTATACCTTCTAGCGGCACTATACCTTCTAGCGGCACTATACCTTCTAGCAGCACTATACCTTCTAGCAGCACTATACCTTCCAGCGGCACTATACCTTCTAGCGGCACTATACCTTCTAGCGGCACTATACCTTCTAGCGGCACTATACCTTCTAGCGGCACTATACCTTCTAGCGGCACTATACCTTCTAGCAGCACTATACCTTCTAGCAGCACTATACCTTCTAGCAGCACTATACCTTCCAGCGGCACTATACCTTCTAGTGGCACTATACCTTCTAGCGGCACTATACCATCTAGCGGCACTATACCTTCTAGCGGCACTATACCTTCTAGCAGCACTATACCTTCTAGCGGCACTATACCTTCTAGCGGCACTATACCTAGCAGCACTATACCTTCTAGCAGCACTATACCTTCTAGCAGCACTATACCATCTAGCAGCACCATACCATCTAGCAGCACTATACCGTCCAGCAGCACTATACCTTCTAGCAGCACTATACCATCTAGCAGCACCATATCTTCCAGCAGCACCATACCATCTAGCAGCACCATACCTTCTAGCAGCACTATACCGTCCAGCAGCACTATACCTTCTAGCAGCATTATACCTTCCAGCAGCACTATACCTTCTAGCAGCACTATACCTTCTAGCAGCACTATACCTTCTAGCAGCACTATACCTTCCAGCAGCACTATACTGTCCAGCAGCATTATACCTTCCAGCAGCACTATACCTTCCAGCAGCACTATACCTTCCAGCAGCACTATACCTTCTAGCAGCACTATACCTTCCAGCAGCACTATATGTTCTAGCAGCACTATACCTTCTAGCAGCACTATACCTTCTAGCGGCACTATACCTTCTAGCGGCACTATACCTTCTAGCAGCACTATTACCTTCTAGCAGCACTATTACCTTCTAGCAGCACTATACCTAGCAGCACTATACCTTCTAGCAGCACTATATAGCAGCACTATACCTTCTAGCAGCACTATACCTTCTAGCAGCACTATACCTTCTAGCAGCACTATACCTTCTAGCAGCACTATACCTTCTAGCAGCACTATACCTTCTAGCAGCACTATACCTTCTAGCAGCACTATACCTTCCAGCAGCACTATACCTTCTAGCGGCACCATACCATCTAGCGGCACTATACCTTCTAGCAGCACTATACCTTCCAGCAGCACTTAACCTTCTAGCAGCACTATACCATCTAGCAGCACTATACCTTCTAGCAGCACTATACCTTCTAGCAGCACTATACCTTCTAGCAGCACTATACCATCTAGCAGCACTATACCTTCTAGCAGCACTATACCTTCCAGCAGCACTATACCTTCCAGCAGCACTATACCTAGCAGCACTATACATTCTAGCAGCACTATACCTTCTAGCAGCACTATACCTTCTAGCAGCACTATACCTAGCAGCACTATACATTCTAGCAGCACCATGCCTTCTAGCAGCACTATACCTTCCAGCAGCACTATATGTTCTAGCAGCACTATACCTTCTAGCAGCACTATACCTTCTAGCAGCACTATACCTTCTAGCGGCACTATACCTTCTAGCAGCACTATTACCTTCTAGCAGCACTATACCTTCTAGCAGCACTATACCTAGCAGCACTATACCTTCCAGCAGCACTATACCTTCTAGCAGCACTATACCTTCCAGCAGCACTATACCTTCTAGCAGCACTATACCATCTAGCAGCACTATACCTTCTAGCGGCACTATACCTTCTAGCGGCACTATACCTTCTAGCGGCACTATACCTTCTAGCAGCACTATACCTTCTAGCAGCACTATACCTTCTAGCAGCACTATACCTTCTAGCAGCACTATACCTTCTAGCAGCACTATACCTTCTAGCAGCACTATACCTAGCAGCACTATACCTTCCAGCAGCACTATACCTTCTAGCGGCACTATACCATCTAGCGGCACTATACCTTCTAGCAGCACTATACCTTCCAGCAGCACTTAACCTTCTAGCAGCACTATACCATCTAGCAGCACTATACCTTCTAGCAGCACTATACCTTCCAGCAGCACTATACCATCTAGCAGCACTATACCATCTAGCAGCACTATACCTTCCAGCAGCACTATACCTTCTAGCAGCACTATACCTTCCAGCAGCACTATACCTTCCAGCAGCACTATACCTTCTAGCAGCATTATACCATCTAGCAGCACTATACCTTCCAGCAGCACTATACCTTCTAGCAGCACTATACCTTCCAGCAGCACTATACCTTCTAGCAGCACTATACCTTCTAGCAGCATTATACCTTCTAGCAGCACTATACCTAGCAGCACTATACATTCTAGCAGCACCATGCCTTCTAGCAGCACTATACCTTCCAGCAGCACTATATGTTCTAGCAGCACTATACCTTCTAGCAGCACTATACCTTCTAGCAGCACTATACCTTCTAGTGGCACTATACCTTCTAGCAGCACTATTACCTTCTAGCAGCACTATACCTTCTAGCAGCACTATACCTAGCAGCACTATACCTTCTAGCAGCACTATACCTTCTAGCAGCACTATACCATCTAGCAGCACTATACCTTCTAGCGGCACTATACCTTCTAGCGGCACTATACCTTCTAGCGGCACTATACCTTCTAGCGGCACTATACCTTCTAGCGGCACTATACCTTCTAGCAGCACTATACCTTCTAGCAGCACTATACCTTCCAGCGGCACTATACCTTCTAGCGGCACTATACCTTCTAGCAGCACTATACCTTCTAGCGGCACTATACCTTCTAGCGGCACTATACCTTCTAGCAGCACTATACCTTCTAGCAGCACTATACCTTCTAGCAGCACTATACCTTCCAGCGGCACTATACCTTCCAGCGGCACTATACCTTCTAGCGGCACTATACCATCTAGCGGCACTATACCTTCTAGCGGCACTATACCTTCTAGCAGCACTATACCTTCTAGTGGCACTATACCTTCTAGCGGCACTATACCTTCTAGCGGCACTATACCTTCTAGCGGCACTATACCATCTAGTGGCACTATACCTTCTAGCGGCACTATACCATCTAGCGGCACTATACCTTCTAGCGGCACTATACCTTCTAGCAGCACTATACCTTCTAGCAGCACTATACCATCTAGCAGCACTATACCTTCTAGCAGCACTATACCTTCTAGCAGCACTATACTATCTAGCAGCACCATACCATCTAGCAGCACTTACCTTTTAACAGCACAACTACATTTTACCTGCACTTACCTCTATATAATAACTACATTTTACCTGCACTTACCTCTATATAATAACTACATTTTACCTGCACTTACCTCTATATAATAACTACATTTTACCTGCACTTTAATACCTTCATATAATTTTATTATTTTCACACACTTTAATATTAACAGCACTAACATGTACATTCATAGAATTTCATTTTCATACAATTTATTTCAGTAGTACTTACAATTTACCTCGACATATATACCTTTAATGTTATCTCGGTACCACTAACAATATACCTCGACATATATACCTTTAATGTTATCTCGGTACCACTAACAATGTACCTCGACATATATACCTTTAATGTTATCTCGGTACCACTAACAATGTACCTCGACATATATACCTTTAATGTTATCTCGGTACCACTAACAATGTACCTCGACATATATACCTTTATTGTTATCTCGGTACCACTAACAATGTACCTCGACATATATACCTTTAATGTTATCTCGGTACCACTAACAATGTACCTCGACATATATACCTTTAATGTTATCTCGGTACCACTAACAATGTACCTCGACATATATATACCTTTAATGTTATCTCGGTACCACTAACAATGTACCTCGACATATATACCTTTAATGTTATCTCGGTACCACTAACAATGTACCTCGACATATATACCTTTAATGTTATCTCGGTACCACTAACAATATACCTCGACATATATACCTTTAATGTTATCTCGGTACCACTAACAATGTACCTCGACATATATACCTTTAATGTTATCTCGGTACCACTAACAATGTACCTCGACATATATACCTTTAATGTTATCTCGGTACCACTAACAATGTACCTCGACATATATACCTTTAATGTTATCGCGGTACCACTAACAATGTACCTCGACATATATACCTTTAATGTTATCTCGGTACCACTAACAATGTACCTCGACATATATACCTTTAATGTTATCTCGGTACCACTAACAATGTACCTCGACATATATACCTTTAATGTTATCTCGGTACCACTAACAATGTACTCGACATATATACCTTTAATGTTATCTCGGTACCACTAACAATGTACCTCGACATATATACCTTTAATGTTATCTCGGTACCACTAACAATGTACCTCGACATATATACCTTTAATGTTATCTCGGTACCACTAACAATGTACCTCGACATATATACCTTTAATGTTATCTCGGTACCACTAACAATGTACCTCGACATATATACCTCTAATGTTATCTCAGTACCACTAACAATGTACCTCGACATATATACCTCTAATGTTATTTCAGTACCACTAACAATGTACCTCGACATATATACCTCTAATGTTATTTCTGTACCACTTACCTTCATGCAGTTTTTTGTGGCAGCTCAGCTGGTTATATGTAGCAAACGACTTCATGCACATGTCACATTGGTACGGTTTCTCCTTCATATGTGACATGTGGTGCCGTACAAACAGTCCTAGTCTAAGAAACCTCATACAGCACGGTCCAAAGTCGCAAATGAACGGTGCCTTGGGGAAATGGTCTTTCAAATGCTGACACAGGTCTCTCATTTCTCGCGCCGTAAACTCACATTTCCAGCAAGACAGATGAACACTTATCATGTGCACTCGTTCCACATGCTTTTCCAGAACATCCGCAGCCTTCGACGAGAAATCACAGTCTTCATACGTGCAATGTACTCTCAGCATACCAGGTTCGGACATACGCGGAGCTCGCGCTACAACAGGCTTAGCGATCTTCACACGAGCACGGGCCCCTTTGCTCTTTTTCAGTATGCCTTTTCCTCTTTTTAACGTGATTTTCAATCTTGCCTTTTTGAAATCTGCTTTCTCATGTTCATTTTCATGTTTATTTTCATCTGCAGTGTGACTTGATTTATTAGTCTCTGCTGTGGCGTCACGGGCATTTCCAGTTAATATATAGTCAACTGTGTTTTCTTCCTTTTCATCTACATGTATATTAACATTCACAACATGCCCGCCATTCTTACTCCTCTCACTTACCGGAACTTCATTTTCCGGATTAGCATTTTTGACAACTTCCGATTCCTTAATAATATGTTTTTTTGCCTTTCTTTTTCTCTCTTTTGGTTCTTTGTTTGTACTTCTCCTTGGCAGTTTTCTTGGCAGACTTTTTCTTCTATGCTTAACATTTAATTGCGAATTTTCATTAGCATTCGCTTCAAGTGTTTCAGTTACAGGCACAGTCGAATCTGTAGGCATAGCTATGTCAGTATCCACATTGTCTTTTAGAACTTCAACCTTACACACTTCAGTAGTTGTCTCTGCAATCTCCGGCGGAATAAATGTTGCTTGGAAAGCAGATAGGTCAAATTCAAAATCTGTATTCACAGCTGTATCTTTGGTCTCCTTTCGTAAACTCATTACTGATTTGTTGAGCACATGGGTGATTAAGATCGGTGCAAGCTCCTGATGATACTGACCAGCAGCATGGAAAGCATTTGGGTGAGAGAGATCGTCGAGCATGTGTGAGTACACTGAGAACAGACGGGGGTACGCTGTTATAAACGGACCAAGATGGTGACCGACGGTCGTGACTAGACTGTGTAACAGTTGAAACAGACAGAACTCGCTGGTTGTGAAAATATTCTGAGTACAGCTGATCTGAATCAGGAGATCATTCACAGAATGATTCCAATTAACTAGGTCAAACAAGTGCATCATGTACTTGTCCCTGTCTGGAATATCAAAACCAACCCAGCTAATAATTAATGAAAATTTCACTTCCTGTGCAACACTACTCATTTTTCCTGATGTTAAAAATTGCTTGAAGTCCGGAGGCTGCAGGTTCAGTAGATTGGGCTGTTCTATAACGGTTGCAATATTGGTTTCTATAAAGTCCACTATGATTTCTTCCAAAACCTTCAGATTATACTTCAAGCTCACAAAATACTTAGAAACAAAATTCTGATGATTAACACATTTTTGTAGGTAGTTCTCACAAACGGTGACGAGTCCTTCGATCAGTAATCCTCGACCAAGATCCAACAGAGATATAACATTACTGTCATTGGGAGACAAGAATCCAGAATACATGTACTCTAAACAGTCAGCGAATGCTTTCTCATGCTCACTGTGAATGAGAAGTTCTGATGATAAATCGTCTTGCCCTAGCAAGAGACTGGCTAGTTTAGGGCTCCATGCAGCAAGCACAGCTTTATGAGCATCAAATTGTGTTTGGCCGACATGTAGTTTTACGTCGCAGAACACGCCCTCTTCTCGGAATGTCTTCAATCTTGTGAGTACGCTGAATATCTCATGTTGCTCCTTCTTGGAATTTACATTAAATTTGTGATTACCAATAGCAACAGGATCGTTTGTTTGGCTTCTTATGAACGATTCGTCCGTAAGGTTCCAGGCCATTTTCAAATATCTACGTTGCTATTCTTAATCACTCGTCATTCGTCAACCTACAAAATAAATGGATACATGAAATTAGCAAAGATTAGGAAAAGCAAGGATTCAACTACAGCTTCTAAATAGGCAGATACTCTAGGGGAACCAGGGATACATTCCAGGCGAACCAGGGATACATTCCAGGGGAACCAGGGAGACATTCAAGGGAAAGCAGGGGTACATTCAAGGGAACCAGAGATACATTCAAGGGGAACCAGGGAGACATTCAAGGGAAAGCAGGGGTACATTCCAGGGGAACCAGAGATACACTCAAGGGAAACCAAGGGTACATTCAAGGGGAACCAGGGAGACATTCCAGGGGAACCAGGGAGACACTCAAGGGAAACCAAGGGTACATTCAAGGGGAACCAGGGAGACATTCCAGGGGAACCAGGGATACCATCAAGGGAAACCAGAGACATTCAAGGGAAACTAGGATACATTCAAGGGAAACTAGGATACATTCAAGGGAAACCAAGGATACATTCAAGGGAAACCAGGATACATTCAAGGGAAACCAAGGATACATTCCAGGGGAACCAGGGATACCGTCAAGGGAAACCAGAGAGACATTCAAGGGAAACCAGAGAGACATTCAAGGGGAACCAGGGATACATGCCAGGGGAACCAGGGATACCATCAAGGGGAATCAGGATACATTCAAGGGAAACGATACATTCAAGGGAAACCAGGATACATTCAAGGGAAACGATACATTCAAGGGAAACGAGGATACATTCAAGGGAAACCAGGATACATTCAAGGGAAACCAGGATACATTCAATGGAAACCAGAGGTACATTCAAGGGAAACCAGGGATACAATCAAGGGAAACCTGGGAGACATTCAAGGGAAACCAGGATACATTCAAGGGAAACCAGAGACATTCAATGGAAACCAGAGGTACATTCAAGGGAAACCAGGGATACAATCAAGGGAAACCTGGGAGACATTCAAGGGAAACCAGGATACATTCAAGGGAAACCAGAGACATTCAAGGGAAATCAGGATACATTCAAGGGAAACCAGAGACATTCAATGGAAACCAGGGAGACATGCAAGGGAAACCAGAGATACACTCAAGGGAAACCAGGATACATTCAAGGGAAACCAGGATACACTCAAGGGAAACCAGGATACATTCAAGGGAAACCAGGGAGACATTCAAGGGAAACCAGGATACATGCAAGGGAAACCAGGATACATTCAAGGGGAACCAGGGAGACATTCAAGGGGAACCAGAGATACACTCAAGGGAAACCAGGGAGACATTCAAGGGAAACCAGGATACATTCAAGGGAAACCAGGGAGACATTCAAGGGAAAACAGGATACATTCAAGGGAAACCAGAGACATTCAATGGAAACCAGGGAGACATTCCAGGGAAACCAGAGATACACTCAAGGGAAACCAGGATACATTCAAGGGAAACCAGGATACACTCAAGGGAAACCAGGATACATTCAAGGGAAACCAGGGAGACATTCAAGGGAAACCAGGATACATTTAAGGGAAACCAGAGACATTCAATGGAAACCAGGGAGACACTCAATGGGAACCAGAGATACACTCAAGGGAAACCAGGATACATTCAATGGAAACCAGAGACATTCACTGGAAACCAGAGATACACTCAAGGGAAAGCAGGGAGACATTCAAGGGGAAAGCAGGGAGACATTCAATGGGAACCAGGGAGACATTCATGGGGAACAAGGGAGACATTCAATGGATAGTGTCAACCTGAGGAAAATAATGTCAAAAGAGGCGAAGGTTTTTCCGAGGGTTGACAATATCACTATCCACTCACCGAAATGAAATATATAGTTTGTTTTATCCTACCTTCATGCGAAATAACGTACAAAAACGGCCTGCCTAATAAATTTTGCTTTATTAATATTAGTCAGTGCCTAATAAAGCTTTCATGACGTCATAAATAGAACTATCAATGCGCAACATATTACCAAGTGCGTAGCGAGTTTGTAAGCTGTCATGGCTAGTTTGTTTGTTTTTGCGTCGGGTGCACACTCAGAATGTAGGATAAATAGAATATTAGGTTACTGTCTTATAAATTTTAATTTATTACGGTAGGCTCGTCTCCGAAAAAAATACAAGGCTCAGCAGAGCCTTGCCTTGTATATTTTCTCCGACTCGCCTAATAAATTAAAATTTATAAGACAGTAACCTAATATTCTCTATATACTGAACAATTGAGTCTATTTATAATTTTCTATTTTACCAACAATTTTTCAACAAAACATTCTTCGAGAGTCAGAGAATGAGTCTATTCAGAAATGAGACATTGAAAAATGTCGTCCGCTCTGGTTCATGGCAAATTTTGCATGGGGTAGTCATGAGGGGAATAACAATGCTAAATGGCCTACACCAGGGTTCCTGCTGTCGGTCGCCAAAAAATAAATATTGGCGCTAAATTTTGTGAATTGGCGAAAATATCTAGCGCATTTTTTTTTGGGCACATGTTTTTGTTTTTTTGTTTATACAAATTTATGTTTAGTTCTTTCAACTTATATTAATGATTTAATCACTCTCAAGACCTCATTCCTGATGGAATCCATCGCCATGAAGGAGAGAGAAGAGGCATGTGGAATTTATATGCCTTGCCTAAGGGCACAATCGTAACGGCACCAGCGGGGCTCGAACTCCGGACCTTTTGCACCTGAAGCGAACGTGTATCCACTGTGCTATCTCGACAGTGTCCCTTGGGCACATGTTTTGTCAAATACATGGTTTCAAATATTTATTTGTGAACTCAGGGTTCAATCTATTTCAGAATTTTTGGGAGAAGTGAGAAAGCGTGTGATCGCTTCCTTAAATGGTGTTCTTTAACATACTTCTGCAAAATAAGGTTAAAATGCACAGTACAAGCATTAAATACAACATTTGAATACAAGTAGTGCTTTATAATGGGCCAGTGTATCTTACTAGACAAAATTTTGTTTGAAAATCGTAAAAACCAACAAATATTTTTTTTAGGGAGAACTGGGGCCCCCATAGGGCGAAGTCAGGGTCCCTAAGGCGACAATTTCGCCCACATCGCCCTCTAAAATGATCCCTGGTCTAGACATCATTCTAGAGGATGATGTGGGCGAAATAGTCGCTCTAGGCACCCTGACTTCCCGCTTTTGGAATACAACTTTCATACCAATTTTGTCCAAACACTGGCCCATTATAAAGCACTCCTTCTAATCAAATGTTGTATTTAATGCTCATATTTTATGGAAAGTTATTAAATAACACCATTTAAGGACACGAATCTGCACTCTCCCTTCTCCCGGATATTCCGACCTAGAATGAACCCTGAACTGTATAGCTTATCTTATCGGATGCAAAATATTTAGAGTGTCCCTTGACTGCTTATATTTCTATGTTTATATACAAGCATATCTTATCGGATATTTAGAGTGTCCCTTGACTGCTTGCTATCAACTTCTATTTCTATGTTTATATTCAAGCCTATCTTATCGGATATTTAGAGTGTCCCTTGACTGCTTGCTATCAACTTCTATTTCTATGTTTATATTCAAGCCTATCTTATCGGATATTTAGAGTGTCCCTTGACTGCTTGCTATCAACTACTATTTCTATGTTTATATTCAATATCGTACTTTCATCAATTATATACAAAAAATGTATACATAAATATCGCAATACGGATTTCTAGTGCAGTGGAGAGAAATCCAATACACTTTTATTTCAATCCACTTGTATTTATTGTGTACATAATTATTTGTAGTACTTGATGTTATATAATGTCGAATAAATATGTTTAAACCAGTTTTTTTAAAACTTTATTTATTTTACAACGATTACGAAGCAAGTTTTAACAACTTATATTAATCAGTCTCATTGGCGCGGATAAAAAAAGCGTATGTGTGGTCATTCTTGTGGGACGAACATTGCACACTAACGGTGTGAGAATCACACCTGTCGACTTCAAACGGCAAAATCGTATGCACAAAGGTAAGACAATATATTTAAAGTGTTTAAATATATTTATGATTATTCTTAAAACGACATTCCATCGCAAAAAGCAAATAAAATGTTTATTTTAAAAACTTTATATTTATTTATATTTCGGGTTTTACGCCTGCATCAGCACCATTTTGGGATATATCGCCGGCGGGCAGTTTACCTAACAACACCTTTCCTGGGCAGGCTCCAGCGGTTAACCAGTACTTGGCAGTCCTTCGATTATGGAAAACCCAGGCGCACCGCCGATCGTGCGCCACGTTTGGAGATTGCGAGCGCTGTTTGTGAGAATGCGCGCCACTTAAAACTTAATTATAATTACAAAGGAGGGCATATATTATAAAAGATACATCGTTACCTGAAACAAGAATCGTTTTATTATTTAATAACGAACCAAAGCAAAGTTATTGTCCACTTCCGGCACTTCCGTAATCATCGGATTCGGAGCCGGAACTGTCCGTGTCGGTGTGACTGTCGCGTTCAGAGTCAGACTCACTGGCACTGCTGTCACTATCGTGCGTGGCTTTAGTGATTTTTCGCTTTTTAAGTAGTAGATCGGATCCTGTTTCAATTTTGCGCTTTCGCGACTTTTGCAGATATTTCCCAACGGCATTATGGAGTATGGCGTCTTTGTCGGATTCGGTCCACACTAGATCGTTTACACGTACAAGCAATAGGTTTTCCATCGTTTGGTGTTTCATACTAAGACGGCGATCGGACAACATTGCAGTGAGATGACTGAAGCCGCACTCCACGACGCTGTTACTGACAGCAATTGAAAATACGATTTCTACAAGCAGACAAATGTTCGGAAACTGGAGCCTTCGATATTTCAAAAGTTTGCGCCATAGGCGGCGCACTTTCAGTTTTGGATAGTATTGTTTAGTGGCTACTTTCACATCGCACCACTTCGTTTTTAATATATCATCGTCGGGGTTAAATCCCGCAAACTTGAGAGTTTCTGAATAGTGTTCTGCCAATTTGGTAATCGATTCCAAGTCGACTTTTGACGATTGCCAATTTGCAGGATCGACCCATTGCATATGGCGGAATATGGAATCATCAGCCTTGAACAACGCGAATCTTGCGTCAATGCATGTCATAATAGCCTCAATTGTTCTGTGCGCTAGATTCACTGTTTCGTCCAATATTATGTTAGCCATGTTATCAGATTGACATCCTTTCAAACCATCATATTTCTGTTGTATAAACTCTCTATTCGGGGCCTTACGATGCATCGTTCCGAGTTTTGGCATTTTAACTTCACCTGACACGACGCTACTTTCCTCTGAATGAGTCATTGTTAACTTCATCATAGAATTTTTTGTGATTGCATCAACAGTGGTCAGTGTTTCCTTGAGTTCAGTCAACGCTGTCTCCATTTTAACGACAGCGGGTAGAATATCAAACACGAGTAGACTGTCCTTTTCGAAAACCAAAGAAAGTATTGACACCACATCTAGTATCGTCCTGTACAAACAACACACCATAATGAACTTATAGTTCTGCAGCTTGTTTAAGAAGCCCTGTAGCTTGGCTTTGATTTTTTTGTAGTCTGGATCCGCGATCCCATCTTCGAACACCTGGATGAGAAGTACCCAGTTGTTCAATAAGTTTTTAATTGCTTTCCTGTGGTGGTTCACAAACCTAGTGGAGGTTAATTTCGGAAGTTTATACACCGTCACGTCTAGGACCCGAGCAGCCTCCTTAAAATGGCGGCTGAACTTTCCAGATTGCTTAAAGAACTTGTACAACGATTGCATGAACTCTTCAACGTTTTCCATGTCTTTTTCCTTCAAAATGGAGTCTTTAATAGCCAACTCAAGACGATGTGCAACACAGTGAATGTTGACTAACCACGGCCTTCCATCTTCTTTAAAACGTGTTAGTAAACCCGATTTGTTGCCAAAATTTACAGATGCCCCATCGGCTGCAGCAGCAACTTCGGTGAATTTATACCTATCGGCTGGTATCTTAAGTCTATTTAGAAATACATCGTCAATGGCAACTTTTAACACGCGAGCATTAGCATCACCAAATGAGTCCAAATCTTGCAAAGCGAGGTTGGCCTTCCCTCGTACACCGCTCTAACAAGAACAAGTTCCTTCTCTGCCCCTGTTTTCCTTGCCTGCGAGCCATCTGACATTACCGTGAAAGCGTTAACCCCGCACAAAATGTCTGCAATCTTTTCCCGAATAGAATTGGCGATGAAACATAGAATTTCCCTAACACAGTCAGAATTATCAGCACCTTGAATAAGATTAACTCCATTAGCTTTCTGGACTTTAATCATTGTCTCAAATGTTGTCAATGGTTGACCGTCAACGGCCAGAAGGTATGCCGTCTTGAATAGCTTAAGATACGCATCCCGTGACTGCTGTTTGAGAGCGATATTAATCTTTGGCTGTTTTATTACGTTTGTCGCAGATGCACTAGTGCTGGCTAATAACGAGTCACCAGGGTTAGAGTCCATTTTCTCCCTCTCCACATCACTAAATTCCCCACCCATTTCTTTCTCCACTTCTATTCCAATTTCATGGGCTTTCGATGTAAGATGTCTGTTCACAGTATGTTTTGATACGAAGTTGGTGCCCACAACATATTTGTCAACGTCCGTAGTGGCTTTCCCGCGCAGTTTATCACTTTTCTTTATGTGGTCTGCATGTCGAGCGCAGGTTTTGCACCATACTTCATGCACATATTCAATGCCATGCTTATCTTTAACAGTTTTAAATCCAATTAGCGACCCGACGTTCCAATTTAGGAATGTTTTTAATTGCACAGAGTGCCCCTTTGTTTTAGTATCTGCCATAGCTGACTATATGTATATTGACAACAATTAAATGTGTGTGATCATTACGAGAGTTGGTTGTATTATGCCAGCTTAAAATATAATGCGACAATCATTGCATCGTATCAAAAGATGCCGATTAAAAAAATTCCGCATCACTGTACCTGTCAAAGCCTTTGAGTCATAAGCCGCACGTGGACTACAAAGTCAAACACATCATCGCACACACCCACGCTTGAAATGAAACTACAAAGGTGCCGACAACCGGATCGGAGAGTTCATTGTTGCAGTGAAATATGCAACGTTTTAGAAACAATTTTAACCACATCAATGCTAACAGCGCGCGCATGTTTCGAGGCGCTCGGTCTGTCGCGCGTCTAGTCTTGATTTCGGGCGCGTGCAGGCGCGCCTCAAAATCGAAGGCTGGTACTTGGGTGCACCAACCTCCGTAAGAAACTGCCAACTTTTTCATATAAATGAGACACGGCCTGAGCGGGGCTCGAACCCGTGACCATCAGTGATGATAGGTTACAGTGGTATACAAGTCAGCGACCTTAACCACTCCGTGGTCCACGGAGGTGGACTGCAAATAAAATGTATTTTGCTACAACAAATTCTTCTGAATACATGTTATATTTATATATTTCGGGTTTTACGCCTGCATCAGCACCATTTTGGGCTATATTGCCGGCGGGCAGTTTACCTAACAACACCTTTCCTGGGCAGGCTCCAACGGTTAACCAGTACTTGGGTGCACCAACCTCCGTAAGAAACTGCCAACTTTTTCATATAAATGAGACTTCTGAATACATGGAACATTAACGTTGAATCCAATTAACATTGTGTTTGTGGTACATGTATGTACACAAGCTTTCAAACGTGAAATTAGGCAGGGATCCGTTTAGAGGGCGATGTGGGCCAAATTGTCGCCCTAGGGACCCTGACTTCGCCCTCTGGGGGCCGCACTTCTCCCTAAAAAATGTTTTTTTGGGTTTTTACGATTTTCAAACAAAATTTTGTCTAGTAAGATCAGGCCATTATAAAGCACTCCTTCTATTCAAATGTTGTATTTAATGGTTGTACTGTGCATTTTAACCCTATTTTGCAGAATCATATTAAAGAACACCATTTAAGGAAGCGATCACGCCGCACGAAATATATAAAATCGCAACTTGCGATTAAGAGTCCATAATAAGATTTATGCACAGGCACACTTTTTTACTTACTATATGACAATAGGGGGAACGGACAATATCCCCCTCGTATATTTTGACCCAGGCTGACAATATCCCCCCATCAAAAAGACAGGGCGGACAATATCCCCCCGTAGAAAATCACAGGGCGGACAATATCCCCCCCCCCCATCAAAAAGACAAGGCAGACAATATCCCCCCCCGTAGAAAATCACAGGGCGGACAATATCCCCCCTTATAAATTAAAGCAAATTAACAAGCTTTATTTTATTTCTGTATAAGTAATATTGTGTCACATTGTCCATCTTTGACCTTAGTTTTGGGCTCATAATGTCTATGGACAGTACTCTCCTGTCTGCAGACAGCCGTGAACACCGAGATGGAACGTCAGCGGACTGGACAACCATCGGCCAAACTCGCTAAGAAGACGAGCGTTTCTCTCCAGAAGAGACTTAACAAATTATGCCGCCAGTACCGGGATGGAGCGAAAACGACAGCCAGTTTCCTTAAATGACAAGTCTCAATTAGCACTTTCGTGAATAAGACTATAATAAACACCAAAATTCACACAAAATATCGCACTGTCCTACATCATTATTTATCATGCTTGTTATGTGCTTGTATACGGAAATAAAGGTTGTTAACCCATTCTTGTTAGTTACTCTTTCTCCGCCCTAGGATTATCCACGGGGGGGATATTGTCCGCCTTGTATTTTTGATGGGGGGGATATTGTCCGCCCTAGGATTATCCACGGGGGGATATTGTGCGCCTTGTATTTTTGATGGGGGGGATATTGTCCGCCCTAGGATTATCCACGGGGGGATATTGTCCGCCTTGTATTTTTGATGGGGGGGATATTGTCCGCCCTGTCTTTTTTGACAGGGGGGGATATTGTCCGCCTGGGTTAAAATATACGGGGGGGATATTGTCCTACACTCGACAATAGGCCCAAAAAAAAAAGTGTGTATTGTGCCTGTGCCGTGGATTTATTCTTGTTATGTTTTAAAATCTCAACTGCTCGTGCCTGGCAGACAGGTAGATGTAGATCTATTCAAGATGGAAATAATTCATACTTTTTCTGTGTAAAACCGACGATGTAAACGTCATGTTTTCATAAAAATAGTACAGCAATTTCGGCAGCAGCATTAGTTTGGAAACAATATTTAGCCAACATGTATTGATCTTGTTTTGATGGCGACACAAGGGAGATAACCGACAAGAAACATAATATACGGTTAATGAAATAAAATGCGGTGCGATTTATGGGAGAACTTCCGGTGAAGACTCGGCAATGTCAACTAGCTCCCTATATCAATGTCAGTAGCTCACTATAACAATGTCAACTAGCTCCCTATATCAATGTCAGTAGCTCCCTATAACAATGTCAGTAGCTCCCTATATCAATGTCAGTAGCTCCCTATATCAATGTCAGTAGCTCCCTATATCAATGTCAGTAGCTCCCTATATCAATGTCAGTAGCTCCCTATAACAATGTCAGTAGCTCCCTATATCAATGTCAGTAGCTCCCTATAACAATGTCAGTAGCTCCCTATATCAATGTCAGTAGCTCCCTGTATCAGTGTCAACTAGCTCCCTATATCAATGTCAGTAGCTCCCTATATCAATGTCAGTAGCTCACTATAACAATGTCAACTAGCTCACTATATCAATGTCAGTAGCTCCCTATATCAACGTCAGTAGCTCCCTATAACAATGTCAACTAGCTCCCTATATCAATGTCAGTAGCTCCCTATATCAATGTCAGTAGCTCCCTATATCAATGTCAGTAGCTCCCAATATCAATGTCAGTAGCTCCCTATATCAATGTCAGTAGCTCCCTATATCAATGTCAGTAGCTCCCTATAACAATGTCAACTAGCTCCCTATATCAATGTCAGTAGCTCCATATATCAATGTCAGTAGCTCCCTATAACAATGTCAACTAGCTCCCTATATCAATGTCAGTAGCTCCCTATATCAATGTCAGTAGCTCCCTATAACAATGTCAGTAGCTCCTTATATCAATGTCAGTAGATCCCTATATCAATGTCAACTAGCTCCCTATATCAATGTCAGTAGCTCCCTATATCAATATCAGTAGCTCCCTATGTCAATGTCAGTAGCTCCCTATATCAATGTCAACTAGCTCCCTATATCAATGTCAGTAGCTCCCTATATCAATATCAGTAGCTCCCTATGTCAATGTCAGTAGCTCCCTATAACAATGTCAACTAGCTCCCTATATCAATGTCAGTAGCTCCCTATATCAATGTCAGTAGCTCCCTATATCAATGTCAGTAGCTCCCTATATCAATGTCAGTAGCTCCCTATAACAATGTCAGTAGCTCCCTATATCAATATCAGTAGCTCCCTATGTCAATGTCAGTAGCTCCCTATAACAATGTAAACTAGCTCCCTATATCAATGTCAGTAGCTCCCTATATCAATGTCAGTAGCTCCCTATATCAATGTCAGTAGCTCCCTATATCAATGTCAGTAGCTCCCTATAACAATGTCAGTAGCTCCCTATATCAATGTCAGTAGCTCCCTATATCAATGTCAGTAGCTCCCTATATCAATGTCAGTAGCTCCCTATATCAATGTCAGTAGCTCCCTATATCAATGTCAGTAGCTCCCTATATCAATGTCAGTAGCTCCCTATATCAATGTCAGTAGCTCCCTATATCAATGTCAGTAGCTCCCTATAACAATGTCAACTAGCTCCCTATATCAATGTCAGTAGCTCCCTATATCAATGTCAGTAGCTCCCTATATCAATGTCAGTAGCTCCCTATATCAATGTCAGTAGCTCCCTATATCAATGTCAGTAGCTCCCTATATCAATGTCAGTAGCTCCCTATATCAATGTCAGTAGCTCCCTATATCAATGTCAGTAGCTCCCTATAACAATGTCAGTAGCTCCCTATATCAATGTCAGTAGCTCCCTATAACAATGTCAGTAGCTCCCTATATCAATGTCAGTAGCTCCCTGTATCAGTGTCAACTAGCTCCCTATATCAATGTCAGTAGCTCCCTATATCAATGTCAGTAGCTCACTATAACAATGTCAACTAGCTCCCTATATCAATGTCAGTAGCTCCCTATATCAATATCAGTAGCTCCCTATGTCAATGTCAGTAGCTCCCTATAACAATGTCAACTAGCTCCCTATATCAATGTCAGTAGCTCCCTATATCAATGTCAGTAGCTCCCTATATCAATGTCAGTAGCTCCCTATAACAATGTCAGTAGCTCCCTATATCAATGTCAGTAGCTCCCTATATCAATGTCAGTAGCTCCCTATATCAATGTCAGTAGCTCCCTATATCAATGTCAGTAGCTCCCTATATCAATGTCAGTAGCTCCCTATATCAATGTCAACTAGCTCCCTATATCAATGTCAGTAGCTCCCTATATCAATGTCAGTAGCTCACTATAACAATGTCAACTAGCTCCCTATATCAATGTCAGTAGCTCCCTATATCAATGTCAGTAGCTCCCTATAACAATGTCAACTAGCTCCCTATATCAATGTCAGTAGCTCCCTATATCAATGTCAGTAGCTCCCTATATCAATGTCAGTAGCTCCCAATATCAATGTCAGTAGCTCCCTATATCAATGTCAGTAGCTCCCTATATCAATGTCAGTAGCTCCCTATAACAATGTCAACTAGCTCCCTATATCAATGTCAGTAGCTCCTTATATCAATGTCAGTAGATCCCTATATCAATGTCAACTAGCTCCCTATATCAATGTCAGTAGCTCCCTATAACAATGTCAACTAGCTCCCTATATCAATGTCAGTAGCTCCCTATATCAATGTCAGTAGCTCCCTATATCAATGTCAGTAGCTCCCTATATCAATGTCAGTAGCTCCCTATAACAATGTCAGTAGCTCCCTATATCAATATCAGTAGCTCCCTATGTCAATGTCAGTAGCTCCCTATAACAATGTCAACTAGCTCCCTATATCAATGTCAGTAGCTCCCTATATCAATGTCAGTAGCTCCCTATATCAATGTCAGTAGCTCCCTATATCAATGTCAGTAGCTCCCTATAACAATGTCAGTAGCTCCCTATATCAATGTCAGTAGCTCCCTATATCAATGTCAGTAGCTCCCTATAACAATGTCAACTAGCTCCCTATAACAATGTCAACTAGCTCCCTATATCAATGTCAGTAGCTCCCTATATCAATGTCAGTAGCTCCCTATAACAATGTCAGTAGCTCCCTATATCAATGTCAGTAGCTCCCTATATCAATGTCAGTAGCTCCCTATATCAATGTCAGTAGCTCCATATAACAATGTCAGTAGCTCCCTATATCAATGTCAGTAGCTCCCTATATCAATGTCAGTAGCTCCCTATATCAATGTCAGTAGCTCCCTATAACAATGTCAGTAGCTCCCTATATCAATGTCAGTAGCTCCCTATAACAATGTCAGTAGCTCCCTATATCAATGTCAGTAGCTCCCTGTATCAGTGTCAACTAGCTCCCTATATCAATGTCAGTAGCTCCCTATATCAATGTCAGTAGCTCACTATAACAATGTCAACTAGCTCACTATATCAATGTCAGTAGCTCCCTATATCAACGTCAGTAGCTCCCTATAACAATGTCAACTAGCTCCCTATATCAATGTCAGTAGCTCCCTATATCAATGTCAGTAGCTCCCTATATCAATGTCAGTAGCTCCCAATATCAATGTCAGTAGCTCCCTATATCAATATCAGTAGCTCCCTATGTCAATGTCAGTAGCTCCCTATATCAATGTCAACTAGCTCCCTATACCAATGTCAGTAGCTCCCTATATCAATATCAGTAGCTCCCTATGTCAATGTCAGTAGCTCCCTATAACAATGTCAACTAGCTCCCTATATCAATGTCAGTAGCTCCCTATATCAATGTCAGTAGCTCCCTATATCAATGTCAGTAGCTCCCTATATCAATGTCAGTAGCTCCCTATAACAATGTCAGTAGCTCCCTATATCAATGTCAGTAGCTCCCTATATCAATGTCAGTAGCTCCCTATATCAATGTCAGTAGCTCCCTATATCAATGTCAGTAGCTCCCTATATCAACGTCAGTAGCTCCCTATATCAATGTCAGTAGCTCCCTATAACAATGTCAACTAGCTCCCTATAACAATGTCAACTAGCTCCCTATATCAATGTCAGTAGCTCCCTATATCAATGTCAGTAGCTCCCTATAACAATGTCAGTAGCTCCCTATATCAATGTCAGTAGCTCCCTATATCAATGTCAGTAGCTCCCTATATCAATGTCAGTAGCTCCATATAACAATGTCAGTAGCTCCCTATATCAATGTCAGTAGCTCCCTATATCAATGTCAGTAGCTCCCTATATCAATGTCAGTAGCTCCCTATAACAATGTCAGTAGCTCCCTATATCAATGTCAGTAGCTCCCTATAACAATGTCAGTAGCTCCCTATATCAATGTCAGTAGCTCCCTGTATCAGTGTCAACTAGCTCCCTATATCAATGTCAGTAGCTCCCTATATCAATGTCAGTAGCTCACTATAACAATGTCAACTAGCTCACTATATCAATGTCAGTAGCTCCCTATATCAACGTCAGTAGCTCCCTATAACAATGTCAACTAGCTCCCTATATCAATGTCAGTAGCTCCCTATATCAATGTCAGTAGCTCCCTATATCAATGTCAGTAGCTCCCAATATCAATGTCAGTAGCTCCCTATATCAATGTCAGTAGCTCCCTATATCAATGTCAGTAGCTCCCTATAACAATGTCAACTAGCTCCCTATATCAATGTCAGTAGCTCCATATATCAATGTCAGTAGCTCCCTATAACAATGTCAACTAGCTCCCTATATCAATGTCAGTAGCTCCCTATATCAATGTCAGTAGCTCCCTATAACAATGTCAGTAGCTCCTTATATCAATGTCAGTAGATCCCTATATCAATGTCAACTAGCTCCCTATATCAATGTCAGTAGCTCCCTATATCAATATCAGTAGCTCCCTATATCAATGTCAGTAGCTCCCTATAACAATGTCAGTAGCTCCCTATATCAATGTCAGTAGCTCCCTATAACAATGTCAGTAGCTCCCTATATCAATGTCAGTAGCTCCCTGTATCAGTGTCAACTAGCTCCCTATATCAATGTCAGTAGCTCCCTATATCAATGTCAGTAGCTCACTATAACAATGTCAACTAGCTCACTATATCAATGTCAGTAGCTCCCTATATCAACGTCAGTAGCTCCCTATAACAATGTCAACTAGCTCCCTATATCAATGTCAGTAGCTCCCTATATCAATGTCAGTAGCTCCCTATATCAATGTCAGTAGCTCCCAATATCAATGTCAGTAGCTCCCTATATCAATGTCAGTAGCTCCCTATATCAATGTCAGTAGCTCCCTATAACAATGTCAACTAGCTCCCTATATCAATGTCAGTAGCTCCATATATCAATGTCAGTAGCTCCCTATAACAATGTCAACTAGCTCCCTATATCAATGTCAGTAGCTCCCTATATCAATGTCAGTAGCTCCCTATAACAATGTCAGTAGCTCCTTATATCAATGTCAGTAGATCCCTATATCAATGTCAACTAGCTCCCTATATCAATGTCAGTAGCTCCCTATATCAATATCAGTAGCTCCCTATGTCAATGTCAGTAGCTCCCTATATCAATGTCAACTAGCTCCCTATATCAATGTCAGTAGCTCCCTATATCAATATCAGTAGCTCCCTATGTCAATGTCAGTAGCTCCCTATAACAATGTCAACTAGCTCCCTATATCAATGTCAGTAGCTCCCTATATCAATGTCAGTAGCTCCCTATATCAATGTCAGTAGCTCCCTATATCAATGTCAGTAGCTCCCTATAACAATGTCAGTAGCTCCCTATATCAATGTCAGTAGCTCCCTATATCAATGTCAGTAGCTCCCTATATCAATGTCAGTAGCTCCCTATATCAATGTCAGTAGCTCCCTATATCAATGTCAGTAGCTCCCTATATCAATGTCAGTAGCTCCCTATAACAATGTCAACTAGCTCCCTATATCAATGTCAGTAGCTCCCTATATCAATGTCAGTAGCTCCCTATATCAATGTCAGTAGCTCCCTATAACAATGTCAGTAGCTCCTTATATCAATGTCAGTAGCTCCCTATATCAATGTCAACTAGCTCCCTATATCAATGTCAGTAGCTCCCTATATCAATGTCAGTAGCTCCCTATATCAATGTCAGTAGCTCCCTATATCAATGTCAGTAGCTCCCTATACAATGTCAGTAGCTCCCTATATCAATGTCAGTAGCTCCCTATAACAATGTCAGTAGCTCCCTATATCAATGTCAGTAGCTCCCTATATCAATGTCAGTAGCTCCCTATAACAATGTCAACTAGCTCCCTATATCAATGTCAGTAGCTCCCTATATCAATGTCAACTAGCTCCCTATATCAATGTCAGTAGCTCCCTATATCAATGTCAGTAGCTCCCTATGTCAATGTCAGTAGCTCCCTATAACAATGTCAGTAGCTCCCTATATCAATGTTAGTAGCTCCCTATATCAATGTCAACTAGCTCCCTATATCAATGTCAGTAGCTCCCAATAACAATGTCAGTAGCTCCTTATATCAATGTCAGTAGCTCCCTATATCAATATCAGTAGCTCCCTATGTCAATGTCAGTAGCTCCCTATAACAATGTCAACTAGCTCCTATATCAATGTCAGTAGCTCCCTATATCAATGTCAGTAGCTCCCTATATCAATGTCAGTAGCTCCCTATATCAATGTCAGTAGCTCCCAATATCAATGTCAGTAGCTCCCTATATCAATGTCAGTAGCTCCCTATATCAATGTCAGTAGCTCCCTATAACAATGTCAACTAGCTCCCTATATCAATGTCAGTAGCTCCATATATCAATGTCAGTAGCTCCCTATAACAATGTCAACTAGCTCCCTATATCAATGTCAGTAGCTCCCTATATCAATGTCAGTAGCTCCCTATAACAATGTCAGTAGCTCCTTATATCAATGTCAGTAGATCCCTATATCAATGTCAACTAGCTCCCTATATCAATGTCAGTAGCTCCCTATATCAATATCAGTAGCTCGCTATGTCAATGTCAGTAGCTCCCTATATCAATGTCAACTAGCTCCCTATATCAATGTCAGTAGCTCCCTATATCAATATCAGTAGCTCCCTATGTCAATGTCAGTAGCTCCCTATAACAATGTCAACTAGCTCCCTATATCAATGTCAGTAGCTCCCTATATCAATGTCAGTAGCTCCCTATATCAATGTCAGTAGCTCCCTATATCAATGTCAGTAGCTCCCTATAACAATGTCAGTAGCTCCCTATATCAATGTCAGTAGCTCCCTATATCAATGTCAGTAGCTCCCTATATCAATGTCAGTAGCTCCCTATATCAATGTCAGTAGCTCCCTATATCAATGTCAGTAGCTCCCTATATCAATGTCAGTAGCTCCTATAACAATGTCAACTAGCTCCCTATAACAATGTCAACTAGCTCCCTATATCAATGTCAGTAGCTCCCTATATCAATGTCAGTAGCTCCCTATAACAATGTCAGTAGCTCCCTATATCAATGTCAGTAGCTCCCTATATCAATGTCAATAGCTCCCTATATCAATGTCAGTAGCTCCCTATATCAATGTCAGTAGCTCCCTATATCAATGTCAGTAGCTCCCTATATCAATGTCAGTAGCTCCCTATATCAATGTCAGTAGCTCCCTATAACAATGTCAGTAGCTCCCTATATCAATGTCAGTAGCTCCCTATATCAATGTCAGTAGCTCCCTATATCAATGTCAGTAGCTCCCTATATCAATGTCAGTAGCTCCCTATAACAATGTCAACTAGCTCCCTATATCAATGTCAGTAGCTCCCTATATCAATGTCAGTAGCTCCCTATAACAATGTCAACTAGCTCCCTATATCAATGTCAACTAGCTCCCTATATCAATGTCAGTAGCTCACTATAACAATGTCAACTAGCTCCCTATATCAATGTCAGTAGCTCCCTATATCAATGTCAGTAGCTCGCTATAACAATGTCAACTAGCTCCCTATATCAATGTCAGTAGCTCCCTATATCAATGTCAGTAGCTCCCTATATCAATGTCAGTAGCTCCCATATCAATGTCAGTAGCTCCCTATATCAATGTCAGTAGCTCCCTATATCAATGTCAGTAGCTCCCTATAACAATGTCAACTAGCTCCCTATATCAATGTCAGTAGCTCCCTATATCAATGTCAGTAGCTCCCTATAACAATGTCAACTAGCTCCCTATATCAATGTCAGTAGCTCCCTATATCAATGTCAGTAGCTCCCAATAACAATGTCAGTAGCTCCTTATATCAATGTCAGTAGATCCCTATATCAATATCAGTAGCTCCCTATGTCAATGTCAGTAGCTCCCTATAACAATATCAACTAGCTCCTATATCAATGTCAGTAGCTCCCTATATCAATGTCAGTAGCTCCCTATATCAATGTCAGTAGCTCCCTATATCAATGTCAGTAGCTCCCTATAACAATGTCAGTAGCTCCCTATATCAATGTCAGTAGCTCCCTATATCAATGTCAGTAGCTCCCTATATCAATGTCAGTAGCTCCCTATATCAATGTCAGTAGCTCCCTATATCAATGTCAGTAGCTCCCTATATCAATGTCAGTAGCTCCCTATATCAACGTCAGTAGCTCCCTATATCAATGTCAGTAGCTCCCTATAACAATGTCAACTAGCTCCCTATAACAATGTCAACTAGCTCCCTATATCAATGTCAGTAGCTCCCTATATCAATGTCAGTAGCTCCCTATAACAATGTCAGTAGCTCCTTATATCAATGTCAGTAGCTTCCTATATCAATGTCAACTAGCTCCCTATATCAATGTCAGTAGCTCCCTATATCAATGTCAGTAGCTCCCTATGTCAATGTCAGTAGCTCCCTATAACAATGTCAGTAGCTCCCTATATCAATGTTAGTAGCTCCCTATATCAATGTCAACTAGCTCCCTATATCAATGTCAGTAGCTCCCTATAACAATGTCAGTAGCTCCCTATATCAATGTCAGTAACTCCCTATATCAATGTCAACTAGCTCCCTATATCAATGTCAGTAGCTCCCTATATCAATGTCAGTAGCTCCCTATATCAATGTCAGTAGCTCCCTATATCAATGTCAGTAGCTCCCTATATCAATGTCAGTAGCTCCCTATATCAATGTCAGTAGCTCCCTATATCAATGTCAGTAGCTCCCTATATCAATGTCAGTAGCTCCCTATAACAATGTCAACTAGCTCCCTATATCAATGTCAGTAGCTCCCTATATCAATGTCAGTAGCTCCCTATAACAATGTCAACTAGCTCCTATATCAATGTCAGTAGCTCCTATATCAATGTCAGTAGCTCCCTATATCAATGTCAGTAGCTCCCTATATCAATGTCAGTAGCTCCCTATATCAATGTCAGTAGCTCCCTATATCAATGTCAGTAGCTCCCTATATCAATGTCAGTAGCTCCCTATATCAATGTCAGTAGCTCCCTATATCAATGTCAGTAGCTCCCTATATCAATGTCAGTAGCTCCCTATATCAATGTCAGTAGCTCCCTATATCAATGTCAGTAGCTCCCTATATCAATGTCAGTAGCTCCCTATATCAATGTCAGTAGCTCCCTATATCAATGTCAGTAGCTCCCTATAACAATGTCACTAGCTCCCTATATCAATGTCAGTAGCTCCCTATATCATGTCAGTAGCTCCCTATATCAATGTCAGTAGCTCCTTATATCAATGTCAGTAGCTCCCTATATCAATGTCAACTAGCTCCCTATATCAATGTCAGTAGCTCCCTATATCAATGTCAGTAGCTCCCTATAACAATGCCAGTAGCTCCCTATATCAATGTCAGTAACTCCCTATATCAATGTCAACTAGCTCCCTATATCAATGTCAGTAGGTCCCTATATCAATGTCAGTAGCTCCCTATATCAATGTCAGTAGCTCCCTATATCAATGTCAGTAGGCTATAACAATGTCAGTAGCTCCCTATATCAATGTCAGTAGCTCCCTATATCAATGTCAGTAGCTCCCTATATCAATGTCAGTAGCTCCCTATATCAATGTCAGTAGCTCCCTATATCAATGTCAGTAGCTCCCTATATCAATGTTAGTAGCTCCCTATATCAATGTCAACTAGCTCCCTATAACAATGTCAGTAGCTCCCTATATCAATGTCAGTAGCTCCCTATATCAATGTCAGTAGCTCCCTATAACAATGTCAACTAGCTCCCTATATCAATGTCAGTAGCTCCCTATGTCAATGTCAGTAGCTCCCTATAACAATGTCAGTAGCTCCCTATATCAA
>CM026401.1:18644856-18726158 GCA_014843695.1 Archivesica marissinica
CGAGGTCCCTCGGTATATGAGCCAGCGAAGTCCCTCGGTATATGAGCCAGCGAGGTCCCTCGGTATGTGAGTCAGCGAGGTCCCTCGGTATATGAGCCAGCGAGGTCCCTCGGTATATGAGCCAGCGAGGTCCCTCGGTATATGAGCCAGCGAGGTCCCTCGGTATATGAGCCAGCGAAGTCCCGCATTATCTTCCTCCATGATTGAGTATATACAAGGCATTGTATTATTATTTACGTACACCCCTTGAAATTTGTATTGAAATAAAATACAATACAATATTAATTCATTTGTTTATTCCCTTTTTGAATTTTCTACGAGGGACCCATAACAACATTGTCGCATTCTCTCCAACACCATAGCAAATATGGTCGCATTCCCTCCAAAACCATAGCAAATATGGTCGCATTCTCTCCAAAACCATAGCAAATATGGTCGCATTCTCTCCAAAACCATAGCAAATATGGTCGCATTCCCTCCAAAACCATAGCAAATATGGTCGCATTCTCTCTACAATCATAACAAATATGGTCGCATTCCCTGCAACACAATAGCAAATATGGTCGCATTCCCTCCAAAACCATAGCAAATACGATCGCATTCCCTCGAAAACAATAGCAAATATGGTCGCATTCTCTCCACAATCATAGCAAATATGGTCGCATTCCCTCCAAAACCATAGCAAATATGGTCGCATTCCCTCCAAAACCATAGCAAATACGATCGCATTCCCTCGAAAACAATAGAAAATATGGTCGCATTCTCTCCACAATCATAGCAAATATGGTCGCATTCCCTCCAAAACCATAGCAAATATGGTCGCATTCCCTCCATAACATACATGGTCGCATTCCCTCCATAACCATAGCAAATATGGTCGCATTCCCTCCATGACATACATGGTCGCATTCCCTCCATAACCATAGCAAATATGGTCGCATTCCCTCCATAACATACATGGCCGCATTCCCTCCAAAACCATAGCAAATATGGTCGCATTCCCTCCATAACATACATGGTCGCATTCCCTCCATAACCATAGCACATATGGTCGCATTCCCTCCATAACATACATGGTCGCATTCCCTCCATAACCATAGCAAATATGGTCGCATTCCCTCCATGACATACATGGTCGCATTCCCTCCATAACCATAGCAAATATGGTCGCATTCCTCCATAACATACATGGTCGCATTCCCTCCAAAGCCATAGCAAATATGGTCGCATTCCCTCCATAACATACATGGTCGCGTTCCCTCCATAACCATAGCAAATATGGTCGCATTCCCTCCATAACATACATGGTCGCATTCCCTCCAAAACCATAACATACATGGTCGCATTCCCTCCAAAACCATAACATACATGGTCGCATTCTCCCCAAAACCATAGTAATGGCTAATTTGCTACTAAGACAATTAACATACTATGACGACATTTAATAGCTACATATTATGCCGAACGCTGAAGCAACCAAGACCACTGTATGTTACCGCGACCGAACACTGGAGCAACCCGGACAACTGTGTATGTTACCGCTGCCGAACACTGGAGCAACCCGGACAACTGTGTGCGTTACCGCGACCGAACACTGGAGCAACCCGGACAACTGTGTACGTTACCGCGACCGAACACTGGAGCAACCCGGACAACTATGTGCGTTACCGCGACCGAACACTGGAGCAACCAGGACAACTGGGTGTGTTACCGCTGCCGAACACTGGAGCAACCCGGACAACTGTGTGTGTTACCGTGACCGAACACTGGAGCAACCCGGACCACTGTGTGCGTTACCGCTGCCGAACACTGGAGCAACCCGGACAACTGTGTATGTTACAGGGGCCGACCACTGGAGCAACCCGGACAACTGTGTGTGTTACCGTGACCGAACACTGGAGCAACCCGGACCACTGTGTGCGTTACCGCTGCCGAACACTGGAGCAACCCGGACAACTGTGTGTGTTACCGCGACCGAACACTGGAGCAACCCGGACAACTGTGTGCATTACCGCGACCGAACACTGGAGCAACCCGGACAACTGTGTGCGTTACCGCGACCGAACACTGGAGCAACCCGGACAACTGTGTGTGTTACCGCTGCCGAACACTGGAGCAACCAGAACCACTGTGTGTGTTACCGCGACCGAACACTGGAGCAACCCGCACAACTGTGTGTGTTACCGCTGCCGAACACTGGAGCAACCCGAACAACTGTATGCATTACCGTGACCGAACACTGGAGCAACATGGACAGCTGTGTGCGTTACCGCAACCGAACACTGGAGCAACCCGGACAACTGTGTGCGTTACCGTGACCGAACACTGGAGCAACCCGGACAACTGTGTCTGTTACCGCAGCCGAACACTGGAGCAACCCGAACAACTGTATGCATTACCGTGACCGAACACTGGAGCAACATGGACAGCTGTGTGCGTTACCGCAACCGAACACTGGAGCAACCCGGACAACTGTGTGCGTTACCGTGACCGAACACTGGAGCAACCAGAACCACTGTGTGCATTACCGCTGCCGAACACTGGAGCAACCCGGACAACTGTGTGCGTTACCGCGACCGAACACTGGAGCAACCCGGACAATTGTGTGTTACCGCTGCCGAACACTGGAGCAACCCGGACAACTGTGTGCGTTACCGTGACCGAACACTGGAGCAACCCGGACAACTGTGTGCGTTACCGTGACCGAACACTGGAGCAACCAGAACCACTGTGTGTATTACCGCTGCCGAACACTGGAGCAACCCGGACAACTGTGTGCGTTACCGCGACCGAACACTGGAGCAACCCGGACAATTGTGTGTTACCGCTGCCGACAATGGAGCAACCCGGACCACTGTGTGTGTTACCGCTGCCGAACATTGGAGCAACCCGGAAAACTGTGTGCGTTACCGCGACCGAACACTGGAGCAACCCGGACAACTGTGTGCGTTACCGCTGCCGAACACTGGAGCAACCCAGACAACTGTATGCATTACCGCTGCCGAACACTGGAGCAACCCGGACAGCTGTGTGCGTTACCGCTGCCGAACACTGGAGCAACCCGAACCACTGTATGCGTTACCGCGACCGAACACTGAAGCAACAAGAACCACTGTGTGTGTTACCGCTGCCGAACACTAGAGCAACCCGGACCACTGTGTGTGTTACCGCTGCCGAACATTGGAGCAACCCGGAAAACTGTGTGCGTTACCGCGACCGAACACTGGAGCAACCCGGACAACTGTGTGCGTTACCGCGACCGAACACTGGAGCAACCCGGACAACTGTGTGCGTTACCGCTGCCGAACACTGGAGCAACCCGGACAACTGTGTGTGTTACCGAGACCGAACACTAGAGCAACCCGGACAAGTGTGTGTTACCGCTGCCGAACACTGGAGCAACCCGGAAAACTGTGTGCGTTACCGCTGCCGAACACTGGAGCAACCCGGACAATTGTGTGTTACCGCTGCCGAACACTGGAGCAACCCGGACAACTGTGTGCATTACCGCAACCGAACACTGGAGCAACCCGGACAACTGTGTGCGTTACAGCTGCCGAACAATGGAGCAACCCGGACAACTGTGTGCGCTACCGCTGCCGAACACTGGAGTAACCCGGACCACTGTGTGTGTTACCGCTGCCGAACACTGGAGCAACCCGGACAACTGTGTGCGCTACCGCTGCCGAACACTGGAGCAACCCGGACAACTGTGTGCGCTACCGCTGCCGAACACTGGAGCAACCCGGACAACTGTGTGTGTTACCGCGACCGAACACTGGAGCAACCCGGACTACTGTATGCATTACCGTGACCGAACACTGGAGCAACCCGGACAGCTGTGTGCGTTACCGCTGCCGAACACTGGAGCAACCCCGACCACTGTGTGTGTTACCGCTGCCGAACATTGGAGCAACCCAGAAAACTGTGTGCGTTACCGCAACCGAACACTGGAGCAACCCGGACAACTGTGTGCGTTACCGCGACCGAACACTGGAGCAACCAGAACCACTGTGTGTGTTACCGCTGCCGAACACTGGAGCAACCCGAACAAATGTGTGTGTTTCCGCGACCGAACACTGGAGCAACCCGGACCACTATGTATGTTACCGCTGCCGATCACTGGAGCAACCCGGACCACTATGTATGTTACCGCTGCCGTACACTGGAGCAACCTGGACAACTGTGTGCGTTACCGCTGCCGAAAACTGGAGCAACCCGGACAACTGTGTGTGTTTCCGCGACCGAACACTGGAGCAACCCGGACCACTGTGTATGTTACCGCTGCCGAACACTGGAGCAACCCGGACCACTATGTATGTTACCGCTGCCGAACACTGGAGCAACCCGGACAACTGTGTGCGTTACCGCTGCCGAACACTGGAGCAACCCGGACAACTGTGTGTGTTACCGCTGCCGAACACTGGAGCAACCCGGACAACTGTGTGTGTTACCGCTGCCGAACACTGGAGCAACCCGGACAACTGTATGCACTACCGCTGCCGAACACTGGTGCAACCCGGACAGCTGTGTGCGTTACCACTGCCGAACACTGGAGCAACCCGAGCCACTGTGTGTGTTACCGCTGCCGAACACTGGAGCAACCCGGACCACTGTGTGTGTTACCGCTGCCGAACATTGGAGCAACCCGAACAACTGTGTGCGTTACCGCGACCGAACACTGGAGCAACCCGGACAACTGTGTGCGTTACCGCTGCCGAACACTGGAGCAACCCGGACAACTGTGTGCGCTACCGCTGCCGAACACTGGAGTAACCCGGACCACTGTGTGTGTTACCGCTGTCGAACACTGGAGCAACCCGGACAACTGTGTGCGCTACCGCTGCCGAACACTGGAGCAACCGGACAACTGTGTGCGTTACCGCTGCCGAACACTGGAGCAACCCGGACAACTGTGTGTGTTACCGCGACCGAACACTGGAGCAACCCGGACTACTGTGTGTGTTACCGCGACCGAACACTGGAGCAACCCGGACCACTGTGTGTGTTACCGAGACCGAACACTGGAGCAACCAGGACAAATGTATGCGTTACCGCGACCGAACACTGGAGCAACCCGGACAACTGTGTGTATCCGCTGCCGAACGATGAAGCAACCAAGACCACTGTGTGTGTTACCGCGACCGAACACTGGAGCAACCCGAACAACTGTACGTTACCGTGACCGAACACTGGAGCAACCCGGACAACTGTGTGTGTTACCGCTGCCGAACACTGGAGCAACCCGGACAACTGTGTATGTTACCGCTGCAGAACACTGGAGCAACCCTGACAACTGTGTGCATTACCGCGACCGAACACTGGAGCAACCAGAACCACTGTGTATGTTACCGCTGCCGAACACTGGAGCAACCCGGACAACTGTGTGCGTTACCGCGACCGAACACTGGAGCAACCCGGACAACTGTGTGCATTACCGCGACCGACCACTGGAGCAACCCGGACAACTGTGTGTGTTACCGCGACCGACCACTGGAGCAACCCGGACAACTGTGTGTGTTTCCGCGACCGAACACTGGAGCAACCCGGACAACTGTGTGTGTTACCGCTACCGAACACGGGAGCAACCCGGACAACTGTATGTGTTTCCGCGACCGAACACTGGAGCAACCCGAACAACTGTGTGCGTTACCGCTGCCGAACACTGGAGCAACACGGACAGCTGTGTGCGTTACCGCTGCCGAACACTGGAGCAACCCGAACCACTGTGTGTGTTACCGCTGCCGAACACTGGAGCAACCCGGACAACTGTGTGCGTTACCGCGACCGAACACTGGAGCAACCCGGACAACTGTATGCATTACCGTGACCGAACACTGGAGCAACCCGGACCACTGTATGCATTACCGTGACCGAACACTGGAGCAACCCGGACAACTGTATGCATTACCGTGACCGAACACTGGAGCAACCCGGACCACTGTATGCATTACCGTGACCGAACACTGGAGCAACCCGGACAGCTGTGTGCGTTACCGCTGCCGAACACTGGAGCAACCCGGACCACTGTGTGTGTTACCGCTGCCGAACATTGGAGCAACCCAGAAAACTGTGTGCGTTACCGCAACCGAACACTGGAGCAACCCGGACAACTGTGTGCGTTACCGCGACCGAACACTGGAGCAACCAGAACCACTGTGTGTGTTACCGCTGCCGAACACTGGAGCAACCCGGACAAATGTGTGTGTTTCCGCGACCGAACACTGGAGCAACCCGGACCACTGTGTATGTTACCGCTGCCGAACACTTGAGCAACCCGGACCACTATGTATGTTACCGCTGCCGAACACTGGAGCAACCTGGACAACTGTGTGCGTTACCGCTGCCGAACACTGGAGCAACCCGGACAACTGTGTGTGTTTCCGCGACCGAACACTGGAGCAACCCGGACCACTATGTATGTTACCGCTGCCGAACACTGGAGCAACCCGGACAACTGTGTGCGTTACCGCTGCCGAACACTGGAGCAACCCGGACAACTGTGTGTGTTACCGCTGCCGAACACTGGAGCAACCCGGACAACTGTGTGTGTTACCGCTGCCGAACACTGGAGCAACCCGGACAACTGTATGCACTACCGCTGCCGAACACTGGTGCAACCCGGACAGCTGTGTGCGTTACCACTGCCGAACACTGGAGCAACCCGAGCCACTGTGTGTGTTACCGCTGCCGAACACTGGAGCAACCCGGACCACTGTGTGTGTTACCGCTGCCGAACATTGGAGCAACCCGGAAAACTGTGTGCGTTACTGCGACCGAACACTGGAGCAACCCGGACAACTGTGTGCGTTAACGCGACCGAACACTGGAGCAACCAGAACCACTGTGTGTGTTACCGCTGCCGAACACTGGAGCAACCCGGACAACTGTGTGTGTTTCCGCGACCGAACACTGGAGCAACCCGGACCACTGTGTATGTTACCGCTGCCGAACACTGGAGCAACCCGGACCACTGTGTATGTTACCGCTGCCGAACACTGGAGCAACCCGGACCACTGTGTATATTACCGCTGCCGAACACTGGAGCAACCCGTACAACTGTATGCATTACCGCGACCGAACACTGGAGCAACCCGGAAACTGTATGATTACCGCTGCCGAACACTGGAGCAACCCGAACACTGTGTGTGTTACCGCTGCCGAACACTGGAGCAACCGGAAAACTGTGTGCGTTACCGCGACCGAACACAGGAGCAACCCGGACAACTGTGTGCGTTACCGCTGCCGAACACTGGAGCAACCCGGACAACTGTGTGTGTTACCGCGAACGAACACTGGAGCAACCCGGACAATTGTGTGTTACCGCTGCCGAACGCTGGAGCAACCCGGACAACTGTGTGCGTTACCGCAACCGAACACTTGAGCAACCCGGACAACTGTATGCGTTACCGTGACCGAACACTGGAGCAACCAGAACCACTGTGTGTTTACGCTGCCGAACACTGGACAACCCGTACCACTGTGTGTGTTACCGCGACCGAACACTGGAGCAACCGGACAACTGTGTGTGTTACCGCTGCCGAACACTGGAGCAACCCGGACAACTGTGTGCGTTACCGCTGCCGAACACTGGAGCAACCCGGACAACTGTGTGTGTTACCGCTGCCGAACACTGGAGCAACCCGGACAACTGTGTGTGTTACCGCTGCCGAACACTGGAGCAACCCGGACAACTGTATGCACTACCGCTGCCGAACACTGGTGCAACCCGGACAGCTGTGTGCGTTACCACTGCCGAACACTGGAGCAACCCGAGCCACTGTGTGTGTTACCGCTGCCGAACACTGGAGCAACCCGGACCACTGTGTGTGTTACCGCTGCCGAACATTGGAGCAACCCGGAAAACTGTGTGCGTTACTGCGACCGAACACTGGAGCAACCCGGACAACTGTGTGCGTTAACGCGACCGAACACTGGAGCAACCAGAACCACTGTGTGTGTTACCGCTGCCGAACACTGGAGCAACCCGGACAACTGTGTGTGTTTCCGCGACCGAACACTGGAGCAACCCGGACCACTGTGTATGTTACCGCTGCCGAACACTGGAGCAACCCGGACCACTGTGTATGTTACCGCTGCCGAACACTGGAGCAACCCGGACCACTGTGTATATTACCGCTGCCGAACACTGGAGCAACCCGTACAACTGTATGCATTACCGCGACCGAACACTGGAGCAACCCGGACAACTGTATGCATTACCGCTGCCGAACACTGGAGCAACCCGAACCACTGTGTGTGTTACCGCTGCCGAACACTGGAGCAACCCGGAAAACTGTGTGCGTTACCGCGACCGAACACTGGAGCAACCCGGACAACTGTGTGCGTTACCGCTGCCGAACACTGGAGCAACCCGGACAACTGTGTGTGTTACCGCGAACGAACACTGGAGCAACCCGGACAATTGTGTGTTACCGCTGCCGAACGCTGGAGCAACCCGGACAACTGTGTGCGTTACCGCAACCGAACACTTGAGCAACCCGGACAACTGTATGCGTTACCGTGACCGAACACTGGAGCAACCAGAACCACTGTGTGTATTACCGCTGCCGAACACTGGAACAACCCGTACCACTGTGTGTGTTACCGCGACCGAACACTGGAGCAACCCGGACAACTGTGTGTGTTACCGCTGCCGAACCACTGGAGCAACCAGAACCACTGTGTGTGTTACCGCGACTGAACACTGGAGCAACCCGGACAAATGTGTGCGTTACCGCGACCGAACACTGGAGCAACCCGGACAATTGTGTGTTACCGCTGCCGACACTGGAGCAACCCGGACCACTGTGTGTGTTACCGCGACCGAACACTGGAGCAACCAGGACAACTGTGTGCGTTACCTCGACCGAACACTGGAGCAACCCGGACAACTGTTTGCATTACCGCGACCGAACACTGGAGCAACCCGGACAACTGTGTGCGTTACCGCTGCCGAACAATGGAGCAACCCGGACAATTGTGTGTTACCGCTGCCGAACACTGGAGCAACCCGGACAACTGTGTGCGTTACCGCAACCGAACACTGGAGCAACCCGGACAAATGTGTGCGTTACCGCGACCGAACACTGGAGCAACCTGGACAACTGTGTCTGTTACCGCTGCCGAACACTGGAGCAACCCGGACAACTGTGTGCGCTATCGCTGCCGAACACTGGAGCAACCCGGACCACTGTGTGTGTTACCGCTGCCGAACACTGGAGCAACCCGGACAACTGTGTGCGCTACCGCTGCCGAACACTGGAGCAACCCGGACAACTGTGTGTGTTACCGCGACCGAACACTGGAGCAACCCGGACCACTGTGTGTGTTACCGCGACCGAACACTGGAGCAACCCGGACCACTGTGTGTGTTACCGCGACCGAACACTGAAGCAACCCGGACCACTGTGTATGTTACCGCTGCCGAACACTGGAGCAACCCGTACAACTGTATGCATTACCGCGACCGAACACTGGAGCAACCCGGACCACTGTGTGCTTTACCGTGACCGAACACTGGAGCAACCCGGACCACTGTATGCATTACCGTGACCGAACACTGGAGCAACCCGGACAACTGTGTGTGTTACCGCGACCGAACACTGGAGCAACCCGGACATCTGTGTGCATTACCACTGCCGAACACTGGAGCAACCCGGACCACTGTATGCATTACCGTGACCGAACACTGGAGCAACCCGGACAACTGTATGCATTACCGCGACCGAACACTGGAGCAACCCGGACAACTGTATGTGTTACCGCTGCCGAACACTGGAGCAACCCGGACCACTGTATGCGTTACCGCTGCCGAACATGGAAACCGGAACTGTTGTTACCGGCCGAACTTGGAGCAACCCGGAAACTGTGTGTGTTACCGTGACCGAACACTGGAGCAACCCGGACAACTGTGTATGTTACCGCGACCGAACACTGGAGCAACCGGACCACTGTATGTGTTACCGCTGCCGAAACTGGAGCAACACGGACCACTGTGTGTGTTACCGCGACCGAACACTGGAGCAACCCGGACAGCTGTGTGCGTTACCGCTGCCGAACACTGGAGCAACCCGGACCACTGTATGTGTTACCGCTGCCGAACACTGGAGCAACCCGGACAACTGTGTGCGTTACCGCTGCCGAACACTGGAGCAACCCGGACAACTGTGTGTGTTACCGTGCCGAACACTGGAGCAACCCGGACAACTGTGTGCGTTACCGCTGCCGAACACTGGAGCAACCCGGACCACTGTGTGCATTACCGTGACCGAACACTGGAGCAACCCGGACCACTGTGTGCGTTACCGCTGCCGAACACTGGAGCAACCCGGACCACTGTGTGCGTTACCGTGCCGAACACTGGAGCAACCCGGACAACTGTGTGCGTTACCGTGCCGAACACTGGAGCAACCCGGACAACTGTGTGCGTTACCGTGCCGAACACTGGAGCAACCCGGACCACTGTGTGCGTTACCGTGACCGAACACTGGAGCAACCCGGACCACTGTGTGCGTTACCTGCCGAACACTGGAGCAACCCGGACAACTGTGTGCGTTACCGTGCCGAACACTGGAGCAACCCGGACAACTGTATGCGTTACCGTGCCGAACACTGGAGCAACCCGGACAACTGTGTGCGTTACCGCGACCGAACACTGGAGCAACCCGGACAACTGTGTGCGTTACCGTGACCGAACACTGGAGCAACCCGGACAACTGTATGCATTACCGTGCCGAACACTGGAGCAACCCGGACAACTGTGTGCGTTACCGTGACCGAACACTGGAGCAACCCGGACAACTGTATGCATTACCGTGACCGAACACTGGAGCAACCCGGACAACTGTGTGCGTTACCGCTGCCGAACATTGGAGCAACCCGGACAACTGTGTGCGTTACCGCTGCCGAACACTGGAGCAACCCTGACCACTGTATGCATTACCATGGCCGAACACGAGCAACCAGAACCACTGTATGCATTACCGCGACCGAACACTGGAGCAACCCGGACAACTGTGTGTGTTACCGTGACCGAACACTGGAGCAACCCGGACAACTGTATGCATTTCCGCTGCCGAACACTGGAGCAACCCGGACCACTGTGTGCGTTACCGCTGCCGAACATTGGAGCAACCCGGACAACTGTGTGCGTTACCGCTGCCGAACACTGGAGCAACCCGGACAACTGTGTGCGTTACCGTGACCGAACACTGGAGCAACCCGGACCACTGTGTGCGTTACCGCTGCCGAACACTGGAGCAACCCGGACAACTGTGTGCGTTACCGCTGCCGAACACTGGAGCAACCCGGACCACTGTGTGCATTACCGCTGCCGAAAACTGGAGCAACCCGGACCACTCGGTGTGTTACCGTGACCGAACACTGGAGCAACCCGGACAACTCTATGCGTTACCGCTGCCGAACACTGGAGCAACCCGGACAACTGTGTGCATTACCGCTGCCGAAAACTGGAGCAACCCGGACCACTCGGTGTGTTACCGTGACCGAACACTGGAGCAACCCGGACAACTCTATGCATTACCGTGACCGAACACTGGAGCAACCCGGACCACTGTGTGCGTTACCGTGACCGAACACTTGAGCAACCAGGACAACTGTATGCGTTACCGTGACCGAACACTGGAGCAACCCGTACCACTTTATGCGTTACCGTGACCGAACACTGGAGCAACCCGGACAGCTGTGTGCGTTACCGCTGCCGAACATTGGAGCAACCCGAACCACTGTGTGTGTTACCGCTGCCGAACACTGGAGCAACCCGGAAAACTGTGTGCGTTACCGCGACCGAACACTGGAGCAACCCGGACAACTGTGTGCGTTACCGCTGCCGAACACTGGAGCAACCCGGACAACTGTGTGTGTTACCGCGAACGAACACTGGAGCAACCCGGACAATTGTGTGTTACCGCTGCCGAACGCTGGAGCAACCCGGACAACTGTGTGCGTTACCGCAACCGAACACTGGAGCAACCCGGACAACTGTATGCGTTACCGTGACCGAACACTGGAGCAACCAGAACCACTGTGTGTATTACCGCTGCCGAACACTGGAACAACCCGTACCACTGTGTGTGTTACCGCGACCGAACACTGGAGCAACCCGGACAACTGTGTGTGTTACCGCTGCCGAACCACTGGAGCAACCAGAACCACTGTGTGTGTTACCGCGACTGAACACTGGAGCAACCCGGACAAATGTGTGCGTTACCGCGACCGAACACTGGAGCAACCCGGACAATTGTGTGTTACCGCTGCCGACACTGGAGCAACCCGGACCACTGTGTGTGTTACCGCGACCGAACACTGGAGCAACCAGGACAACTGTGTGCGTTACCTCGACCGAACACTGGAGCAACCCGGACAACTGTTTGCATTACCGCGACCGAACACTGGAGCAACCCGGACAACTGTGTGCGTTACCGCTGCCGAACAATGGAGCAACCCGGACAATTGTGTGTTACCGCTGCCGAACACTGGAGCAACCCGGACAACTGTGTGCGTTACCGCAACCGAACACTGGAGCAACCCGGACAAATGTGTGCGTTACCGCGACCGAACACTGGAGCAACCTGGACAACTGTGTCTGTTACCGCTGCCGAACACTGGAGCAACCCGGACAACTGTGTGCGCTATCGCTGCCGAACACTGGAGCAACCCGGACCACTGTGTGTGTTACCGCTGCCGAACACTGGAGCAACCCGGACAACTGTGTGCGCTACCGCTGCCGAACACTGGAGCAACCCGGACAACTGTGTGTGTTACCGCGACCGAACACTGGAGCAACCCGGACAACTGTGTGCATTACCACAGCCGAACACTGAGGCAACCCGGACCACTGTGTATCTTACCGCTGCCGAACACTGGAGCAACCCGTACAACTGTATGCATTACCGCGACCGAACACAGGAGCAACCCGGACTACTGTGTGCTTTACCGTGACCGAACACTGGAGCAACCCGGACCACTGTGTGCGTTACGGTGACCGAACACTGGAGCAACCCGGACAACTGTATGCATTACCGTGACCTAACACTGGAGCAACCCGGACAACTGTGTGTGTTTCCGCGACCGAACACTGGAGCAACCCGGACAACTGTGTGAGTTACCGCTGCCGAACACTGGAGCAACCCGGACCACTTTATGCGTTACCGTGACCGAACACTGGAGCAACCCGGACAACTGTATGCATTACCGTGACCGAACACTGGAGCAACCCGGACCACTGTATGCGTTACCGTGACCGAACACTGGAGCAACCCGACAACTGTATGTGTTACCGGTGGGTGGTGGGGGTGTGTTGGTGGAGCAACCCGGACAACTGTATGCGTTACCGTGACCGAACACTGGAGCAACCCGGACCACTGTATGCGTTACCGCTGCCGAACACTGGAGCAACCCGGACATCTGTGTGCATTACCACTGCCGAACACTGGAGCAACCCGGACCACTGTATGCATTACCACTGCCGAACACTGGAGCAACCCGGACCACTGTATGCATTACCACTGCCGAACACTGGAGCAACCAAGACAACTGTGTGCATTACCACTGCCGAACACTGGAGCAACCCGGACCACTGTATGCATTACCATGGCCGAACACTGGAGCAACCCGGACCACTGTATGAATTACCATGGCCGAACACTGGAGCAATCAGACCACTGTATGCATTACCGCGACCGAACACTGGAGCAACCCGGACAACTGTGTGTGTTACCGTGACCGAACACTGGAGCAACCCGGACAACTGTATGCATTTCCGCTGCCGAACACTGGAGCAACCCGGACCACTGTGTGCGTTACCGCTGCCGAACATTGGAGCAACCCGGACAACTGTGTGCGTTACCGCTGCCGAACACTGGAGCAACCCGGACAACTGTGTGCGTTACCGTGACCGAACACTGGAGCAACCCGGACCACTGTATGCGTTACCGCTGCCGAACACTGGAGCAACCCGGACAACTGTGTGCATTACCGCTGCCGAACACTGGAGCAACCCGGACCACTGTGTGCGTTACCGCTGCCGAAAACTGGAGCAACCCGGACCACTGTGTGTGTTACCGTGACCGAACACTGGAGCAACCCGGACAACTGTATGCATTACCGTGACCGAACACTGGAGCAACCCGGACCACTGTGTGCGTTACCGTGACCGAACACTGGAGCAACCCGGACAACTGTATGCGTTACCGTGACCGAACACTGGAGCAACCCGGACCACTGTATGCGTTACCGTGACCGAACACTGGAGCAACCCGGACAACTGTGTGCGTTACCGTGCCGAACACTGGAGCAACCCGGACCACTGTATGTGTTACCGTGCCGAACATGGAGCAACCCGGACAACTGTATGCGTTACCGTGACCGAACACTGGAGCAACCCGGACAACTGTGTGTGTTACCGTGACCGAACACTGGAGCAACCCGGACAACTGTATGCATTACCGTGACCGAACACTGGAGCAACCCGGACCACTGTATGCGTTACCGCTGCCGAACACTGGAGCAACCCGGACAACTGTGTGCATTACCACTGCCGAACACTGGAGCAACCCGGACAACTGTGTGCATTACCACTGCCGAACACTGGAGCAACCCGGACAACTGTGGGCATTACCGCTGCCGAACACTGGAGCAACCCGGACCACTGTATGCATTACCATGGCCGAACACTGGAGCAACCCGGACCACTGTGTGCGTTACCGTGCCGAACACTGGAGCAACCCGGACCACTGTATGCATTACCGTGACCGAACACTGGAGCAACCCGGACCACTGTATGCGTTACCGCTGCCGAACACTGGAGCAACCCGGACAACTGTGTGCATTACCACTGCCGAACACTGGAGCAACCCGGACCACTGTGTGCATTACCACTGCCGAACACTGGAGCAACCCGGACCACTGTGTGCATTACCACTGCCGAACACTGGAGCAACCCGGACCACTGTGTGCATTACCATGGCCGAACACTGGAGCAACCCGGACCACTGTATGCGTTACCGTGACCGAACACTGGAGCAACCCGGACAACTGTATGCGTTACCGTGACCGAACACTGGAGCAACCCGTACAACTGTATGTGTTACCGTGACCGAACACTGGAGCAACCCGGACAACTGTATGCATTACCGTGACCGAACACTGGAGCAACCCGGACAACTGTGTGTTACCGCGACCGAACACTGGAGCAACCCGGACAACTGTGTGCGTTACCGTGACCGAACACTGGAGCAACCCGGACAACTGTATGCGTTACCGCGACCGAACACTGGAGCAACCCGGACAACTGTGTGCGTTACCGCTACCGAACACTGGAGCAACCCGGACAACTGTGTGCGTTACCGCTGCCGAACATTGGAGCAACCCGGACAACTGTGTGCGTTACCGCTGCCGAACACTGGAGCAACCCGGACCACTGTATGCATTACCGTGGCCGAACACTGGAGCAACCAGAACCACTGTATGCATTACCGCGACCGAACACTGGAGCAACCCGGACAACTGTGTGGTTACCGTGCCGAACACTGGAGCAACCCGGACAACTGTGTGTGTTACCGTGCCGAACACTGGAGCAACCCGGACAACTGTATGCATTTCCGCTGCCGAACACTGGAGCAACCCGGACCACTGTGTGCGTTACCGCTGCCGAACATTGGAGCAACCCGGACAACTGTGTGCGTTACCGCTGCCGAACACTGGAGCAACCCGGACAACTGTGTGCGTTACCGTGACCGAACACTGGAGCAACCCGGACCACTCTATGCGTTACCGCTGCCGAACACTGGAGCAACCCGGACAACTGTGTGCATTACAGCTGCCGAAAACTGGAGCAACCCGGACCACTCTGTGTGTTACCGTGACCGAACACTGGAGCAACCCGGACAACTCTATGCATTACCGTGACCGAACACTGGAGCAACCCGGACCACTGTGTGCGTTACCGTGACCGAACACTTGAGCAACCCGGACAACTGTATGCGTTACCGTGACTGAACACTTGAGCAACCCGGACAACTGTATGCGTTACCGTGACTGAACACTGGAGCAACCCGGACCACTTTATGCGTTACCGCGACCGAACACTGGAGCAACCCGGACAACTGTATGCATTACCGCGACCGAACACTGGAGCAACCCGGACCACTGTCTGTGTTACCATGACCGAACATTGGAGCAACCCGGACAACTGTATGCGTTACCGTGACCGAACAATGGAACAACCCGGACAACTGTATGCGTTACCGTGACCGAACACTGGAGCAACCCGGACCACTGTGTATGTTACCGCTGCCGAACACTTGAGCAACCCGGACAACTGTATGCATTACCGTGACCGAACACTGGAGCAACCCGGACCACTGTATGCATTACCGTGACCGAACACTGGAGCAACCCGGACAACTGTATGCATTACCGTGACCGAACACTGGAGCAACCCGGACCACTGTATGCGTTACCGCTGCCGAACACTGGAGCAACCCGGACAACTGTGTGCATTACCACTGCCGAACACTGGAGCAACCCGGACAACTGTGTGCATTACCGTGACCGAACACTGGAGCAACCCGGACCACTGTATGCGTTACCGCTGCCGAACACTGGAGCAACCCGGACAACTGTGTGCATTACCACTGCCGAACACTGGAGCAACCCGGACAACTGTGTGCATTACCACTGCCGAACACTGGAGTAACCCGGACAACTGTGGGCATTACCGCTGCCGAACACTGGAGCAACCCGGACCACTGTATGCATTACCATGGCCGAACACTGGAGCAACCCGGACCACTGTGTGCATTACGACTGCCGAACACTGGAGCAACCCGGACCACTGTATGCGTTACCGCTGCCGAACAATGGAGCAACCCGGACAACTGTGGGCATTACCACTGCCGAACACTGGAGCAACCCGGACAACTGTGGGCATTACCACTGCCGAACACTGGAGCAACCCGGACCACTGTATGCATTACCATGGCCGAACACTGGAGCAACCCGGACCACTGTGTGCATTACGACTGCCGAACACTGGAGCAACCCGGACCACTGTATGCGTTACCGTGACCTAACACTGGAGCAACCCGTACAACTGTATGTGTTACCGTGACCGAACACTGGAGCAACCCGGACAACTGTATGCATTACCGTGACCGAACACTGGAGCAACCCGGACCACTGTGTGTGTTACCGCGACCGAACACTGGAGCAACCCGGACAACTGTGTGCATTACCGTGACCGAACACTGGAGCAACCCGGACAACTGTATGCATTACCGTGACCGAACACTGGAGCAACCCGGACAACTGTATGCGTTACCGTGACAGAACAATGGAGCAACCCGGACAACTGTATGCATTACCGTGACCGAACACTGGAGCAACCCGGACAACTGTATGCATTACCGTGACCGAACACTGGAGCAACCCGGACAACTGTGTGCGTTACCGTGACCGAACACTGGAGCAACCCGGACCACTGTATGCGTTACCGTGACCGAACACTGGAGCAACCCGGACAACTGTAAGCATTACCGTGACCGAACACTGGAGCAACCCGGACAACTGTATGCGTTACCGTGACCGAACAATGGAGCAACCCGGACAACTGTATGCGTTACCGTGACCGAACAATGGAACAACCCGGACAACTGTATGCGTTACCGTGACCGAACACTTGAGCAACCCGGACAACTGTGTGTGTTACCGTGACCGAACAATGGAACAACCCGGACAACTGTATGCATTACCGTGACCGAACACTGGAGCAACCCGGACCACTGTATGCGTTACCGCTGCCGAACACTGGAGCAACCCGGACCACTGTATGCGTTACCGCTGCCGAACAATGGAGCAACCCGGACAACTGTGGGCATTACCACTGCCGAACACTGGAGCAACCCGGACAACTGTGGGCATTACCACTGCCGAACACTGGAGCAACCCGGACCACTGTATGCATTACCATGGCCGAACACTGGAGCAACCCGGACCACTGTGTGCATTACGACTGCCGAACACTGGAGCAACCCGGACCACTGTATGCGTTACCGCTGCCGAACAATGGAGCAACCCGGACAACTGTGGGCATTACCACTGCCGAACACTGGAGCAACCCGGACAACTGTGGGCATTACCACTGCCGAACACTGGAGCAACCCGGACCACTGTATGCATTACCATGGCCGAACACTGGAGCAACCCGGACCACTGTGTGCATTACGACTGCCGAACACTGGAGCAACCCGGACCACTGTGTGCATTACCGATGCCGAACACTGGAGCAACCCGGACAACTGTATGCATTACCGTGACCGAACACTGGAGCAACCCGGACCACTGTGTGTGTTACCGCGACCGAACACTGGAGCAACCCGGACAACTGTGTGCATTACCGTGACCGAACACTGGAGCAACCCGGACAACTGTATGCATTACCGTGACCGAACACTGGAGCAACCCGGACAACTGTGTGCGTTACCGTGACCGAACACTGGAGCAACCCGGACAACTGTATGCATTACCGTGACCGAACACTGGAGCAACCCGGACAACTGTGTGCGTTACCGCTGCCGAACATTGGAGCAACCCGGACAACTGTGTGCGTTACCGCTGCCGAACACTGGAGCAACACGGACCACTGTATGCATTACCATGGCCGAACACTGGAGCAACCAGAACCACTGAATGCATTACCGCGACCGAACACTGGAGCAACCCGGACAACTGTGTGTGTTACCGTGACCGAACACTGGAGCAACCCGGACAACTGTATGCATTTTCGCTGCCGAACACTGGAGCAACCCGGGCCACTGTGTGCGTTACCGCTGCCGAACATTGGAGCAACCCGGACAACTGTGTGCGTTACCGCTGCCGAACACTGGAGCAACCCGGACAACTTTGTGCGTTACCGTGACCGAACACTGGAGCAACCCGGACCACTGTGTGCGTTACCGTGACCGAACAATTGAGCAACCCGGACAACTGTGTGCATTACCGATGCCGAAAACTGGAGCAACCCGGACCACTGTGTGTGTTACCGTGACAGAACACTGGAGCAACCCGGACAACTGTATGTATTACCGCGACCGAACACTGGAGCAACCCGGACCACTGTATGCGTTACCGTGACCGAACACTGGAGCAACCCGGACAACTGTATGTATTACCGCGACCGAACACTGGAGCAACCCGGACCACTGTATGCGTTACCGTGACCGAACACTGGAGCAACCCGGACAACTGTAAGCATTACCGTGACCGAACACTGGAGCAACCCGGACAACTGTATGCGTTACCGTGACCGAACACTGGAGCAACCCGGACAACTGTATGCATTACCGTGACCGAACACTGGAGCAACCCGGACCACTGTATGCGTTACCGCTGCCGAACACTGGAGCAACCCGGACAAATGTGTGCATTACCACTGCCGAACACTGGAGCAACCCGGACAACTGTGTGCATTACCACTGCCGAACACTGGAGCAACCCGGACAACTGTGGGCATTACCACTGCCGAACACTGGAGCAACCCGGACCACTGTATGCATTACCATGGCCGAACACTGGAGCAACCCGGAACACTGTGTGCATTACAACTGCCGAACACTGGAGAAACCCAGACCACTGTATGCATTACCGCGACCGAACACTGGAGCAACCCGGACCACTGTATGCATTACCGCGACCGAACACTGGAGCAACCCGGACCACTGTATGCATTACCGCGACCGAACACTGGAGCAACCCGGACCACTGTATGCATTACCGTGACCGAACAATGGAACAACCCGGACAGCTGTGTGCGTTACCGTGACCGAACAATGGAACAACCCGGACAACTGTATGCGTTACCGTGACCGAACACTGGAGCAACCCGGACCACTGTGTATGTTACCGCTGCCGAACACTTGAGCAACCCGGACAACTGTGTGTGTTACCGTGACCGAACAATGGAACAACCCGGACAACTGTATGCATTACCGTGACCGAACACTGGAGCAACCCGGACCACTGTATGCGTTACCGCTGCCGAACACTGGAGCAACCCGGACAACTGTGTGCATTACCACTGCCGAACACTGGAGCAACCCGGACAACTGTGTGCATTACCACTGCCGAACACTGGAGTAACCCGGACAACTGTGGGCATTACCGCTGCCGAACACTGGAGCAACCCGGACCACTGTATGCATTACCATGGCCGAACACTGGAGCAACCCGGACCACTGTGTGCATTACGACTGCCGAACACTGGAGCAACCCGGACCACTGTATGCGTTACCGCTGCCGAACAATGGAGCAACCCGGACAACTGTGGGCATTACCACTGCCGAACACTGGAGCAACCCGGACAACTGTGGGCATTACCACTGCCGAACACTGGAGCAACCCGGACCACAGTATGCATTACCATTGCCGAACACTGGAGCAACCCGGACCACTGTGTGCATTACGACTGCCGAACACTGGAGCAACCCGGACCACTGTATGCGTTACCGTGACCTAACACTGGAGCAACCCGTACAACTGTATGTGTTACCGTGACCGAACACTGGAGCAACCCGGACAACTGTATGCATTACCGTGACCGAACACTGGAGCAACCCGGACCACTGTGTGTTACCGCGACCGAACACTGGAGCAACCCGGACAACTGTGTGCATTACCGTGACCGAACACTGGAGCAACCCGGACAACTGTAAGCATTACCTTGACCGAACACTGGAGCAACCCGGACAACTGTATGCGTTACCGTGACAGAACAATGGAGCAACCCGGACAACTGTATGCATTACCGTGACCGAACACTGGAGCAACCCGGACAACTGTATGCATTACCGTGACCGAACACTGGAGCAACCCGGACCACTGTATGCATTACCGCGACCGAACACTGGAGCAACCCGGACCACTGTATGCATTACCGCGACCGAACACTGGAGCAACCCGGACAACTGTATGCATTACCGCGACCGAACACTGGAGCAACCCGGACCACTGTATGCATTACCGCGACCGAACACTGGAGCAACCCGGACCACTGTATGCATTACCGCGACCGAACACTGGAGCAACCCGGACCACTGTATGCATTACCATGACCGAACACTGGAGCAACCCGGACCACTATATGCATTACCGTGACCGAACAATGGAACAACCCGGACAACTGTATGCGTTACCGTGACCGAACAATGGAACAACCCGGAAAACTGTATGCGTTACCGTGACCGAACACTGGAGCAACCCGGACCACTGTGTATGTTACCGCTGCCGAACACTTGAGCAACCCGGACAACTGTGTGTGTTACCGTGACCGAACAATGGAACAACCCGGACAACTGTATGCGTTACCGTGACCGAACACTGGAGCATCCCGGACCACTGTATGCGTTACCGCTGCCGAACACTGGAGCAACCCGGACAACTGTGTGCATTACCACTGCCGAACACTGGAGCAACCCGGACAACTGTGTGCATTACCACTGCCGAACACTGGAGCAACCCGGACAACTGTGGGCATTACCGCTGCCGAACACTGGAGCAACCCGGACCACTGTATGCATTACCATGGCCGAACACTGGAGCAACCCGGACCACTGTGTGCATTACGACTGCCGAACACTGGAGCAACCCGGACCACTGTATGCGTTACCGCTGCCGAACAATGGAGCAACCCGGACAACTGTGGGCATTACCACTGCCGAACACTGGAGCAACCCGGACAACTGTGGGCATTACCACTGCCGAACACTGGAGCAACCCGGACCACTGTATGCATTACCATGGCCGAACACTGGAGCAACCCGGACCACTGTGTGCATTACGACTGCCGAACACTGGAGCAACCCGGACCACTGTATGCGTTACCGTGACCGAACACTGGAGCAACCCGTACAACTGTATGTGTTACCGTGACCGAACACTGGAGCAACCCGGACAACTGTATGCATTACCGTGACCGAACACTGGAGCAACCCGGACCACTGTGTGTGTTACCGCGACCGAACACTGGAGCAACCCGGACAACTGTGTGCATTACCGTGACCGAACACTGGAGCAACCCGGACAACTGTATGCATTACCGTGACCGAACACTGGAGCAACCCGGACAACTGTATGCGTTACCGTGACCGAACACTGGAGCAACCCGGACAACTGTATGCATTACCGTGACCGAACACTGGAGCAACCCGGACAACTGTATGCATTACCGTGACCGAACACTGGAGCAACCCGGACAACTGTGTGCGTTACCGTGACCGAACACTGGAGCAACCCGGACAACTGTATGCATTACCGTGACCGAACACTGGAGCAACCCGGACAACTGTGTGCGTTACCGCTGCCGAACATTGGAGCAACCCGGACAACTGTGTGCGTTACCGCTGCCGAACACTGGAGCAACCCGGACCACTGTATGCATTACCATGGCCGAACACTGGAGCAACCAGAACCACTGAATGCATTACCGCGACCGAACACTGGAGCAACCCGGACAACTGTGTGTGTTACCGTGACCGAACACTGGAGCAACCCGGACAACTGTATGCATTTTCGCTGCCGAACACTGGAGCAACCCGGGCCACTGTGTGCGTTACCGCTGCCGAACATTGGAGCAACCCGGACAACTGTGTGCGTTACCGCTGCCGAACACTGGAGCAACCCGGACAACTTTGTGCGTTACCGTGACCGAACACTGGAGCAACCCGGACCACTGTGTGCGTTACCGTGACCGAACAATTGAGCAACCCGGACAACTGTGTGCATTACCGATGCCGAAAACTGGAGCAACCCGGACCACTGTGTGTGTTACCGTGACAGAACACTGGAGCAACCCGGACAACTGTATGTATTACCGCGACCGAACACTGGAGCAACCCGGACCACTGTATGCGTTACCGTGACCGAACACTGGAGCAACCCGGACAACTGTATGTATTACCGCGACCGAACACTGGAGCAACCCGGACCACTGTATGCGTTACCGTGACCGAACACTGGAGCAACCCGGACAACTGTAAGCATTACCGTGACCGAACACTGGAGCAACCCGGACAACTGTATGCGTTACCGTGACCGAACAATGGAGCAACCCGGACAACTGTATGCATTACCGTGACCGAACACTGGAGCAACCCGGACCACTGTATGCGTTACCGCTGCCGAACACTGGAGCAACCCGGACAAATGTGTGCATTACCACTGCCGAACACTGGAGCAACCCGGACAACTGTGTGCATTACCACTGCCGAACACTGGAGCAACCCGGACAACTGTGGGCATTACCACTGCCGAACACTGGAGCAACCCGGACCACTGTATGCATTACCATGGCCGAACACTGGAGCAACCCGGAACACTGTGTGCATTACCACTGCCGAACACTGGAGAAACCCAGACCACTGTATGCGTTACCGCTGCCGAACAATGGAGCAACCCGGACAACTGTATGCATTACCGTGACCGAACACTGGAGCAACCGGACCACTGTGTGCGTTAACGCTGCCGAACATTGGAGCAACCCGGACAACTGTGTGCGTTACCGCTGCCGAACACTGGAGCAACCCGGACAACTTTGTGCGTTACCGTGACCGAACACTGGAGCAACCCGGACCACTATATGCGTTACCGCTGCCGAACACTGGAGCAACCCGGACAACTGTGTGCATTACCGCTGCCGAAAACTGGAGCAACCCGGACCACTGTGTGTTACCGTGACCGAACACTGGAGCAACCCGGACCACTGTGTGCGTTACCGTGACCGAACACTGGAGCAACCCGGACCACTGTGTGCGTTACCGTGACCGAACACTTGAGCAACCCGGACAACTGTATGCATTACCGTGACCGAACACTGGAGCAACCCGGACCACTGTGTGTGTTACCGTGACCGAACACTGGAGCAACCCGGACAACTGTATGCATTACCGTGACCGAACACTGGAGCAACCCGGACCACTGTGTGCGTTACCGTGACCGAACACTTGAGCAACCCGGACAACTGTATGCGTTACCGTGACAGAACACTGGAGCAACCCGGACAACTGTATGCATTACCGTGACCGAACACTGGAGCAACCCGGACCACTGTGTGCGTTACCGTGACCGAACACTTGAGCAACCCGGACAACTGTATGCGTTACCGTGACCGAACACTGGAGCAACCCGGACCACTGTATGCGTTACCGTGACCGAACACTGGAGCAACCCGGACAACTGTATGTGTTACCGCGACCGAACACTGGAGCAACCCGGACCACTGTATGCGTTACCGTGACCGAACACTGGAGCAACCCGGACAACTGTATGCATTACCGTGACCGAACACTGGAGCAACCCGGACAACTGTATGCATTACCGTGACCGAACAATGGAGCAACCCGGACAACTGTATGCATTACCGTGACCGAACACTGGAGCAACCCGGACAACTGTATGCATTACCGTGACCGAACACTGGAGCAACCCGTACAACTGTATGCGTTACCGTGACCGAACAATGGAGCAACCCGGACAACTGTATGCATTTCCGCTGCCGAACACTGGAGCAACCCGGACAACTGTGTGCGTTACCGCTGCCGAACACTGGAGCAACCCGGACAATTGTGGGCATTACCACTGCCGAACACTGGAGCAACCCGGACCACTGTATGCATTACCATGGCCGAACACTGGAGCAACCCGGAACACTGTGTGCATTACCACTGCCGAACACTGGAGAAACCCGGACCACTGTATGCGTTACCGCTGCCGAACAATGGAGCAACCCGGACAACTGTATGCATTACCGTGACCGAACTATGGAGCAACCCGGACAACTGTATGTGTTACCGTGACCGAACATTGGAGCAACCCGGACAACTGTGTATGTTACCGCGACCGAACACTGGAGCAACCCGGACCACTGTATGTGTTACCGCTGCTGAACACTGGAGCAACCCGGACCACTGTGTGTGTTACCGCGACCGAACAATGGAGCAACCCGGACAGCTGTGTGCGTTACCGCTGCCGAACACTGGAGCAACCCGGACCACTGTATGTATTACCGCTGCCGAACACTGGAGCAACCCGGACAACTGTGTGCGTTACCGCTACCGAACACTGGAGCAACCCGGACAACTGTGTGTGTTACCGTGACCGAACACTGGAGCAACCCGGACCACTGTGTGCGTTACCGCTGCCGAACACTGGAGCAACCCGGACAACTGTGTATGTTACAGGGGCCGACCACTGGAGCAACCCGGACAACTGTGTGTGTTACCGTGACCGAACACTGGAGCAACCCGGACCACTGTGTGCGTTACCGCTGCCGAACACTGGAGCAACCCGGACAACTGTGTGTGTTACCGTGACCGAACACTGGAGCAACCCGGACCACTGTGTATGTTACCGCTGCCGAACACTGGAGCAACCCGGACCACTGTGTGCGTTACCGTGACCAACACTGGAGCAACCCGGACCACTGTGTGCGTTACCGTGACCGAACACTGGAGCAACCCGGACCACTGTGTGCGTTACCGTGACCGAACACTGGAGCAACCCGGACAACTGTATGCATTACCGCGACCGAACACTGGAGCAACCCGGACCACTGTGTGCGTTACCGTGACCGAACACTGGAGCAACCCGGACCGCTGTGTGCGTTACCGTGACCGAACACTGGAGCAACACGGACCACTGTGTATGTTACCGCTGCCGAACACTGGAGCAAACCGGACAACTGTGTGCGTTACCGTGACCGAACACTGGAGCAACCCGGACCACTATGTGCGTTACCGCTGCCGAACACTGGAGCAACCCGGACAACTGTATGCGTTACCGTGACCGAACACTGGAGCAACCCGGACAACTGTATGCGTTACCGTGACCGAACACTGGAGCAACCCGGACAACTGTATGTGTTACCGTGACCGAACACTGGAGCAACCCGGACAACTGTATGCATTACCGTGACCGAACACTGGAGCAACCCGGACAACTGTGTGTGTTACCGCGACCGAACACTGGAGCAACCCGGACCACTGTGTGCGTTACCGCTGCCGAGCACTGGAGCAACCCGGACAACTGTGTGTGTTACCGTGACCGAACACTGGAGCAACCCGGACCACTGTGTATGTTACCGCTGCCGAACACTTGAGCAACCCGGACCATTGTGTATGTTACAGGGGCCGACCACTGGAGCAACCCGGACAACTGTGTGTGTTACCGTGACCGAACACTGGAGCAACCCGGACCACTGTGTGCGTTACCGCTGCCGAACACTGGAGCAACCCGGACAACTGTGTGTGTTACCGTGACCGAACACTGGAGCAACCCGGACCACTGTGTGCGTTACCGTGCCGAACACTGGAGCAACCCGGACAACTGTGTATGTTACAGGGGCCGACCACTGGAGCAACCCGGACAACTGTGTGTGTTACCGTGACCGAACACTGGAGCAACCCGGACCACTGTGTGCGTTACCGCTGCCGAACACTGGAGCAACCCGGACAACTGTGTGTGTTACCGTGACCGAACACTGGAGCAACCCGGACCACTGTGTGCGTTACCGTGACCGAACACTGGAGTAACCCGGACCACTGTATGCGTTACCGCTGCCGAACACTGGAGCAACCCGGACAACTGTGTGCATTACCACTGCCGAACACTGGAGCAACCCGGTCAACTGTGTGCATTACCACTGCCGAACACTGGAGCAACCCGGACCACTGTATGCATTACCATGGCCGAACACTGGAGCAACCCGGACCACTGTATGCGTTACCGTGACCGAACACTGGAGTAACCCGGACCACTGTATGCGTTACCGCTGCCGAACACTGGAGCAACCCGGACAACTGTGTGCATTACCACTGCCGAACACTGGAGCAACCCGGACCACTGTGTGCGTTACCGTGACCGAACACTGGAGCAACCCGGACAACTGTATGCATTACCGCGTCCGAACACTGGAGCAACCCGGACCGCTGTGTGCGTTACCGTGACCGAACACTGGAGCAACACGGACCACTGTGTATGTTACCGCTGCCGAACACTGGAGCAAACCGGACAACTGTGTGCGTTACCGTGACCGAACACTGGAGCAACCCGGACCACTATGTGCGTTACCGCTGCCGAACACTGGAGCAACCCGGACAACTGTATGCGTTACCGTGACCGAACACTGGAGCAACCCGGACAACTGTATGCGTTACCGTGACCGAACACTGGAGCAACCCGGACAACTGTATGTGTTACCGTGACCGAACACTGGAGCAACCCGGACAACTGTATGCATTACCGTGACCGAACACTGGAGCAACCCGGACAACTGTGTGTGTTACCGCGACCGAACACTGGAGCAACCCGGACCACTGTGTGCGTTACCGCTGCCGAGCACTGGAGCAACCCGGACAACTGTGTGTGTTACCGTGACCGAACACTGGAGCAACCCGGACCACTGTGTATGTTACCGCTGCCGAACACTTGAGCAACCCGGACCATTGTGTATGTTACAGGGGCCGACCACTGGAGCAACCCGGACAACTGTGTGTGTTACCGTGACCGAACACTGGAGCAACCCGGACCACTGTGTGCGTTACCGCTGCCGAACACTGGAGCAACCCGGACAACTGTGTATGTTACAGGGGCCGACCACTGGAGCAACCCGGACAACTGTGTGTGTTACCGTGACCGAACACTGGAGCAACCCGGACCACTGTGTGCGTTACCGCTGCCGAACACTGGAGCAACCCGGACAACTGTGTGTGTTACCGTGACCGAACACTGGAGCAACCCGGACCACTGTGTGCGTTACCGTGACCGAACACTGGAGTAACCCGGACCACTGTATGCGTTACCGCTGCCGAACACTGGAGCAACCCGGACAACTGTGTGCATTACCACTGCCGAATACTGGAGCAACCCGGTCAACTGTGTGCATTACCACTGCCGAACACTGGAGCAACCCGGACCACTGTATGCATTACCATGGCCGAACACTGGAGCAACCCGGACCACTGTATGCATTACCGTGACCGAACTATGGAGCAACCCGGACAACTGTGTGTGTTACCGTGACCGAACATTGGAGCAACCCGGACAACTGTGTATGTTACTGCGACCGAACACTGGAGCAATCCGGACCACTGTATGTGTTACCGCTGCCGAACACTGGAGCAACCCGGACCACTGTGTGTGTTACCGCGACCGAACAATGGAGCATCCCGGACAGCTGTGTGCGTTACCGCTGCCGAACACTGGAGCAACCCGGACCACTGTATGTATTACCGCTGCCGAACACTGGAGCAACCCGGACAACTGTGTGCGTTACCGCGACCGAACACTGGAGCAACCCGGACAACTGTGTGTGTTACCGTGACCGAACACTGGAGCAACCCGGACCACTGTGTGCGTTACCGCTGCCGAACACTGGAGCAACCCGGACCACTGTGTGCGTTACCGCTGCCGAACATTGGAGCAACCCGGACAACTGTGTGCGTTACCGCTGCCGAACACTGGAGCAACCCGGACAACTTTGTGCGTTACCGTGACCGAACACTGGAGCAACCCGGACCACTGTGTGCATTACCGATGCCGAAAACTGGAGCAACCCGGACCACTGTGTGTGTTACCGTGACAGAACACTGGAGCAACCCGGACAACTGTATGTATTACCGCGACCGAACACTGGAGCAACCCGGACCACTGTATGCGTTACCGTGACCGAACACTGGAGCAACCCGGACAACTGTATGTATTACCGCGACCGAACACTGGAGCAACCCGGACCACTGTATGCGTTACCGTGACCGAACACTGGAGCAACCCGGACAACTGTAAGCATTACCGTGACCGAACACTGGAGCAACCCGGACAACTGTATGCGTTACCGTGACCGAACAATGGAGCAACCCGGACAACTGTATGCATTACCGTGACCGAACACTGAAGCAACCCGGACCACTGTATGCGTTACCGCTGCCGAACACTGGAGCAACCCGGACAAATGTGTGCATTACCACTGCCGAACACTGGAGCAACCCGGACAACTGTGTGCATTACCACTGCCGAACACTGCAGCAACCCGGACAACTGTGGGCATTACCACTGCCGAACACTGGAGCAACCCGGACCACTGTATGCATTACCATGGCCGAACACTGGAGCAACCCGGAACACTGTGTGCATTACCACTGCCGAACACTGGAGAAACCCAGACCACTGTATGCGTTACCGCTGCCGAACAATGGAGCAACCCGGACAACTGTATGCATTACCGTGACCGAACTATGGAGCAACACGGACCACTGTGTGCGTTAACGCTGCCGAACATTGGAGCAACCCGGACAACTGTGTGCGTTACCGCTGCCGAACACTGGAGCAACCCGGACAACTTTGTGCGTTACCGTGACCGAACACTGGAGCAACCCGGACCACTATATGCGTTACCGCTGCCGAACACTGGAGCAACCCGGACAACTGTGTGCATTACCGCTGCCGAAAACTGGAGCAACCCGGACCACTGTGTGCATTACCGTGACCGAACACTGGAGCAACCCGGACCACTGTGTGCGTTACCGTGACCGAACACTTGAGCAACCCGGACCACTGTGTGCGTTACCGTGACCGAACACTGGAGCAACCCGGACAACTGTATGCATTACCGTGACCGAACACTGGAGCAACCCGGACCACTGTGTGCGTTACCGTGACCGAACACTTGAGCAACCCGGACAACTGTATGCATTACCGTGACCGAACAATGGAGCAACCCGGACCACTGTGTGCGTTACCGTGACCGAACACTTGAGCAATCCGGACAACTGTATGCGTTACCGTGACAGAACACTGGAGCAACCCGGACAACTGTATGCATTACCGTGACCGAACACTGGAGCAACCCGGACCACTGTGTGCGTTACCGTGACCGAACACTTGAGCAACCCGGACAACTGTATGCGTTACCGTGACCGAACACTGGAGCAACCCGGACCACTTTATGCGTTACCGTGACCGAACACTGGAGCAACCCGGACAGCTGTGTGCGTTACCGCTGCCGAACATTGGAGCAACCCGAACCACTGTAAGCATTACCGTGACCGAACACTGGATCAACCCGGACAACTGTATGCGTTACCGTGACCGAACAATGGAGCAACCCGGACAACTGTATGCATTACCGTGACCGAACACTGGAGCAACCCGTACAACTGTATGCGTTACCGTGACCGAACAATGGAGCAACCCGGACAACTGTATGCATTACCGTGACCGAACACTGGAGCAACCCGTACAACTGTATGCGTTACCGTGACCGAACAATGGAGCAACCCGGACAACTGTAAGCATTACCGTGACCGAACACTGGAGCAACCCGGACCACTGTGTGCGTTACCGCTGCCGAACATTGGAGCAACCCGGACAACTGTGTGCGTTACCGCTGCCGAACACTGGAGCAACCCGGACAACTGTGGGCATTACCACTGCCGAACACTGGAGCAACCCGGACCACTGTATGCATTACCATGGCCGAACACTGGAGCAACCCGGAACACTGTGTGCATTACCACTGCCGAACACTGGAGAAACCCGGACCACTGTATGCGTTACCGCTGCCGAACAATGGAGCAACCCGGACAACTGTATGCATTACCGTGACCGAACTATGGAGCAACCCGGACAACTGTGTGTGTTACCGTGACCGAACATTGGAGCAACCCGGACAACTGTGTATGTTACCGCGACCGAACACTGGAGCAACCCGGACCACTGTATGTGTTACCGCTGCTGAACACTGGAGCAACCCGGACCACTGTGTGTGTTACCGCGACCGAACAATGGAGCAACCCGGACAGCTGTGTGCGTTACCGCTGCCGAACACTGGAGCAACCCGGACCACTGTATGTATTACCGCTGCCGAACACTGGAGCAACCCGGACAACTGTGTGCGTTACCGCTACCGAACACTGGAGCAACCCGGACAACTGTGTGTGTTACCGTGACCGAACACTGGAGCAACCCGGACCACTGTGTGCGTTACCGCTGCCGAACACTGGAGCAACCCGGACAACTGTGTGTGTTACAGGGGCCGAACACTGGAGCAACCCGGACAACTGTGTGTGTTACCGTGCCGAACACTGGAGCAACCCGGACCACTGTGTGCGTTACCGCTGCCGAACACTGGAGCAACCCGGACAACTGTGTGTGTTACCGTGACCAAACACTGGAGCAACCCGGACCACTGTGTGCGTTACCGTGACCGAACACTGGAGCAACCCGGACCACTGTGTGCGTTACCGTGACCGAACACTGGAGCAACCCGGACAACTGTATGCATTACCGCGACCGAACACTGGAGCAACCCGGACCACTGTGTGCGTTACCGTGACCGAACACTGGAGCAACCCGGACCGCTGTGTGCGTTACCGTGACCGAACACTGGAGCAACACGGACCACTGTGTATGTTACCGCTGCCGAACACTGGAGCAAACCGGACAACTGTGTGCGTTACCGTGACCGAACACTGGAGCAACCCGGACCACTATGTGCGTTACCGCTGCCGAACACTGGAGCAACCCGGACAACTGTATGCGTTACCGTGACCGAACACTGGAGCAACCCGGACAACTGTATGCGTTACCGTGACCGAACACTGGAGCAACCCGGACAACTGTATGTGTTACCGTGACCGAACACTGGAGCAACCCGGACAACTGTATGCATTACCGTGACCGAACACTGGAGCAACCCGGACAACTGTGTGTGTTACCGCGACCGAACACTGGAGCAACCCGGACCACTGTGTGCGTTACCGCTGCCGAGCACTGGAGCAACCCGGACAACTGTGTGTGTTACCGTGACCGAACACTGGAGCAACCCGGACCACTGTGTATGTTACCGCTGCCGAACACTTGAGCAACCCGGACCATTGTGTATGTTACAGGGGCCGACCACTGGAGCAACCCGGACAACTGTGTGTGTTACCGTGACCGAACACTGGAGCAACCCGGACCACTGTGTGCGTTACCGCTGCCGAACACTGGAGCAACCCGGACAACTGTGTGTGTTACCGTGACCGAACACTGGAGCAACCCGGACCACTGTGTGCGTTACCGTGACCGAACACTGGAGCAACCCGGACCACTGTGTGCGTTACCGTGACCGAACACTGGAGCAACCCGGACCACTGTGTGCGTTACCGTGACCGAACACTGGAGTAACCCGGACCACTGTATGCGTTACCGCTGCCGAACACTGGAGCAACCCGGACAACTGTGTGCATTACCACTGCCGAACACTGGAGCAACCCGGACAACTGTGTGCATTACCACTGCCGAACACTGGAGCAACCCGGACCACTGTATGCATTACCATGGCCGAACACTGGAGCAACCCGGACCACTGTATGCATTACCGTGACCGAACTATGGAGCAACCCGGACAACTGTGTGTGTTACCGTGACCGAACATTGGAGCAACCCGGACAACTGTGTATGTTACCGCGACCGAACACTGGAGCAATCCGGACCACTGTATGTGTTACCGCTGCCGAACACTGGAGCAACCCGGACCACTGTGTGTGTTACCGCGACCGAACAATGGAGCATCCCGGACAGCTGTGTGCGTTACCGCTGCCGAACACTGGAGCAACCCGGACCACTGTATGTATTACCGCTGCCGAACACTGGAGCAACCCGGACAACTGTGTGCGTTACCGCTACCGAACACTGGAGCAACCCGGACAACTGTGTGTGTTACCGTGACCGAACACTGGAGCAACCCGGATCACTGTGTGCGTTACCGCTGCCGAACACTGGAGCAACCCGCACAACTGTGTGTGTTACCTTGACCGAACACTGGAGCAACCCGGACCACTGTATGCATTACCGTGACCGAACACTGGAGCAACCCGGACAACTGTGTGCGTTACCGCGACCGAACACTGGAGCAACCCGGACAACTGTGTGCGTTACCGCTGCCGAACACTGGAGCAACCCGGACAACTGTATGCATTACCGTGACCGAACACTGGAGCAACCCGGACCACTGTGTGCGTTACCGTGACCGAACACTGGAGCAACCCGGACAACTGTGTGCCTTACCGTGACCGAACATTGGAGCAACCCGGACAACTGTATGCGTTACCGTGACCGAACACTGGAGCAACCCGGACCACTGTATGCGTTACCGTGACCGAACACTGGAGCAACCCGGACAACTGTATGCATTACCGTGACCGAACACTGGAGCAACCCGGACAACTGTATGCATTACCGTGACCGAACACTGGAGCAACCCGGACCACTGTGTGCGTTACTGTGACCGAACACTGGAGCAACCCGGACAACTGTATGCGTTACCGTGACCGAACACTGGAGCAACCCGGACCACTGTATGCGTTACCGTGACCGAACACTGGAGCAACCCGGACAACTGTATGCATTACCGTGACCGAACACTGGAGCAACCCGGACCACTGTGTGCGTTACTGTGACCGAACACTGGAGCAACCCGGACAACTGTATGCGTTACCGTGACCGAACACTGGAGCAACCCGGACAACTGTATGCATTACCACTGCCGAACACTGGAGCAACCCGGACAGCTGTGTGCGCTACCGCTGCCGAACACTGGAGCAACCCGGACAACTGTGTGTGTTACCGTGACCGAACACTGGAGCAACCCGGACCACTGTGTATGGTACCGCTGCCGAACACTGGAGCAACCCGGACCACTGTGTATGTTACAGGGGCCGACCACTGGAGCAACCCGGACCACTGTGTATGTCACCGCGACCGGACAATGGGGCAACCCGGAACACTTTATACATACATTACCATGGCCGAACACTGGAGCAACCCGTACCACTGTGTATGTTACCGCGACCGAACAATGGGGCAGATTCGATCCCCTGTCTTACCCTAATAAAATTAACAGTCTTTCATATGGGACGTTAAACCGAGGTCTCGTGTCGGTGCTTTACATCGTGCACGTAAAAGAACCAGAGGAGACTCTGGAATGGGTCTCTGTCTGTATAATTGCACTATCCTCCAAAATCGAAAATGACTAATATCTTCAGGAGGCGTCGCTCATATGGGTAACCGGTAGCGACGATAAATAAGCGTAAAACACTGACACAGAAATGGTTGGCCCTTTCAATAAGGGTGACACTTAAGGTGTCGTAGACAAACAAATGCGTCAACATCGCGCATGCGTCAAACATCGGTTACGGTCGTGTTTATCTCATTCTGGTTGTATATTTGGTATACATGTACATATGTATTATACAGGTGACATTCGGTAATGTACGTCAACGACGGAAATAGCCGATGTTACCCTTGCAATTTCGAGCATATTATCCGTGAACACATATCACATTTTACAGTTAGAGTTGTTTTGTATATGTCCAATCATTGTGTATGTGTTATGTGTATGAATGGATTATAGTATGAAAGAATTGCATTCATTGTTTGTTGAATAATAATCGTCTCACTGTTTGTATTACGAATACCTTTCTTGGCAGTCGGGACAGGATTTTCTTAATAGTTAGACGTTATTGTATAATAAATTGAAATTTTAATAACTCTGAATATATATAGAAAAACAAGGGACGCTGTGGTAAGTCATTGTAAATGTATTAGGTGTATTATTGTATGTATTACTTATATATAGTAAACAAGGGACGCTGTGGTAAGTCATTGTAAATGTATTAGGTGTATTATTGTATGTATTACTTATATATAGTAAACAAGGGACGCTGTGGTAAGTCATTGTAAATGTATTAGGTGTATTATTATATGTATTACTTATATATAGTAAACAAGGGACGCTGTGGTAAGTCATTGTAAATGTATTAGGCGTATTATTATATGTATTACTTATATATAGTAAACAAGGGACGCTGTGGTAAGTCATTGTAAATGTATTAGGCGTATTATTATATGTACTACTTATATTTCCCACAAGGCGTCGATTGTTATATTGAGTACTGTGTGTGTTTTACGTTTATTTATCGTCGCTACCGGTTACCCATATGAGCGACGCCTCCTGAAGAGATTAGTCAGCTTAGATTTTGGAGGATAGTGCAATGGTACAGACAGAGACCCATTCCAGAGTCTCCCATGGTTTCTTTTACGTGCACAGTGTAAAGCACCGACACGAGACCTCGGTTTAACGTCCCATCTGAAAGACTGTTAATTTTATTAGGGTCAGACGGGGGATCGAACCTGCTTGAGTACTGTGATATGTTGTATTGTTTTTATATGTTCCATTAATGTCAAACCCCTTGCGGGACCTAGACATGTTTTCCTGGGCAGGCTTAGCCGACCTAAGTGGCTAACCAGTACTAAGCAATGTGTGTGAGGTGCCTTGCTCAATGACACTACACACGTGGCCTGGCCGAGTATCGAACCCGGGACCGTTCGATTCCAAATCCAACGCTCTACCCAGGGCTACGTATTATCCTAAACGTATATTTATATGTTTTAGGCCAAATGTAATAGGAAAATAGTGTATATGAACCTATGCCAGGATTGTTCTAAAAGTGTCCCCTGTGACAACACTATGTATAGTACATAAGTGTACATGTCATGCTTACTATGTATGGCGTCCTTGAAGCGAAGTTGGGGTCGGCCTTTGTATCTGTGCCCTGCGGCCAGTTCACCATACAACATATATTTTGGAATACGACCGTCGTCCATCCGGCGTACGTGTCCGAGCCAGCGTAGTCATGCGTTTGGCGGAGTAATGTGTACATATATGGGATGCCGGCTCTGCTGAGGACCTCGTTGTTGGTGACCTTGTCCTGCCAGGATATGCCTAGGATATGTCGTAGACAGCGGAGATGGAACACTTGCAGTTTTCGCTCTTGAGTGGCGTATGTTGTCCATGACTCGCTTCCATAGAGGAGTGTACTGACGACGCAAGCCTTGTACACCGCTAAGAAAATTAAGATTGGTTGTTTAATATATTATTAATACGATATTCAACCTAATTTATGAACCTCAGAACGGCTTTGTAGATCATCCTCAGTACATCCTCCGTACATAACCAAGAGCAGTCAGTCATGTCCTCCAACATGCGGATCTGTAGTCCAGTGGTTAACACGCTGGACTGGTAATCCAGGGATCGCAGATTCCACCCCCCCATCTGACCCTAATAAAATTAACTGTCTTTCAGATAGGACTTTAAACCGAGGTCTCGTGTCGCTGCTGTACATCGTGCACGTAAAAGAACAAGATGAGACTCTGTATCATTGCACTATACTCCAAAAATCTAAAATGACTAATATCTTCAGGAGGCGTCGCTCATATGGGTAACCGGTAGCGACGATAAATAAACGTAAAACACACATGTCTTCCATATATCTCGCCCGATACCAAAGTCCAGTTATCCTTTTATATTTCTATTCACTAATCCTAATTAACTGAGAATTTATTTCTTTGTATGTTGATGCTATGGAATATAGTCACCAAATGCATTTATTATTACGATTGTGCCCGTAGGCAAGGCATTTAAATTCCACATTGCCTCTTCTCTCTCCCTCGTGGCGATGGATTCCATCAGGAATGATGTCTCGATGTATACATAATTATGATTATGATGGAGAGAAAAATTCATTACAGTTTTTGGAAAGAGAGAGAAATATAGGAGAGAAGTCGTGTGGATGGTTGAGTATGTACTATATAACATTTAAAGATTAGTTAATTAACGTGGTTCAGAAACGGTCTCCATTTTAGCGTGAAAGTAGGATGCTTGTTTTTGAACAATGGAATTGTTTCCTCTATTTTTATTTTATACTTAAAATATGCAACAAAATGGACACCAGTATGTATCTGTGTATCTGTACCGGATACTGGGTTACCGGGATTTATCACAACGTGGATAAAATACAAGAGGATTATTTTATATCAACGCAATGTGTGCATATCAAAGTTGAACAGCCACCAGTAGAAGTCGTACTGGAAGATATTACTAATGTCAGCATGTTTTATCAGCACAGAGTCACAGAAAAATACATTTATATTACATTATTGAATTAAATTGCAATGGACTCTTAATATTTGAAGCTAAAATACATCGAAAGTATAACACGATATTGTCTACATACTTTTTATCTCGTGCAATTAATCCTACTATGGAATTAAAACGTTTTCTAGTTGATAATAACCTGACTGTGCCAAGGTTACTGTTGTTCTCGATATTGGCTTACATTATTTACCTGCTTATTAAGCTTGGTCTGTATCTGCATAACTTGAACTCGGTCTTCAAAGATGTCCCAGGACCGAAGAAACACTGGTTGTATGGAAACTTGCATTTGGTAAGTATCCCCAGTGACCCTATATATTCCTAATATCGGTGAATACTAATGAGCGATGATATCGGAATAAATCCAAATGAAGCACATGTTCATTTTGTGCTTAGACAATTTCCGTCGAAATACCGCAACTGTCCACATAGCAAAAACAAGCTGAAATGTCATTTCTATACCTTCATTTATTAAAAACTTGTTTTTCCCCACTTACGCTAGTAACTTTTCGTTCAACCCCTTGCGCGGACCTAGACATGTTTACCGGGGCAGGCTTAGCCGACCTAAGTAGTTAACCAGTACTAAACAATATGTGTGAGGTGCCTTGCTCAATGACGCTACATTCGTGGCCTGACTGAATATCGAACCCAGGACCTTTCGATTCCAAATCCGACGCTCTACCACTGAACCATAGTGTCCGCCTCCATGGTCGAGTGGTTACGGTCGCTGACTTGTATACCACTGTAACCTATCATCACTGATGGTCTCGGGTTCGAGCCCCGCTCAGACCGTGTCTCATTTATATGAAAAAGTTGGCAGTTTCTTACGGAGGTTGGTGCACCCAAGTACTGGTTAACCGCTGGAGCCTGCCCAGGAAAGGTGTTGTTATGTAAACTGCCCGCCGGCAATATAGCCCAAAATGGTGCTGATGCAGGCGTAAAACCCGAAATATAACATAACATAACTGAACCATGGACCCGGGTTCGATCCTTGGACCGTGAAGTATTTAATTTAATTAATATAAGTTGTCAAAACTTGCTTCGCAATCGTCGTAAAATAAATAAAGCTTAAACCATGGAAACCACAAGTGTCTTTTTTCTTTACTTATTTTTTATTTGACATTTCTGTCAAACACTTCAAAAGACCTAGACAAGATTTTCTTGGTAGGCTTTAGCTGACCTAACCCAGTCGTCTCTAAATCAGTAGAACCGTCAAACAAAATTCCTGTCAGATTAGCGCAGTGGTTAGCGCGCGCTTTTCACCAATGTAACCCAGGTTCGATCCTCTGATAGGTAAGTATGTGAGATGTAACAGGGAAGTATGTGAGATGGTACAGTGGTCGCCAGATCGGACAGGTGGGATTTCTCCTGGTACTCCAGTTTCCTCCCACACGAATGACCACATTTACGCTTTCATCCGCGCCAACGAGAGTGATTAATATAAGTTGTTAAAACTTGCTTCTCGATCGTTATATATAAATAATGTTTAAAGATTTAAAAATCCTTCAGGCATACAAAAATAAATAATCCTTGGAACGCTGCCAAATCATTGAGGAAATTCATTCGAAAATATTTACATCGCTATTGCATTTCCTTAGATGAACGTATGTGCCCTGATTGCATACAATTTCACATGAGGGTTTCCAACTAATGATTTGCAGCTTACACGCGCAGTGGAAGCTATGGGCATCCACATTTGCGTTATTAGACTATGTTCGTCGCGAGAAAAGGCGTGTGTTATAGTTTACGCTGTTCCAAGGATGATCTATTTACCTGGATTAAAAACATTTTAAATGCAAAGTTTGCTATATTTTCGTTGTCATTAAAAAAAAAAATTAATGTAAATATAAGTACCGGTAATGAATCGCGGGTTAATAGTTTTCATTGGGGTATGAACTAAATTGGCCGTGTTTAAAGTTAGCGTGGATGCCTTTAACCACGACCAATATAGTTAGGCCTAGTCCAGCGTACAGGAACGAGGAAATGCAATTACGTTGTAAATACGAAGAATTAAATGAGTCGGGTTGTGTGTTCACGCTCTACAATTTTCTTATTTATTTGCGAAATGAAGACATGGCAAGGTTATCGAGGAATTCATTATACATGTATGTTATCGTGAACTCCGCTAACTCTTCCAGATCCAGAATTTGGACAGCCACGATCAATTGCTGCTTGATTTAAAATCTTGCAACAGTTACAAGCGTTTCTATGTCTGGTGGACATCGTCAGCACATGCCCATCTCACTGTATGCCACCCAGACATTGCCAGAGTTTTCTGCAAAACAGCAGGTTAGTCACTGCTTTAACCCATTTCATTCTGGATACATTTAAAGGCTTTTGCAAACATAGATCCAGATCAGCCGCAACATGACGCTGCGTGCTGATCAGGATCTATGTTGTTTGCTACATCGCCAAGTGTCTTAGCAAGATCATCTGAATAGCAAACAGCATAGAGCCTGATCAGACGGCATGTTCCATGGTGGCTGATCTGGCTCTATGTTCTTTGCAAATACTGTTTGAACGGTATCCAGAATGAAATGGGTTAAGTTAAAACTACAGATTGTCTTGTACCCGATTCGTTACCATTTTTCAGCTGCCGAGTACCAACAGTGATGATAGGATTACGTTTGGTTTGAGTATCTGCAACACGTACAGACGTTACTATGTCTGGTGGATGTCGTGTCTCAAAGTATCCTTAACTGTGTGTCATCCGGACACGGTCCGGGTTGTCATGAAGACCTCGGGTCAGTTGCGATTATTGTCATTTATTTTATAATTTCATGATTATGTGAATACCGAAGAACTTTCTCGTGGGTTTTAAAAATATCAAAGATTTTTGGTGAGAAATGGAAAGAGCCATTGATTACGACTGCTTGCAATGATGCGATTCTGATTGGCTGATTCAGCCCATGTGATACGATTCTGATTGGCCGATTCAGCCCATGTGATTGCCGTTCTGCGATTCTGATTGGCTGATTCAGCCCATGTGATTGCCATTCTGATTGGCTAATTCAGCCCATGTGATTGCCGTTCTGCAATTCTGATTGGCTGATTCAGCTCATGTGATTGCCATTCTGATTGGCCGATTCAGCCCATGTGATTGCTGTTCTGCTATTCTGATTGGCTGATTCAGCCCATGTGATTGCTGTTCTGAGATTCTGATTGGCTGATTCAGCCCATGTGATTGCTGTTCTGAGATTCTGATTGGCCGATTCAGCCCATGTGATTGCTGTTCTGCTATTCTGATTGGCTGATTCAGCCCATGTGATTGCTGTTCTGAGATTCTGATTGGCCGATTCAGCCCATGTGATTGCTGTTCTGCTATTCTGATTGGCTGATTCAGCCCATGTGATTGCTGTTCTGAGATTCTAATTAGCTGATTCAGCCCATTTGATTGCAGTTCCCAATGAACTACAAAATATTCTATTTAAAGTATCAAGAATACACATACCGGTAGATATGCTATGTCAAAAAATAACTAGAGATTGCAATACAATATAGTCCGTTCCATAGGAACTAGAGATTGCAATACAATATAGTCCGTTCCATAGGAACTAGAGATTGCAATACAATATAGTCCGTTCCATAGGAACTAGAGATTGCAATACAATATAGTCCGTTCCATAGGAACTAGAGATTGCAATACAATATAGTCCGTTCCATAGGAACTAGAGATTGCAATACAATATAGTCCGTTCCATAGGAACTAGTGATGGGATCTTCCTTTGTACAAGGGATCTTCTTTGTACTTGGGATCTTCCTTTGTACAAGGGATCTTCTTTGTACTTGGGATCTTCCTTTGTACTTGGATCTTCCTTTGTGCATGGGATCTTCCTCAATACATGGGATCTTCCTTTGTAGATGTGATCTTCTTCATACACGGGATCTTCCTTTGTACATGGGATCTTCCTTTGCACATGGTATCTTCCTTGTACATGGGATCTTCCTTCATACACGGGATCTTCCTCTGTACATGGGATCTTCATTTGCACATGGTATCTTCCTTGTACATGGGATCTTCCTTCGTACACGGGATCTTCCTCTGTACATGGGATCTTCATTTGCACATGCTATCTTCCTTGTACATGGGATCTTCCTTCATACATGGGATCTTCCTTCATACATCGTATCTTCCTTTATACATGGGATCTTACTTCACGCATGGGATCTTCCTTCGTACATGGGCTCTTCTGTTGTGCATGGGATCTTCTGTTGTGCATGGGATCTTCCTTAGCACATGAGATCTTCCTTCATGCATGGGATCTTCCTTCGTACATGGGATCTTCTGTTGTGCATGGGATCTTCCTTAGCACATGAGATCTTTCATCATGCATGGGATCTTCCTTCGCGCATGTGATCTTCCTTTGTTCATGGGATCTTCGTTTGTACATTGGATCTTCTTTTGTACATGGGATTTTCCTTAGCACATGAGATCTGCCTTCGCGCCTGGGATCTTCCTTTGCACATGATGTCTTCCTTTGTGCATGGGATTTTCATTTGTGCATGGGATTTCATGTGTGCATGCAATTTCCATTGTACATGGGATCTTCCTTTGTACATGGGATATTCCTTTGTACATGGGATCTTCCTTTGTACATTGGATCTTCCTCATACCTATGAAGCTGGAAAGCGGCTATGTGACCTTAGCTGTAACCTCCCTTCCAAAAATAACCAACAGATTTCTACTTGCGATTTCATGCTCATACTCTATTGCAGAACTGAAGCTACTTGCGATTTCATGCACATACTCTCTATTGCAAAGCTGAAGCTACTTGCAATTTCATGCACATACTCTCTATTGCAAAGCTGAAGCTACTTGCGATTTCATGCACATACTCTCTATTGCAAAGCTGAAGCTACTTGCAATTTCATGCACATACTCTCTATTGCAAAGCTGAAGCTACTTGCAATTTCATGCACATACTCTCTATTGCAAAGCTGAAGCTACTTGCAATTTCATGCACATACTCTCTATTGCAAAGCTGAAGCTACTTGCGATTTCATGCACATACTCTCTATTGCAAAGCTGAAGCTACTTGCAATTTCATGCACATACTCTCTATTGCAGAGCTGAAGCTACTTGCGATTTCATGCTCATACTCTCTATTGCAGAGCCAAAGCTACTTGCGATTTCACGCTCATACTCTCTATTGCAGAGCCAAAGCTACTTGCGATTTCATGCTCATACTCTCTATTGCAGAGCCGAAGCCGACAGGGTTTATGGGGATATACAGGCTGGGGCTGCCATGGTTAGGTGAGGGACTGCTGATCGCGGGTGGCAAGAAATGGGCTCGATCCCGCAGGCTACTGACTCCGGCATTCCATTTTGACATCTTGAAACCCTACATTGCCGTGTACAATGATGCTGCCAATACGTTGGCTGTAAGTATGATTTTTGACCGTTAACCCTTTCAACACCACAGACCTCTAAATAGGCTTTCAAAAAGTGTAGATCCAGATGAGCCGGCTCGTGATGAGCCGTCTCATCAGGATCTGCACTTTTCCCCAGTAATATTACTATTTTAGACAAAATTACCCATTTTGATAAATGAACTGGTCCAAATGTAATTTTCTTATAAATTTATTGGTCTAAGAACTGATCATGGTCCAGTCCATTTCAGTTACATGGTGTTGAATGGGTTAAAATGTTTGCAAAGTAAACTTTAGCAACTTATATTATCACTCTCGTTGGTGCGGATGAAACCATATATGTGGTCCTTCGTGTGTGTGTGGGGGGGAACCAGAGTACCCGGAGAAAACCACCCATCATCCCCTTACCATCTCGCATACTTCGCGGTCCGAGGATCAAACTCGGGTTGCATTGATGAAAAGCGAGCATGCTAACCACTGCCCTAGTCGGACAGCCTACATGTCGTACAAGATTGCACTATTATGCCTTTACATAGGAAATGCTGCACCGACATATTCTAAGGAATGAAGAAATGGAAATCGTCAATAACCCCCCCCCCGTCCTTAGAAGCGGGAGTTATTGTTTTGACAAGTTGTTGTTTTAAACATATTTATTCGATAATAATGTACATTACATATACATGTATATATTAATCACTATCGTTGGCGCGGATGAAAGTGTAAATGTTGTCATTTGTTTGGGAGGAATCCAGAGTACCCGGAGAAAACCCCCATGTCCGATCTGGCGACCACCGTACCATCTCGCATACTTCCCGGTCCGAGGATCGAAACCGGGTTGCATTGGTGAGAAGTGAGCTCGCTAACCACTGCCACAAACACAAAACACATCAAACGATTTTGGCAGAAAAATAGCTTGGCCCATTTAATTTAAATAACAAAATTGATTCCCGTGTCGCATAAGACTAATGGTAATGCTCGTTTACAAAGCTTGATATATACCTCGTAACTGGTGGCAGGATCAGGTTAAACTAATTGTACCTTACTGGGTGCGAGCTACGTAGTCCCTCCAGACCATGTGTTTACCCCTCGTCCGCCATCAGTCATTTTATGTACAAACCAAAACTTTGTCATACATAATGATGTTTTGCACAATCGTTCACAATAAAAATGTACTTTTTACGCGCAAAACCCAGATCCATTGCTCAAAGGTCAAGGTCACACTTAGAGGTCAAATGGTTCTAAATGTCTTGTCCGCAGTGGAAGTCCTAAACCCTTGAATGGATTTTCAAATAACTTCACATAGATGTTCACCATGATGAGGAGTCGCCCAGAACACCCAATTCCAAGCTCAACATGTCGGGGTCACATGACATGTGAAATATCCGTCGGGGGAACTATGGCCAGCCCCACTGCTATCTTCTTTATATTTCAGAGTAATTTAAATAAATATGCTGAGAATGGGGAGAAGTTTGAGGTGTTCAGCTACATCAGTAGAGTTACCCTGGACGTTATACTACGATGTGCGTTCTCCTACTGCACCAACTGCCAGAAGGAAGAAGGGTAATGTAGTATTCATACAGCTTCCACATGTAAACCGTGTCGTGTCGTATAATGGCAATGGTTTATTCAAATTTATTTTAGCTCGATATGAGAAACAAGTTCTTTTAACTTGTAATAATCACTCTCGAGACCTCACTGATGGAATCCATCGCCATGAAGGAGAGCGAAGAGACGATGTGGAATTTAAATGCCTTGCCTAAGGTTGCCAATTGTAACGACTCCAGCGGGGCTCGAACTCCAGACCTGAAGTGAACGCGCATCGACTGCGCAATCACGACTTACACTTAATGCCATGACTTAATGGCAATGCTTGTTTACTAATTGAGTAACCGTGTACACAACCGTAATTCATAAGAGGAACAAAAAGCCCTTAATTTATGATACTATTGGATGAGTTTCGATCTGGTCCTGAGATCTCGCTCTGAGATCTCGCCCTAAGATCGCAAATTCGCAATCCAACAAGTACGACACACTTTAGCTGTACAGCCCCGAGCTGTGATTGCGGAACTGCAATGATGTAAGCGGTAATGCAGGTGCAATGATGTAAGCGGTAATGCAGGTGCAATGATGTAAGCGGTAATGCAGGTGCAATGATGTAAGCGGTAATGCAGGTGCAATGATGTAAGCGGTAATGCAGGTCAATGATGTGAGCGGTAATGCAGGTGCAATGATGTAAGCGGTAATGCAGGTGCAATGATGTAAGCGGTAATGCAGGTGCAATGATTAAGTGGTAATGCAGGTGCAATGATGTAAGCGGTAATGCAGGTGCAATGATGTAAGCGGTAATGCAGGTGCAATGATGTAAGTGGTAATGCAGGTGCAATGATGTAAGTGGTAATGCAGGTGCAATGATGTAAGCGGTAATGCAGGTGCAATGATGTAAGCGGTAATGCAGGTGCAATGATGTAAGCGGTAATGCAGGTGCAATGATGTAAGCGGTAATGCAGGTGCAATGATGTAAGCGGTAATGCAGGTGCAATGATGTAAGTGGTAATGCAGGTGCAATGATGTAAGTGGTAATGCAGGTGCAATGATGTAAGTGGTAATGCAGGTGCAATGATGTAAGTGGTAATGCAGGTGCAATGATGTAAGTGGTAATGCAGGTGCAATGATGTAAGAGGTAATGCAGGTGCAATGATGTAAGAGGTAATGCAGGTGCAATGATGTAAGTGGTAATGCAGGTGCAATGATGTAAGAGGTAATGCAAGTGCAATGATGTAAGTGGTAATGCAGGTGCAATGATGTAAGAGGTAATGCAGGTGCAATGATGTAAGAGGTAATGCAGGTGCAATGATGTAAGCGGTAATGCAGGTGCAATGATGTAAGTGGTAATGCAGGTGCAATGATGTAAGAGGTAATGCAGGTGCAATGATGTAAGCGGTAATGCAGGTGCAATGATGTAAGAGGTAATGCAGGTGCAATGATGTAAGTGGTAATGCAGGTGCAATGATGTAAGAGGTAATGCAGGTGCAATGATGTAAGTGGTAATGCAGGTGCAATGATGTAAGTGGTAATGCAGGTGCAATGATGTAAGTGGTAATGCAGGTGCAATGATGTAAGTGGTAATGCAGGTGCAATGATGTAAGTGGTAATGCAGGTGCAATGATGTAAGAGGTAATGCAGGTGCAATGATGTAAGCAGCATCTCATGTGTTTACATGTTTGTGTGTTTTACGTGTATTTATCGTCGCTACCGGTTACCCATATGAGCGACGCCTCCTGAAGAGATTAGTCATTTTAGATATTTGGAGGGTAGTGCAATGATACAGACAGAGACCCATTCCAGAGTCACCTCTGGTTCTATTACGTGCACAGTGTAAAGCACCGACATGAGACCTCGGTTTAATGTCCCATCATTTTATTAGGGTCAAACGGGGGAACGAACCTGCGATCCCTGGATTACCAGTCCAGCGTGTTACCACTGGACTACAGATCCGTCTGTGTTCACCAACTACAACTATATCCATGTATTAATACTCGCCACGGCCGAGGTATTTTGGCGAGTGAATTGTTCACCATTAGAGATGTTAATATTTTATGATGTATTTTAGCACTACTTTTTATTACATTGTATTTTTGTCAGACGGGGGATCGAACCTGTCAGAAACTGTAATAAACCACAGGGATTCGGCACGTTTGGGGGTACTAGTATATATATTTAAGTACAGGGATTCTACTCTGTGGGATGTCAGATTTCGCATCGATCAGTAAAATGGCCCTATCTGAAACAATTTTGTACAAATCTGTCCAAATATAACGCCTATCCCGAGTCTTTATATTGTTCTTCAAATAAAACACAACTTTAAGCTGCGTGCATGTATACTTTGCAAACAATTGCCACAGACATTGGCCATAGCAGGTCACATTTCCATACTAGGACACGGGTTCTGTGTAGAGGTGTTGGGGGTGGTCATGCCTAGTTAGTTTAAACATTATTTATTTCAGTATTTGTACATGTAATCAAGAAATGAACATTTTACATATAATTTAACAGTAGTAGACTGAAAGGGATTAGAACGAAAGAAAACTTATATAGTTCTTCTCCCTATCAATTGATTGATATACAATAGACAGGAAAATAATATATAATATAACAATGAAAATACGTGAAATATGTATTTGCTAAAGAATTTCAGAACTTAATGTATTAGTGAGTCAATAGTTTTGGATGTAGAGGTGTTGGAGGTGATCATGCCTAGTTGATGGCAGTGTAGAGATGTTGGAGGTGATCATGCCTAGTTGATGGCAGTGTAGAGATGTTGGAGGTGATCATGCCTAGTTGATGGCAGTGTAGAGATGTTGGGGGTGATCATGCCTAGTTGATGGCTGTGTAGAGATGTTGGAGGTGATCATGCCTAGTTGATGGCTGTGTAGAGATGTTGGGGGGTGATCATGCCTAGTTGATGGCTGTGTAAAGGTGTTGGGGTGATCATGTCTAGTTGATGGCTGTGTAGAGATGTTGGAGGTGATCATGCCTAGTTGATGGCTGTGTAAAGGTGTTGGAGGTGATCATGTCTAGTTGATGGCTGTGTAGAGATGTTGGAGGTGATCATGCCTAGTTGATGGCCGTGTAGAGGTGTTGGGGGTGATCATGCCTAGTTGATGGCTGTGTAGAGATGTTGGAGGTGATCATGCCTAGTTGATGGCTGTGTAAAGGTGTTGGGGGTGATCATGTCTAGTTGATGGCTGTGTAGAGATGTTGGAGGTGATCATGCCTAGTTGATGGCCGTGTAGAGGTGTTGGGGGTGATCATGCCTAGTTGATGGCTGTGTAGAGATGTTGGGGTGATCATGCCTAGTTGATGGCCGTGTAGAGGTGTTGGGGATGATCATGCCTAGTTGATGGCCGTGTAGAGGTGTTGGGGTGATCATGCCTAGTTGATGGCAGTGTAGAGATGTTGGAGGTGTTCATGCCTAGTTGATGGCAGTGTAAAGGTGTTGGGGGTGATCATGTCTAGTTGATGGCTGTGTAAAGGTGTTGGGGGTGATCATGTCTAGTTGATGGCTGTGTAGAGATGTTGGGGGTGATCATGCCTAGTTGATGGCCGTGTAGAGGTGTTGGAGGTGTTCATGCCTAGTTGATGGCCGTGTAGAGGTGTTGGGGGGTGATCATGCCTAGTTGATGGCTGTGTAGAGGTTTTGGGGGTGATCATGCCTAGTTGATGGCCGTGTAGAGGTGTTGGGGGTGATCATGCCTAGTTGATGGCTGTGTAGAGGTGTTGGGGGTGATCATGCCTAGTTGATGGCCGTGTAGAGGTGTTGGAGGTGTTCATGCCTAGTTGATGGCCGTGTAGAGGTGTTGAGGGTGATCATGCCTAGTTGATGGCTGTTTAGAGGTGTTGGGGGTGATCATGCCTAGTTGATGGCTGTGTAGAGGTGTTGGGGGTGATCATGCCTAGTTGATGGCCGTGTAGAGGTGTTGGGGGTGATCATGCCTAGTTGATGGCTGTGTAGATGTGTTGGGGTGATCATGCTTAGTTGATGGCTGTGTAGAGATGTTGGCGGTGATCATGCCTAGTTGATGGCTGTGTAGAGGTGTTGGGGGTGATCATGCCTAGTTGATGGTCGTGTAGAGGTGTTGGAGGTGATCATGCCTAGTTGATGGCCGTGTAGAGGTGTTGGGGGTGATCATGCCTAGTTGATGGCTGTGTAGAGGTGTTGGGGGTGATCATGCCTAGTTGACGGCCGTGTAGAGGTGTTGGGGGTGATCATGCCTAGTTGACGGCCGTGTAGAGGTGTTGGAGGTGATCCTGCCTAGTTGATTGCTGTGTAGAGGTGTTGGAGGTGTTGGAGGTGTTGGAGGTGATCATGCCTAGTTGATGGCCGTGTAGAGGTGTTGGGGGTGATCATGCCTAGTTGATGGCCGTGTAGAGGTGTTGGAGGTGATCATGCCTAGTTGATGGCTGTGTAGAGGTGTTGGAGGTGATCATGCCTAGTTGATGGCCGTGTAGAGGTGTTGGAGGTGATCATGCCTAGTTGATGGCCGTGTAGAGGTGTTGGGGGTGATCATGCCTAGTTGATTGCTGTGTAGAGGTGTTGGAGGTGATCATGCCTAGTTGATGGCCGTGTAGAGGTGTTGGAGGTGATCATGCCTAGTTGATGGCCGTGTAGAGGTGTTGGAGGTGATCATGCCTAGTTGACGGCCGTGTAGAGGTGTTGGAGGTGTTGGGGGTGATCATGCCTAGTTGATGGCCGTGTAGAGGTGTTGGAGGTGATCATGCCTAGTTGATTGCTGTGTAGAGATGTTGGAGGTGATCATGCCTAGTTGATTGCTGTGTAGAGGTGTTGGAGGTGATCATGCCTAGTTGATTGCTGTGTAGAGGTGTTGGAGGTGTTCATGCCTAACTTTTGTTCTGTATTGTTACGTTTCTCACCAATGGACCCGGGTTCGATCCTCAGAGCGGGAAGTATGTGAGATGGACAGATGGTACGGTGGTCGCCAGATCGGACATGTGACCTGTTTGGCCACAGATCGGCCACAGTGGCTCTGCTTTTTGTATTGTGTTTACGGTCATTTTGAATGTTCAAACAACACTAACCTGACAATGAAGGTGTAGGAAGGTTAATATACTATTATATCTTCATACAAATGACAGCCATTTAACCCTTTCCTTCATAGAGATTTAGGTTAATATACTATTATATCTTCATACAAATGACAGCCATTTAACCCTTTGCTTCATAGAGATTTAGGTTAATATACTATTATATCTTCATACAAATGACAGCCATTTAACCCTTTGCTTCATAGAGATTTAGGTTAATATACTATTATATCTCCATACAAATGACAGCCATTTAACCCTTTGCTTCATAGAGATTTAGGTTAATATACTATTATATCTCCATACAAATGACAGCCATTTAACCCTTTGCTTCATAGAGATTTAGGTTAATATACTATTATATCTTCATACAAACTACAGCCATTTAGTTATCATGCAGTGGATAAGTAGTCGCCATATCTATCCCACCTCCATAGATATTACTGGAACTACATGAGATTCTGGCCTTTATTATGAACATTGGTTTGGCTACTACATTGTCAGTGTATGTTGTATTGGTAATGGCGTCAAGAGATGCTTCTATGAGAGAAAGGGTAAAGCTAGCCCTTTTCATAAAATATGGATTGAAATCACCACGAGTGTAAGATCCTTTTATCACATTACCATATTGTGTTTTAATAATATTTTTTCACAAAATAATGCAGCTACTTTAATTTTGGCGCCAACTGTCAGCGCAGGTTGTCATGACGTCACTACGCAAAGCAGCGTTATATTTATGTTTTAAACAGCGTTATAATTGTCTTTTAAATCGCAGTTTGTCTTACCATTAACGTTATGTACCAATTCAAATGCATACTTTAACGTTTAATTTACATATCATAAGGATTATTATCTCAACCAATCAGAATCCTTAAAAACAAGTTCTTACAACTTATATTAATCACTCTCGCGACCTCATTCCTGATGGAATCCATCACCACGAGGGAAAGAGAAGAGGCAACGTGGAATTTAAATGCCTAAGGGCACAATCGTAATGGCTCCAGCTTCCAAATGTTATTACACGTGTGTACATATAAGAAATTATGAGATGGTGTTATTACACTGAATATAAACAAAGTTATGTGATAAGTATGTATAGATGATGTGTACATGTGATAAGTACGTATAGATGGCGTGTACATGTGATAAGTACGTATAGATAAGTACGTATAGATGACGTGTACATGTGATAAGTACGTATAGATGACGTGTACATGTGATAAGTACGTATAGATGACGTGTACATGTGATAAGTACATATAGATGGCGTGTACATGTGATAAGTACGTATAGATGACGTGTACATGTGATAAGTACGTATAGATGGCGTGTACATGTGATAAGTACGTATAGATGACGTGTACATGTGATAAGTACGTATAGATAACTTGTACATGTGATAAGTACGTATAGATGGCGTGTACATGTGATAAGTACGTATAGATGACGTGTACATGTGATAAGTACGTATAGATGACATGTACATGTGATAAGTACGTATAGACGACGTGTACATGTATTGATGTTGGTACCCCTTGGGTTAAAGGTCACAGTTGGAGGGCATGAATGTACATCAAACTTCTCTTTTATTCAAATATAGTGTCCAACATCCGTATGTGCAAGCTGTCGAGGAGATAAGTGATGCTTGGAACCACCGTGGACGGAAGCCGTGGCTGTATCCAGACTGGGTTTACTACCTGACACAGAGAGGGAGGCAGTTTACCAAGAACTGTCATTTTGTACATGGAATCTCGGAGGACATAATCCGACGACGGAAAGAGACGCTGGTTCGTTTACACTTAATTATAATTTTACATTGTTTTACATTTAATTGGACATTGTTATCCCCTGCCGATCCTAAGGATCTATTTTTAACTTTTTTACTTCTGGCAAATTAACAGTCTGGGGAAACTTGATTTCCGAGCGTAACACCACCTACATACACCTGTGTTTTTGTGACTGTTGATTCAAGAACGACAACTTTTCTCTACAAAATGCGATCGCTAAAAATAGAAACCAAATTTTTTCGGAAATATCGATGAGATGACGGATTTTAACTATTACGTGGTAAAGGATTGATTCGGCGTAATTGAAGTAAGGACGACTTAAATCTTGAGTAAATATGTCAAATCGGCCAAAACTGTACTTTAAAACTATTTATACAGTTTTATCAACATTGCAGTGCCTCGCTTTCGATTCGAGCACGTCATTAATTAAGTCACGTGCTAATAGGCCTATTAAGAGGATTAGTGATAACCAATAATTACACGGAATACACCTCAGGTTTCCCCAGGGGTCGATATGATCAGAAACTCAATATGGCCCAATTAATGGTCTCGATGTTAAAGATATATTTATATGACGACTGACCAGGGAAAATATACTGAGTCAAAAAAGAAACGATACCTGTGTCTATAATTTCAACATTTATTAAGAAAATTCTTTGAAAATTCAAAAGATGATGGTCCAACATGTTTGAAAGAGGAGCACATAAAGCATAATGAGCCTCCGAAACTGTCTGCTGCGTGATGACGTAATTCGTCGGACAGGGGTCTAATGGAGTTTTCACACAGACGTCAATACCGAGTATGGGCACCATTAGTGTCTCTCACTGCAATGCACTGCCGTCGCATCGAACGGAAGAGTGTCTGAATCTCTTGCTGGTCAATATTTGTCCACTCCTGACGCAAAACATCCCTCAGTTGGTTTAACGTTACCGGCTGACGTCGTCTGACGCGGTGGTCTAACGTATCCCACAAATGTTCTATGGGTGACAAGTCTGGTGACAAAGCAGGCCACGGCAGGGTTTCAATATTGTTCTGCTCCAATAATGTGGCGGAAATCCGAGCAGTATGACACCTGGCGTTGTCCTGTTGGAACAGTGCGACGTTTCTGTTGGCGTTATAGAACGGCACAACAACTGGCGCAAGGATCTCATCACAGAACCGCTGGGCGTTTAGGTTCCCGTCCACCACTAACAGTTCAGTGCGACTGCCGAAGGTGATACCGCCCCACGTCATAACGCTTCCGCCCCCAAACAGATCGACCTGACGTACACATGCGTCGGCGTAACGTTCACCGCGTCTGCGATATACCCGCTCTCTGCCATCCGCTCGACGCAAACAGAACCGCGATTCATCGCTACACATCACCGAATTCCACTGTAACCGAGTCCAGCGAGCACGTTCCGTCGTCCATTCCCGCCGTACGTCACGGTGACGTCGTGTCAGGATGGGTCCAACGTATGGCCGATAGGCACGAATGCCACGTTCACCGAGCCGGTTCCTGACTGTTTGTGCACTGATGCGATTGTTGGTCATCCCAGGAGTAACGGCAGCTGTGTGCGTAGCAGGTAGGAACCGGTCACGTAAATGTGATGTCCGAATGTGACGGTCCTGTTCACGCATCGTGACACGAGGTCGACCAGATCTTGGACGGTCGTCCACCGATCCATGTGTTCGATAACGTCGAAGTAGACGTGTTATCGTGATCCGCGTAACCCCAAGTCGATTTGCGACGTCACGCTGACGTAAACCGCCGTCAATCATGCCAATGGCACGCATTCTCTGATTGCGGTTTAGCCTAGGCATTTTGTTAGAGGTAACAATGGGTATGTAAGGTGTTTTTCCTCGATGATAATGCAATACCAGTACAATAAACCGGTTTTCCGATTTGTACATGTGTAGGAAGTTGTTTTTGTTGAGGAGCACGTGCAAATCGGAAATTCGGCGTTCCAGGATTATCGGGTGTTTATTTACCTGTGTTTATGGTTGGCTGACGTTGCAATAAGATACCCGGTACTGATACGTAATAATATATTAAACCTTTCTATGGTTTTATCCGTTTTACGTCATTTTTAGTTTGGTATCGTTTCTTTTTTGACTCGGTATATATCAACGCCTGTTCCCAGGCCAAGTCAGGGGGGAAATGTTTATATATATATATAGTAATTATCTAGATGGCATATCGTTTGGCCACCAGGCTTCTTTCTAGGGATCTCCGTGGTGGATGGGTTATCATCGCTAACTCTCACCACTGTATGTTCGAAACCACTCGTGGCGGGGGGGGGTTTGAATCTTTCTTGTAAGGATCTATCCGGTTGGCCTGACATACTGCTCGGAGTGGCCTCTAGGGTGTTCCTGCACCTGCTCGGAGTGATCCCTAGGGTGTTCCTCCACCTGCTCGGAGTGGCCTCTAGGGTGTTCCTGCACCTGCTCGGAGTGACCCCTAGTGTGTTCCTCCACCTGCTTGGAGTGATCCCTAGGGTGTTCCTCCACCTGCTCTGAGTGGCCTCTAGGGTGTTCCTCCACCTGCTCGGAGTGGACCCTAGGGTGTTCCTCCACCTGCTCGGAGTGATCCCTAGGGTGTTCCTCCACCTGCTCGGAGTGGCCCCTAGGGTGTTCCTCCACCTGCTCGGAGTGATCACTAGGGTGTTCCTCCACCTGCTCGGAGTGATCCCTAGGGTGTTCCTCCACCTGCTCGGAGTGGCCTCTAGGGTGTTCCTGCACCTGCTCGGAGTGACCCCTAGTGTGTTCCTCCACCTGCTTGGAGTGATCCCTAGGGTGTTCCTCCACCTGCTCGGAGTGGCCTCTAGGGTGTTCCTCCACCTGCTCGGAGTGGACCCTAGGGTGTTCCTCCACCTGCTCGGAGTGGCCTCTAGGGTGTTCCTGCACCTGCTCGGATTGACCCCTAGGGTGTTCCTCCATCTGCTCGGAGTGATCCCTATGGTGTTCCTGCACCTGCTCGGATTGGGCCCCTAGGGTGTTCCTCCACCTGCTCGGAGTGGCCTCTAGGGTGTTCCTGCACCTGCTCGGAGTGGACCCTAGGGTGTTCCTCCACCTGCTCGGAGTGGCCTCTAGGGTGTTCCTGCACCTGCTCGGAGTGACCCCTAGGGTGTTCCTCCACCTGCTCGGAGTGATCCCTAGGGTGTTCCTCCACCTGCTCGGAGTGGCCTCTAGGGTGTTCCTGCACCTGCTCGGAGTGACCCCTAGTGTGTTCCTCCACCTGCTTGGAGTGATCCCTAGGGTGTTCCTCCACCTGCTCGGAGTGGCCTCTAGGGTGTTCCTCCACCTGCTCGGAGTGGACCCTAGGGTGTTCCTCCACCTGCTCGGAGTGGCCTCTAGGGTGTTCCTGCACCTGCTCGGATTGACCCCTAGGGTGTTCCTCCATCTGCTCGGAGTGATCCCTATGGTGTTCCTGCACCTGCTCGGATTGGGCCCCTAGGGTGTTCCTCCACCTGCTCGGAGTGGCCTCTAGGGTGTTCCTGCACCTGCTCGGAGTGGACCCTAGGGTGTTCCTCCACCTGCTCGGAGTGGCCTCTAGGGTGTTCCTGCACCTGCTCGGAGTGACCCCTAGGGTGTTCCTCCACCTGCTCGGAGTGATCCCTATGGTGTTCCTGCACCTGCTCGGAGTGATCCCTATGGTGTTCCTCCACCTGCTCAGAGTGATCTATATGGTGTTCCTGCACCTGCTCGGAGTGATCCCTAGGGTGTTCCTCCACCTGCTCGGAGTGATCCCTATGGTGTTCCTCCACCTGCTTGGAGTGATCCCTATGGTGTTCCTGCACCTGCTCGGAGTGGCCCATAGGGTCTTCCTCCACCAATAATAAGCTAGAGTCACCATATTACCTATAGCTGTTGATGTGACATTAAGACACATACCGAGAGGGAAGAGAATTGCTTCCTACGGTACCAGAAACTTCTCCAAATTTTGACAGTTAAGTTGAGTATATAAAGTCACATTTACAAACACCATAGATCCAGATCAGCCGCGGCGGAATGCAGCGTCTGATCAGGATCTATGTTGTTTGCGATTCAGCCAAGTGTTTTAGCTCCACTATCCTTATAGCAAACAGTATTGAGCCGGATCAGACGTTCGCACAAGTACAAAAATATATATTTTAGAACTCTTGAATTTACTTCTGTTTGTCATATAGTTTACATTTACAACAGAATGTGCCATCTGATCAGGATCTATGCTGTTTGCAAATGTGATTTTATCTGCCGCTACGGGTTAAGCCGCTTGCACTTGGAGAAGGTCTAGTTCACTCAATGATTCATGCAACATCATATATGTCGTGATAGCGCAGTGGATGCGCGTTCGCTTCAGGTGCGAAAGGTCCGGAGTTCCAGACCCGCTGGAGCCGTTACGATTGTGCGCTTAGGCAAGACATTTAAATTCCACGTTGCCTCTTCTCTCTCCCTCGTGGTGATGAATTCCATCAGTAATGAGGTCTCGAGAGTGATTAATAAGTTATAAGAATTTGTTTCGCAATCAAGTATCAACTAACATCATATATAATTTCTGTAGGAAAAGAACGGCCAGTCCGATAGAAAATATCTCGATTTCCTGGATATACTACTAACTGCTACAGATGAAACGGGCCAGGGCCTCTCGCCCATAGAGATCAGAAATGAAGTGGACACATTCCTGTTTGAAGGTAATACCTCTTGCCCCTAGAGATCAGATATGAGGTTGACACATCCCTGTTTGAAGGTAATGCCTCTTGCCCCTAGAGATCAGATATGAGGTTGACACATTCCTGTTTGAAGATAATGCCTCTCGCCTCTAGATAGGTGAAATGGACTTTCAATAGTGTTAGTTTCAATACGTCCATAGGACATGAAGTAGTCTGTCGAAGAAGTAGTCCGTCAAAGTAGTTCGTCAAAGCAGTAGTCCGTCGAAGAAGTAGTCCGTCAAAGCAATAGTCTGTCGAAGAAGTAGTCTGTGAAAGTAGTTCATCAAAGCAGTAGTCCGTCGAAGAAGTAGTCCGTGAAAGTAGTTCGTCAAAGCAGTAGTCCGTCGAAGAAGTAGTCCGTGAAAGTAGTCCGTCAAAGAAATTGTCCTACAAAGAAGACAATATAGGAAATGTGAATTATATTTAAGCTAGTGAAAATACAGAATATATATTATATGTTACCTGTTGATATGTAAATCTTCAATATTCTCTATATGTACTCCGGTTGCGCCTCACATGAAGGACTACTTTCATACACGGCAAAGAGACTGATTGACATAAGATAACGATTGCGAAGCAAGTTTTAACAACTTATATTAATTAGTCTCGTTGGCGCGGATGAAAACCTATATGTGGTCATTCGTATGGGAGAAAACCGGAGTATCCGGAGAAAACCACCTGTCCAATCTGGCGACCACCATACCATCTCACATACTTCCCGGTCTGAGGATCGAACCCGGGTTACATTGGTGAGAAACGAGTGTGCCATAATAACATAAGTTGTTAAAACTTGTTTCGTAATCGTAACATTATAATAATAATAATTAAAGTTTATACTTTAACCCTTTCCCTCATAGAAGCACCTCTTGACGCCATTACCAATACGACATACATTGACAATGTAGTAGCCAAACCAATGTTCATAACCCGTTCCCTCATAGAAGCACCTCTTGACGCCATTACCAATGCGACATACATTGACAATGTAGTAGCCAAACCAATGTTCATAACCCTTTCCCTCATAGAAGCACATCTTGACGCCATTACCAATGCGACATACATTGACAATGTAGTAGCCAAACCAATGTTCATAACCCTTTCCCTCATAGAAGCACATCTTGACGCCATTACCAATATGACATACATTGACAAGCTAGTAGCCAAACCAATGTTCATAATAAAGGCCAGAATCTCATGTAGTTCCAGTAATATCTATGGAGGTGGGATAGATATGGCCACTACTTATCCACTGCATGATAGCTAAATGGCTGTCGTTTGTATGGAGATATAATAGTATATTAACCTAAATCTCATGTAGTCCCAGTAATATCTATGGAGGTGGGATAGATATGGCCACTACTTATCCACTGCATGACGGCTAAATGGCTGTCGTTTGTATGGAGATATAATAGTATATTAACCTAAATCTCTATGTAGGCCCAGTAATATCTATGGAGGTGGGATAGATATGGCGACTACTTATATCGACTACATGATAGCTAAATGGCTGTCATTTGTATGAAGATATAATAGTATGTTAACCTAACTCTCTATGAAGGAAAGGGTTAAAAGGCTGTCGTTTGTATGGAGATATAATAGTATATTAACCTAAATCTCTATGAAGGAAAGGGTTAAATGGCTGTCGTTTGTATGGAGATATAATAGTACATTAACCTAAATCTCTATGAAGGAAAGGATTAAATGGCTGTCATTTGTATGGAGATATAATAGTATATTAAGCTAAATATATATGATGGAAAGGGTTAATAATCTGACATGTCTTGTAGGCCATGACACAACCGGCAGTGCTATTTCCTGGGTCCTATACTCGCTGGCTATGTACCCAGAGTATCAGAAGAAATGTCAGGCGGAGATAGACAACATACTGCATGGCCGGGACACAGATGATATTGAGTGGTTAGTGGCGCGCATCTGCAGTTTTCTTAAAGCCTCTGTACCATAAAGTCTCTGTACTATAAAGTCTCTCAATACCTTACAAAATGGCTGCCGTGTCAGTAATATATGTTACAGGTCAGTAGTCTATGTTACCAGTCAGTAGTCTATGTTACAGGTCAATAATCTATGTTACAGGTCAGTAGTCTATGTTACCAGTCAGTAATCTATGTTACCAGTCAGTAATCTATGTTACAGGTCAGTAGTCTATGTTACAGGTCAGTAGTCTATGTTACATGTCAGTAGTCTATGTTACATGTCAGTAGTCTATGTGTCAGTAGTCTATGTTACATGTCAGTAATCTATGTTACCAGTCAGTAATCTATGTTACCAGTCAGTAATCTATGTTACAGGTCAGTAGTCTATGTTACAGGTCAGTAATCTATGTTACAGGTCAGTAATCTATGTTATAGGTCAGTAGTCTATGTTACCAGTCGGTAATCTATGTTACCAGTCAGTAATCTATGTTACAGGTCAGTAGTCTATGTTACCAGTCAGTAGTCTATGTTACAGGTCAGTAATCTATGTTACAGGTCAGTAGTCTATGTTACCAGTCAGTAATCTATGTTACCAGTCAGTAATCTATGTTACAGGTCAGTAATCTATGTTACAGGTCAGTAGTCTATGTTACAGGTCAGTAGTCTATGTTACATGTCAGTAGTCTATGTTACATGTCAGTAATCTATGTTACAGGTCAGTAGTCTATGTTACAGGTCAGTAGTCTATGTTACATGTCAGTAATCTATGTTACAGGTCAGTAATCTATGTTACAGGTCAGTAATCTATGTTACAGGTCAGTAGTATATGTTACATGTCAGTAGTCTATGTTACCAGTCAGTAATCTATGTTACATGTCAGTAGTCTATGTTACATGTCAGTAATCTATGTTACATGTCAGTAGTCTATGTTACAGGTCAGTAATCTAGGTTACAGGTCAGTAGTCTACGTTACCAGTCAGTAATCTATGTTACAGGTCAGTAATCTATGTTACAGGTCAGTAATCTATGTTACAGGTCAGATCTACCACGGTTAGAGTATCTGAGTATGTGTATAAAGGAAGGGATGAGACATCACAGTCCAGTTCCGTTCATACAAAGAGAATTCACACACGACTTTGAACTGGACGGAAAATCATTTCCTGGTAAATATGATTGCCATGTTTAATAATATTTACCCTACTCGCCATGTTTTATAAGTATTGCAGATGTAGATGTGCTTTTTAATCTCGTGTTTTTGCACCACATGTAAATGCATCCGTATTTTATGAGACTATTAAATACATTGTAAAATAAATAAAATGAATCACAGGTTAATAGTTTCCATCGGGGTATGAACTATATTGGGTTAAAATGTGTGAAGGCCAAGGATAGGATGCTGTAGGACAACCATATATATGTAATGTATCTGGATATCCATGCTGTAGGACAACCATATATATGTAAAGTATCTGGATATCCATGCTGTAGGACAACCATATATATGTAATGTATCTGGATATCCATGCTGTCGGACAACCATCTATATGTAAAGTATCTGGATATCCATGCTGTCGGACAACCATATATATGTAAAGTATCTGGATATCCATGCTGTCGGACAACCATCTATATGTAAAGTATCTGGATATCCATGCTGTCGGACAACCATATATATGTAAAGTATCTGGATATCCATGCTGTAGGACAACCATCTATATGTAAAGTATCTGGATATCCATGCTGTAGGACAACCATCTATATGTAAAGTATCTGGATATCCATGCTGTAGGACAACCATATATATGTAAAGTATCTGGATATCCATGCTGTCGGACAACCATCTATATGTAAAGTATCTGGATATCCATGCTGTAGGACAACCATCTATATGTAAAGTATCTGGATATCCATGCTGTAGGACAACCATCTATATGTAAAGTATCTGGATATCCATGCTGTAGGACAACCATATATATGTAAAGTATCTGGATATCCATGCTGTAGGACAACCATCTATATGTAAAGTATCTGGATATCCATGCTGTAGGACAACCATCTATATGTAAAGTATCTGGATATAGTATGCTGTAGGACAACCATCTATATGTAAAGTATCTGGATATCCATGCTGTAGGACAACCATCTATATGTAAAGTATCTGGATATCCATGCTGTAGGACAACCATCTATATGTAAAGTATCTGGATATCCATGCTGTAGGACAACCATCTATATGTAAAGTATCTGGATATAGTATGCTGTAGGACAACCATCTATATGTAAAGTATCTGGATATCCATGCTGTAGGACAACCATCTATATGTAAAGTATCTGGATATCCATGCTGTAGGACAACCATCTATATGTAAAGTATCTGGATATAGTATGCTGTAGGACAACCATCTATATGTAAAGTATCTGGATATAGTATGCTGTAGGACAACCATCTATATGTAAAGTATCTGGATATAGTATGCTGTAGGACAACCATCTATATGTAAAGTATCTGGATATCCATGCTGTAGGACAACCATCTATATGTAAAGTATCTGGATATAGTATGCTGTAGGACAACCATCTATATGTAAAGTATCTGGATATAGTATGCTGTAGGACAACCATCTATATGTAAAGTATCTGGATATCCATGCTGTAGGACAACCATCTATATGTAAAGTATCTGGATATAGTATGCTGTAGGACAATCATCTATATGTAAAGTATCTGGATATAGTATGCTGTAGGACAACCATCTATATGTAAAGTATCTGGATATAGTATGCTGTAGGACAACCATCTATATGTAAAGTATCTGGATATCCATGCTGTAGGACAACCATCTATATGTAAAGTATCTGGATATCCATGCTGTAGGACAACCATCTATATGTAAAGTATCTGGATATAGTATGCTGTAGGACAACCATCTATATGTAAAGTATCTGGATATAGTATGCTGTAGGACAACCATCTATATGTAAAGTATCTGGATATCCATGCTGTAGGACAACCATCTATATGTAAAGTATCTGGATATCCATGCTGTAGAACAACCATCTATATGTAAAGTATCTGGATATCCATGCTGTAGGACAACCATCTATATGTAAAGTATCTGGATATAGTATGCTGTAGGACAACCATCTATATGTAAAGTATCTGGATATAGTATGCTGTAGGACAACCATCTATATGTAAAGTATCTGGATATCCATGCTGTAGGACAACCATCTATATGTAAAGTATCTGGATATCCATGCTGTAGGACAACCATCTATATGTAAAGTATCTGGATATAGTATGCTGTAGGACAACCATCTATATGTAAAGTATCTGGATATAGTATGCTGTAGGACAACCATCTATATGTAAAGTATCTGGATATCCATGCTGTAGGACAACCATCTATATGTAAAGTATCTGGATATAGTATGCTGTAGGACAATCATCTATATGTAAAGTATCTGGATATAGTATGCTGTAGGACAACCATCTATATGTAAAGTATCTGGATATAGTATGCTGTAGGACAACCATCTATATGTGTAAAGTATCTGGATATCCATGCTGTAGGACAACCATCTATATGTAAAGTATCTGGATATCCATGCTGTAGGACAACCATCTATATGTAAAGTATCTGGATATCCATGCTGTAGGACAACCATCTATATGTAAAGTATCTGGATATCCATGCTGTAGGACAATCATCTATATGAAGAAGAAGAAGAAGAATGCTTTATTAAGACTTAAACTTTACAGTTTCTCGTCTGTAACATTTAAACATATTTACAATATATATAGTACAATATTATGATATATGCAATCATGATGAGGATGGACAAATGATGTAATGATTATGGACATACATGGAAAAATAATGACAATGTCATGAAGGATTATAGACTATGCAAAACATGATCATGACTGTATTAAGAGTGTAGGGAGTATTCAACTGGTAATTCATATATCCTAAACAAGTGAATTACGAAGGGATAAAGCTTCATGAATATATTTACTGAAGTTAACCAGCTCTGGGGAATTGTCACATTGAAATATTTGCAATAATTTGAACATACTTGGTCGATTAGAATATGAACGTTTAATATATTTTTTTCTTAATGTACTATACACCTCACATTTAAACATGAAATGAAACTCATCTTCCACGTTGTTTGTATTACACAATAAACATAACCTTTCGTTTTGATCAATACGGTTTCTACCATATCTGCCTGTTTCAATCCGTAAGTTGTGCACTGATAGTCTCAATTTTGTAAATGCAATTCTTAATTTTCTGCTTAATATTATATCTAAGTACGATTCGTAACCAAAATTAATCTTTACATTTTTATATAATGTAAGTACCTTATTTATTCGAAGATCAGCTTGTGATATCTGCAGAAAATCATCTATAATCCTTTGTTTAAATTCAGAAATAAACTGAGTGTGGTCGATGACATGTGGGTTTTCCCATATATACAAAAAGCCAAATTTACTTAGCAATTCCTTAACTCTGGACAACCAATTACCTTTGCCAGTTACTAAATCATCTAGACACGTTTGTATCATCGACTTAATAATTATATTTTCCGTTGTAACTATTTTTAACCAATATTTTACAACTTTTACATATCTACATATATACAATGGGTATCTTCCAAGTTCATAATATACAGCTACATTACTAATTGATTGCTTAACACCAAGACTAACTTGCAGAATTTCAAGTGCAATGTCTCTAAATTTTTAGCTTTTGAAAATCCCCATATTTCACTTCCGTAATGTAAAATGGATGATACTAGAGCATCGAAGAGCTGGAGAGCGGTTTTTGGTTTTGTCTCGTGTTTACGTAGATTAGCTGTTAGTATCTGGATATAGTATGCTGTAGGACAACCATCTATATGTAAAGTATCTGGATATCCATGCTGTAGGACAACCATCTATATGTAAAGTATCTGGATATCCATGCTGTAGGACAACCATCTATATGTAAAGTATCTGGATATCCATGCTGTAGGACAACCATCTATATGTAAAGTATCTGGATATCCATGCTGTAGGACAACCATCTATATGTAAAGTATCTGGATATCCATGCTGTAGGACAACCATCTATATGTAAAGTATCTGGATATCCATGCTGTAGGACAACCATCTATATGTAAAGTATCTGGATATCCATGCTGTAGGACAACCATCTATATGTAAAGTATCTGGATATAGTATGCTGTAGGACAACCATCTATATGTAAAGTATCTGGATATCCATGCTGTAGGACAACCATCTATATGTAACGTATCTGGATATAGTATGCTGTAAGACAACCATCTATATGTAAAGTATCTGGATATCCATGCTGTAGGACAACCATCTATATGTAAAGTATCTGGATATCCATGCTGTAGGACAACCATCTATATGTAAAGTATCTGGATATCCATGCTGTAGGACAACCATCTATATGTAAAGTATCTGGATATCCATGCTGTAGGACAACCATTTATATGTAAAGTATCTGGATATAGTATGCTGTAGGACAACCATCTATATGTAAAGTATCTGGATATCCATGCTGTAGGACAACCATCTATATGTAAAGTATCTGGATATAGTATGCTGTAGGACAACCATCTATATGTAAAGTATCTGGATATAGTATGCTGTAGGACAACCATCTATATGTAAAGTATCTGGATATCCATGCTGTAGGACAACCATCTATATGTAAAGTATCTGGATATAGTATGCTGTAGGACAACCATCTATATGTAAAGTATCTGGATATCCATGCTGTAGGACAACCATCTATATGTAAAGTATCTGGATATAGTATGCTGTAGGACAACCATCTATATGTAAAGTATCTGGATATAGTATGCTGTAGGACAACCATCTATATGTAAAGTATCTGGATATCCATGCTGTAGGACAACCATCTATATGTAAAGTATCTGGATATCCATGCTGTAGGACAACCATCTATATGTAAAGTATCTGGATATCCATGCTGTAGGACAACCATCTATATGTAAAGTATCTGGATATCCATGCTGTAGGACAACCATCTATATGTAAAGTATCTGGATATAGTATGCTGTAGGACAACCATCTATATGTAAAGTATCTGGATATAGTATGCTGTAGGACAACCATCTATATGTAAAGTATCTGGATATCCATGCTGTAGGACAACCATCTATATGTAAAGTATCTGGATATCCATGCTGTAGGACAACCATATATATGTAAAGTATCTGGATATCCATGCTGTAGGACAACCATCTATATGTAAAGTATCTGGATATCCATGCTGTAGGACAACCATCTATATGTAAAGTATCTGGATATAGTATGCTGTAGGACAACCATCTATATGTAAAGTATCTGGATATCCATTCTGTAGGACAACCATCTATATGTAAAGTATCTGGATATCCATGCTGTAGGACAACCATCTATATGTAAAGTATCTGGATATAGTATGCTGTAGGACAACCATCTATATGTAAAGTATCTGGATATCCATGCTGTAGGACAACCATCTATATGTAAAGTATCTGGATATCCATGCTGTAGGACAACCATCTATATGTAAAGTATCTGGATATAGTATGCTGTAGGACAACCATCTATATGTAAAGTATCTGGATATCCATGCTGTAGGACAACCATCTATATGTAACGTATCTGGATATAGTATGCTGTAGGACAATGATACATATTTGATCAAGGGTCATTTGTTTACCTACTTCAAATGTTATATTCTTTGTTTTTGATGAAATTTGATCTCATCTTCAAAATCTTATGTTCCTAACAACACAAACGGGAACTGAACATGTTGTCTTTCGAGCAAGTGTATTCTATTAGGACTGTTGTTCAGAGGAAGTAACTGATTAACATTTCTCATTGTTCGATAGCAACCTATTTAGAAATTGTGGCAATCAATTTGAACACGAGTATATCTTTAATTAATGGTTTTGTATATTTTGTTTAATTGTTGTATATTATGTTTAAATGTTGTATATTATGTTTAAATGTTGTATATTATGTTTAATTGTTGTATATTATGTTTAATTGTTGTATATTATTTTTAATTATTGTATATTATGTATAATTGTTGTATATTATGTTTAAATGTTGTATATTATATTTAATTATTGTATATTATGTTTAATTGTTGTATATTATGTTTAATTGTTGTATATTTAATTGTTGTATATTATGTTTAATTGTTGCATATTATGTTTAATTACTAGTGTTAATATTCTTATTTTTAGCCGGTACCACCGTATCTCTGCACATATATGGGCTCCATCACAACAAGCATGTCTGGGAAAACCCGATGGAGTACATACCAGACAGGTTCTCCAAGGAAAATGTAGCCAAGATGGATAGCTTCCAGTTTGTGCCGTTCTCAGCCGGACCAAGGTTTGACTCTCTGTGTAACATTTATGTAAATTAATGAGACCGTGATGTCACCACTGACTGTGAATGCTGTCGTTACCGCTGTCCATAAATAATATTGAAGAGTTTATATAATGTTGATAAAATTATAAATATAGCCATGAAGACGTTCTTAACCCATTTGATTCTGGATACCGTTCAAACAGTATTTGCAAAGAACATTAGAGCCAGATCAGCTGCCACGGAACATGCCGTCTGATCAGGCTCTATGCTGTTTACTATTCAGATGATCTTGCTAAGACTATTGGCTATGTAGCAAACAACATAGATCCTGATCAGCACGCAGCGTCACGCTGTGGCTGATCTGGATCTATGTTGTTTGCAAAAGCCTTTAAATATATCCAGAATGAAATGGGTTAATGAAGTCATTTATGGTCGGCGAAGCACTTTTCAGCCTAAATTAAAGATTGTTTGTATGTTTAAGCGAATGATCAAATTATATTTCACCGAATGAACGTTGAAAACATTATCACGAGTGACGCTAGCCCAGGGTTACGAGACATTTACATGCTTTCTATGTTCATGAATGAAATATTGTTCGATGAAATATTATTCTGAAATATTATTCTGAAATATTATTCGATGAAATATTGTTCGATGAAATATTATTCGATGAAATATTATTCTGAAATATTATTCGATGAAATATTATTCGATGAAATATTATTCTGAAATATTATTCGATGAAATATTATTCGATGAAATATTATTCTGAAATATTATTCGATGAAATATTATTCGATGAAATATTATTTGATGAAATATTGTTCGATGAAATATTATTCTGAAATATTATTCGATGAAATATTATTTGATGAAATATTATTCTGAAATATTATTCGATGAAATATTGTTCGATGAAATATTATTCTGAAATATTATTCGATGAAATATTGTTCGATGAAATATTATTCGATGAAATATTATTCGATGAAATATTATTCTGAAATATTATTCGATGAAATATTATTCTGAAATATTATTCGATGAAATATTATTCTGAAATATTATTCGATGAAATATTATTCTGAAATATTATTCGATGAAATATTATTCGATGAAATATTATTCTGAAATATTATTCGATGAAATATTGTTCGATGAAATATTATTCTGAAATATTATTCGATGAAATATTGTTCGATGAAATATTATTCTGAAATATTATTCGATGAAATATTGTTCGATGAAATATTGTTCGATGAAATATTATTCGATGAAATATTATTCTGAAATATTATTCGATGAAATATTATTCTGAAATATTATTCGATGAAATATTATTTGATGAAATATTATTCTGAAATATTATTCGATGAAATATTATTCTGAAATATTATTCGATGAAATATTGTTCGATGAAATATTATTCGATGAAATATTATTCTGAAATATTATTCGATGAAATATTATTCGATGAAATATTATTCTGAAATATTATTCGATGAAATATTATTCGATGAAATATTGTTCGATGAAATATTATTCTGAAATATTATTCGATGAAATATTATTCTGAAATATTATTCGATGAAATATTATTCTGAAATATTATTCGATGAAATATTATTCGATGAAATATTGTTCGATGAAATATTATTCGATGAAATATTATTCTGAAATATTATTCGATGAAATATTGTTCGATGAAATATTGTTCGATGAAATATTATTCTGAAATATTATTCGATGAAATATTGTTCGATGAAATATTATTCGATGAAATATTATTCGATGAAATATTGTTCGATGAAATATTATTCTGAAATATTATTCGATGAAATATTATTCTGAAATATTATTCGATGAAATATTATTCGATGAAATATTGTTCGATGAAATATTATTCGATGAAATATTATTCTGAAATATTATTCGATGAAATATTGTTCGATGAAATATTGTTCGATGAAATATTATTCTGAAATATTATTCGATGAAATATTGTTCGATGAAATATTATTCGATGAAATATTATTCGATGAAATATTGTTCGATGAAATATTATTCTGAAATATTATTCGATGAAATATTATTCTGAAATATTATTCGATGAAATATTATTCGATGAAATATTGTTCGATGAAATATTATTCGATGAAATATTATTCTGAAATATTATTCGATGAAATAATATTCGATGAAATATTATTTGATGAAATATTGTTCGATGAAATATTATTCGATGAAATATTGTTCGATGAAATATTGTTCGATGAAATATTATTCGATGAAATATTATTCGATGAAATATTGTTCGATGAAATATTATTCTGAAATATTATTCGATGAAATATTGTTTGATGAAATATTGTTTGATGAAATATTGTTCGATGAAATATTATTCGATGAAATATTGTTCGATGAAATATTGTTCGATGAAATATTATTCGATGAAATATTTTTCGATGAAATATTGTTTGATGAAATATTGTTCGATGAAATATTGTTCGATGAAATAGAAAACGATGCATGCGTGAGATAAATGGTGCCAGATGCTCGCGTTTAAACGACCATAAATGACGTCACTGACATCTTGAGTCGGAATTTGTTTGCATTGACATCATTTCAATATGCAGCTGCTAGTTACCATGTGTGTAAAGCAATGAGAATTAACATTTCATTACTTTGCATAACCTTTTTTTTTTTATACCTTTAGGAATTGTATTGGACAGAATTTTGCAATGAATGAAGAAAAAGTCATCATTAGTAAACTGTTACGGAGGTAAGAGATTAACTCCTTCTCTGCTGTAGTAAAAACTGTTACGGAGGTAAGAGATTAACCCCTTCTCTGCTGTAGTAAACTGTTACGGAGGTAAGAGATTAACTCCTTCTCTGCTGTAGTAAACTGTTACGGAGGTAAGAGATTAACCCCTTCTCTGCTGTAGTAAACTGTTACGGAGGTAAGAGATTAACCCCTTCTCTGCTATAGTAAACTGTTACGCAGGTAAGAGATTAACCCCTTCTCTGCTGTAGTAAACTGTTACGGAGGTAAGAGATTAACCCCTTCTCTGCTGTAGTAAACTGTTACGGAGTTAAGAGATTAACCCTTTCTCTGCTGGACACGATTAGACTGTTACGGACATACATTGCCGATGAACTAATGTTCATAATAAAGACCAGAATCTCATGTAGTCCCAGTAATATCTATCGAGGTGGGATAGATATGGTGACTACTTATCCACTGCATGATAGCTAAATGGCTGTCGTTTGTATGGAGATATAACAGTATATTAACCTAAATCTCTATGAAGGAAAGGGTCAAATGGCTGTCGTTTGTATGGAGATATAATAGTATATTAACCTCTATGAAGGAAAGGGTTAAATGGCTGTCATTTGTATGGAGATATAATAGTATCTTAACCTCTATGAAGGAAAGGGTTAAATGGCTGTCGTTTGTATGGAGATATAATAGTATATTAACCTCTATGAAGGAAAGGGTTAAATGGCTGTCATTTGTATGGAGATATAATAGTATATTAACCTCTATGAAGGAAAGGGTTAAATGGCTGTCGTTTGTATGGAGATATAATAGTATATTAACCTCTATGAAGGAAAGGGTTAAATGGCTGTCGTTTGTATGGAGATGAAATGAGTATTTAAACTAATAAGCAATAGTCGTATATGCAGTTTGTTGACATAACAAAATAATCCAAATAGGGTCAACATTCATGCATAATACAATTCGTGTATCGTGAATAACACGATTTATGGTACAGATTTAACATTATATCTCACATGTGTGCCTATGCATATTTATTTGTAGACTAGTCTTAGTTAAATTATCTCTAAACGACATTATCTCGCGTTTAATATTGACTCCGATGACAAACAAACGTCAATTCAGGAGCTTGGGTGACCGTTATATGAAATCATATTGGTTGGCAACATTAAACTGAGACTAATTAATCTCCGCCAAAGTCTTCGTGAGTTTTCGTGAACTACGACCAGGACATGCGTTAGGTTTTTACCGTTAATATTTGAATCAAGTAAGTGTACAATAATCTAAAGCTCATATTTTACTTCGGAAATCGATTATTAACGAAGTAAGTTCACGGAATATGCAAATGTCTCAGTTTAATGTTGCCAAACAATACTTTCAATCCACAAAAACACTGTTTATTGATTGATTCAATGTTAGTGTTCGAATGTAGTCGGAAGAATTTGTAGTAGCAATGCATTTATACGCAAACAAATGCATTTTATTTGATTTTATGTCGCTTTAAGGAGGATAGATCTTTTGGTTTCCTCTGTCTTCATATGCTGTCAATTTGTATCCGTTGTCTCATCATAAAAATAAATTATTAAATATAGAAAGATATCCTACAGTATTTACTGTAGACATTTGTTATACTGCAACATATGGTTAGGGAGCAACAGTAACAACAAAGGATTCCAACTAGTATGACCAATCTGCATTTCGGGATAAATCTGACTATCTGCAAAGGGAGGTAATAAAAAAACCAGCATTGCAAAGGGAGGTAACCCAGCATTGTCGCTCATTTTGAACAGCATTCGTGAAATTAATGTGAATACAAACAATTCCTGCTCGTACATGTCCTTTCAGGTTCTGGTTTGAATTGGATCCCACTCACACCGTGAGACGCAAGGTTGGGGCGGTGATGCGATCAGAAACGGGGATCTACATGTACGTCACACCCAGGGATATCTAATGTGCTAGACTACATGTACATGTACATCCAGGGATATATAATGTGCTAGACTATATGTACATCCAGGGATATCTAATGTGCTAGACTACATGTACACACAGGGATATATAATGTGCTAGACTATATGTACATCCAGGGATATCTAATGTGCTAGACTACATGTACACACAGGGATATCTAATGTGCTAGACTACATGTACACACAGGGATATCTAATGTGCTAGACTACATGTACATCCAGGGATATATAATGTGCTAGACTACATGTACACACAGGGATATCTAATGTGCTAGACTACATGTACATCCAGGGATATATAATGTGCTAGACTATATGTACACCCAGGGATATCTAATGTGCTAGACTATATGTACACCCAGGGATATCTAATGTGCTAGACTACATGTACATCCAGGGATATATAATGTGCTAGACTACATGTACATCCAGGGATATATATGTACTAAGACTACATGTACATGTACACCCAGGGATATATATGTACTAAGACTACATGTACACCCAGGGATATATATGTACTAAGACTACATGTACATGTACATCCAGGGATATATATGTACTAAGACTACATGTACACCCAGGGATATATATGTACTAAGACTACATGTACATGTACATCCAGGGATATATATGTACTAAGACTACATGTACATCCAGGGATATATATGTACTAAGACTACATGTACATCCAGGGATATATATGTACTAAGACTACATGTACATGTACATCCAGGGATATATATGTACTAAGACTACATGTACATCCAGGGATATATATGTACTAAGACTACATGTACACCCAGGGATATATATGTACTAAGACTACATGTACATGTACATCCAGGGATATCTATGTACTAAGACTACATGTACATCCAGGGATATATATGTACTAAGACTACATGTACATCCAGGGATATATATGTACTAAGACTACATGTACATGTACATCCAGGGATATATATGTACTAAGACTACATGTACATGTACACCAGGGATATATATGTACTAAGACTACATGTACATGTACATCCAGGGATATATATGTACTAAGACTACATGTACATGTACACCCAGGGATATATATGTACTAAGACTACATGTACATGTACATCCAGGGATATATATGTACTAAGACTACATGTACATGTACACCCAGGGATATATATGTACTAAGACTACATGTACATGTACATCCAGGGATATATATGTACTAAGACTACATGTACATGTACACCCAGGGATATATATGTACTAAGACTACATGTACATGTACATCCAGGGATATATATGTACTAAGACTACATGTACATGTACACCCAGGGATATATATGTACTAAGACTACATGTACATGTACATCCAGGGATATATATGTACTAAGACTACATGTACATGTACACCCAGGGATATATATGTACTAAGACTACATGTACATGTACATCCAGGGATATATATGTACTAAGACTACATGTACATGTACACCCAGGGATATATATGTACTAAGACTACATGTACATGTACATCCAGGGATATATATGTACTAAGACTACATGTACATGTACACCCAGGGATATATATGTACTAAGACTACATGTACATGTACATCCAGGGATATATATGTACTAAGACTAAATGTACACCCAGGGATATATATGTACTAAGACTACATGTACATCCAGGGATATATATGTACTAAGACTACATGTACATCCAGGGATATATATGTACTAAGACTACATGTACACCCAGGGATATATATGTACTAAGACTACATGTACATGTACATCCAGGGATATATATGTACTAAGACTACATGTACACCCAGGGATATCTATGTACTAAGACTACATGTACACCCAGGGATATATATGTACTAAGACTACATGTACATGTACACCCAGGGATATATATGTACTAAGACTACATGTACACCCAGGGATATATATGTACTAAGACTACATGTACACCCAGGGATATATATGTACTAAGACTACATGTACATCCAGGGATATATATGTACTAAGACTACATGTACATCCAGGGATATATATGTACTAAGACTACATGTACACCCAGGGATATATATGTACTAAGACTACATGTACACCCAGGGATATATATGTACTAAGTACGTACTGTGATAGAACTTTAAAGTCGTATTCCTGTCAAGAAGCTACTGGAGCCTGCCCAGGAATAGGTATTGTTAGGTAAACTGCCCGCGGGCGATATAGCCCAAAATAGTGCTGATGCAGGCGTAAAACCCGAACTAACAAACAAACAAATCGACGCCTACTAGTCGCTGGGTGAAGCAAATAAATGGGGTTTCCCCATTTTTGGGGTCCCAAATTGAGAAAAAAAGTACATAACCTTATTTTAAGAAATTGCGACAGTGATTTGGAACAGGATGCGACTTTAAGAAAGTAGATGTTTATTGTGTGATAAAAATAGTTTACTTGGAAACTTTTAAAGAAGCTACCAAACCACTTATACTTATACTTATACTTATAACCACTTATACTTATACTTATAACGTTCTGAAAACTATATTTTTATGATTATTACAAGTTATATATTACAGTCGGTCTACAACCGTTATTACAAGTTATATAATACAGTCGGTCTACAACCGTTATTACAAGTTATATAATACAGTCGGTCTACAACCGTTATTACAAGTTATATATTACAGTCGGTCTACAACCGTTATTACAAGTTATATAATACAGTCGGTCTACAACCGTTATTACAAGTTATATAATACAGTCGGTCTACAACCGTTATTACAAGTTATATATTACAGTCGGTCTACAACCGTTATTACAAGTTATATATTACAGTCGGTCTACAACCGTTATGTGAAAGTCGGTTATGTCGAATTCTCCAGTTATCTCGAAGTCGGATCAAAGTCCCGTTTCAGACACTCGTTGTACATTTAACTCACTCCGTTTATATCGAATTTCTTTACGTCAAACTTCGGTTATGTCGGAAGTATTTTGTTCGGTCCGACGGAATTCGACATAACTATATATTTAATTGTTAAAATAAAAGTTTAAACTTATTTATTTTACAAAGATTGCGAAGCAAGTTCTAACAACTTACATTAATCACTCTCGTTGGCTCGGATGAAAGCGTAAAAGTGGTCATTCAATGTGGGAGATAACCCACCTGTCCGATCTGGCGACCACCCTACCATCTCACATACTTCCCGGTCCGAGGATCGAACCCGGGTTGCATTGGTGAGAAGCGAGCACGCTAACCACTGCGCTAATCAGACAGCCAATGCAAATTGTTAGCAGATGGTAAGTTTATATATTATCCTAAATACAGTTTGTAATTATATTTTATTAATGTTTTTATATATATTTATTATGTTCAATCCATGTGTACTACATACATGTAACATACAGGCAATGATTGAATACACAAATAATGTGAACATCCCGACAAGCAGAGCAGTACTCCATTATATATTATGTTATCTAAATTGTCATGTATCACACACAGTCTCTGAGTCATGTATCACACACAGTCTCTGAGTCATGTATCACACACAATCTCTGAGTCATGTATCACACACAATCTCTGAGTCATGTATCACACACACAGTCTCTGAGTCATGTATCACACACACAGTCTCTGAGTCATGTATCACACACACAGTCTCTGAGTCATGTATCACACACACAGTCTCTGAGTCATGTATCACACACACAGTCTCTGAGTCATGTATCACACACACAGTCTCTGAGTCATGTATCACACACACAGTCTCTGAGTCATGTATCACACACACAGTCTCTGAGTCATGTATCACACACACAGTCTCTGAGTCATGTATCACACACACAGTCTCTGAGTCATGTATCACACACACAGTCTCTGAGTCATGTATCACACACACAGTCTCTGAGTCATGTATCACACACACAGTCTCTGAGTCATGTATCACACACACAGTCTCTGAGTCATGTATCACACACACAGTCTCTGAGTCATGTATCACACACACAGTCTCTGAGTCATGTATCACACACAATCTCTGTGTCATGTATCACACACATACCCCGTGGATTTTATTGTATCCGAAAATACTCAATCTGTATAATATTATGTAGATATTAATGTGGGGTGTTCTTAACAGAGGATTTACAGTAATGGTGTGGGGTGTTCTTAACAGAAGATTTACAGTAATGGCGTGGGGTGTTCTTAACAAAGGATTTACAGTAATGGCATGGGGTGTTCTTAAGAGGATTTACAGTAGTGCATGGGATGTTCTTAAGAGGATTTACAGTAATGGCATGGGATGTTCTTACAGAGGATTTACAGTAATGGCATGGGGTGTTCTTAACAGAGGATTTACAGTAATGGCATGGGGTGTTCTTACAGAGGATTTACAGTAATGGCACGGGGTGTTCTTAACAGAATTTACAGTAATGGCATGGGATGTTCTTACAGAGGATTTACAGTAATGGCATGAGGTGTTCTTAACAGAGGATTTACAGTAATGGCATGGGGTGTTCTTAACAGAGGATTTACAGTAATGGCATGGGATGTTCTTACAGAGGATTTACAGTAATGGCACGGGGTGTTCTTAACAGAATTTACAGTAATGGCATGGGATGTTCTTAACAGAGAATTTACAGTAATGGCATGGGGTGTTCTTAAGAGGATTTACAGTAATGGCATGGGGTGTTCTTAACAGAGGATTTACAGTAATGGCATGGGTGTTCTTACAGAGGATTTACAGTAATGGCATGGGGTGTTCTTAATAGAGGATTTACAGTAATGGCATGGGGTGTTCTTACAGAGGATTTACAGTAATGGCATGGGATGTTCTTAACAGAGGATTTACAGTAATGGCATGGGATGTTCTTACAGAGGATTTACAGTAATGGCATGGGATGTTCTTACAGAGGATTTACAGTAATGGCATGGGATGTTCTTACAGAGGATTTACAGTAATGGCATGGGGTGTTCTTAACAGAGGATTTACAGTAATGGTGTGGGGTGTTCTTAACAGAGGATTTACAGTAATGGTGTGGGGTGTTCTTACAGAGGATTTACAGTAATGGTGTGGGGTGTTCTTAACAGAGGATTTACAGTAATGGTGTGGGGTGTTCTTAACAGAGGATTTACAGTAATGGTGTGGGGTGTTCTTACAGAGGATTTACAGTAATGGTGTGGGGTGTTCTTAACAGAGGATTTACAGTAATGGTGTGGGGTGTTCTTAACAGAGGATTTACAGTAATGGTGTGGGGTGTTCTTAACAGAGGATTTACAGTAATGGTGTGGGGTTTCTTAACAGAGGATTTACAGTAATGGTGTGGGGTGTTCTTACAGAGGATTTACAGTAATGGTGTGGGGTGTTCTTACAGAGGATTTACAGTAATGGTGTGGGGTGTTCTTACAGAGGATTTACAGTAATGGTGTGGGGTGTTCTTACAGAGGATTTACAGTAATGGTGTGGGGTGTTCTTACAGAGGATTTACAGTAATGGTGTGGGGTGTTCTTAACAGAGGATTTACAGTAATGGTGTGGGGTGTTCTTACAGAGGATTTACAGTAATGGCATGGGGTGTTCTTAACAGAGGATTTACAGTAATGGTGTGGGGTGTTCTTAACAGAGGATTTACAGTAATGGCATGGGGTGTTCTTAACAGAGGATTTACAGTAATGGCATGGGGTGTTCTTAACAGAGGATTTACAGTAATGGCATGGGATGTTCTTACAGAGGATTTACAGTAATGGCATGGGGTGTTCTTAACAGAGGATTTACAGTAATGGCACGGGGTGTTCTTAACAGAGGATTTACAGTAATGGTGTGGGGTGTTCTTAACAGAGGATTTACAGTAATGGCATGGGTGTTCTTACAGAGGATTTACAGTAATGGCATGGGGTGTTCTTACAGAGGATTTACAGTAATGGTGTGGGGTGTTCTTACAGAGGATTTACAGTAATGGTGTGGGGTGTTCTTACAGAGGATTTACAGTAATGGCATGGGGTGTTCTTAACAGAGGATTTACAGTAATGGTGTGGGGTGTTCTTAACAGAGGATTTACAGTAATGGTGTGGGGTGTTCTTAACAGAGGATTTACAGTAATGGTGTGGGGTGTTCTTAACAGAGGATTTACAGTAATGGTGAGGGGTGTTCTTACAGAGGATTTACAGTAATGGTGTGGGTGTTCTTACAGAGGATTTACAGTAATGGTGTGGGTGTTCTTACAGAGGATTTACAGTAATGGCATGGGGTGTTCTTAACAGAGGATTTACAGTAATGGTGTGGGGTGTTCTTAACAGAGGATTTACAGTAATGGTGTGGGGTGTTCTTAACAGAGGATTTACAGTAATGGTGTGGGGTGTTCTTAACTGAGGATTTACAGTAATGGTGTGGGGTGTTCTTAACAGAGGATTTACAGTAATGGTGTGGGGTGTTCTTAACAGAGGATTTACAGTAATGGTGTGGGGTGTTCTTAACAGAGGATTTACAGTAATGGTGTGGGGTGTTCTTAACAGAGGATTTACAGTAATGGTGTGGGGTGTTCTTAACAGAGGATTTACAGTAATGGTGTGGGGTGTTCTTACAGAGGATTTACAGTAATGGTGTGGGGTGTTCTTACAGAGGATTTACAGTAATGGCATGGGGTGTTCTTACAGAGGATTTACAGTAATGGTGTGGGGTGTTCTTACAGAGGATTTACAGTAATGGTGTGGGGTGTTCTTACAGAGGATTTACAGTAATGGCATGGGGTGTTCTTAACAGAGGATTTACAGTAATGGTGTGGGGTGTTCTTAACAGAGGATTTACAGTAATGGTGTGGGGTGTTCTTAACAGAGGATTTACAGTAATGGTGTGGGGTGTTCTTAACTGAGGATTTACAGTAATGGTGTGGGGTGTTCTTAACAGAGGATTTACAGTAATGGTGTGGGGTGTTCTTACAGAGGATTTACAGTAATGGTGTGGGGTGTTCTTACAGAGGATTTACAGTAATGGCATGGGGTGTTCTTAACAGAGGATTTACAGTAATGGTGTGGGGTGTTCTTAACAGAGGATTTACAGTAATGGTGTGGGGTGTTCTTAACAGAGGATTTACAGTAATGGTGTGGGGTGTTCTTAACAGAGGATTTACAGTAATGGTGTGGGGTGTTCTTAACAGAGGATTTACAGTAATGGTGTGGGGTGTTCTTACAGAGGATTTACAGTAATGGTGTGGGGTGTTCTTAACAGAGGATTTACAGTAATGGTGAGGGGTGTTCTTACAGAGGATTTACAGTAATGGTGTGGGGTGTTCTTACAGAGGATTTACAGTAATGGTGTGGGGTGTTCTTACAGAGGATTTACAGTAATGGCATGGGGTGTTCTTACAGAGGATTTACAGTAATGGCATGGGGTGTTCTTACAGAGGATTTACAGTAATGGCATGGGGTGTTCTTACAGAGGATTTACAGTAATGGTGTGGGGTGTTCTTACAGAGGATTTACAGTAATGGCATGGGGTGTTCTTACAGTAATGGTGTGGGGTGTTCTTACAGAGGATTTACAGTAATGGCATGGGGTGTTCTTACAGAGGATTTACAGTAATGGTGTGGGGTGTTCTTACAGAGGATTTACAGTAATGGTGTGGGGTGTTCTTACAGAGGATTTACAGTAATGGTGTGGGGTGTTCTTACAGAGGATTTACGGTAATGGTGTGGGGGGAGACATTTGATAAGAACACTATATTATGATTCATTGTTTATCTGGCACAATACAAGATAATATAAATATGACTGACACAACCTCTGACCACAATAACAATACATAAATACTGACACAACCTCTCGCCACAATAACAATACATAAATTCAAATAAATAATTATTCTCTCATTCAAAGAATTACGTCTGTAGTAGGAACAGGCAGCGTCTGATGAAGAGGGATATTTGGCAGTGTCTGTCTGTGAATCCCCTGTCATGATGAAGGGTGGATATTCTGTCTGGGACGAAAAACAGACGTAAAGCATTTATAAATTAATTAGAAAAACAAGCAACAATAAAATGTCCACCCATTTTAAAGAAAATTTAACATTCTATTCTTTAGATCTATTTTTTTTAGTCAATTACGTCCCGTGATAAGGTAAAATATATCAATGATAGAATGCAGATATTTACGCTGGCTCATATGTTCGCGAACATGAAAGTTACGTTCCCTTAGATAATTGACTATTTCAGTATAAAAAACAAGGTCATTAGGTCAAATTAAAATCGAATTAAAGACGATCGTTGTAAACATTATAGCAAATATATTTTTGAACTCTCTTTGGTTCAGTTTAGTTTCCTACAACAATCTTCCATTTCTGTCAAAAACCCACTCTACTAAGCCAACAGTCATAAATAAATCGATCGAAACTGCATTCACCCAAAATATCTTTATATAAATAATATACACCTTAGCTAGGGTACTAGAAACTGTCAACATTGCACATTTAATATCTATGTAATATATCTCAACACATCCCCAAACCCACGCAGATCCCCCAACCCATGCATGCAGATCCTCCAAACCCATGCATGCAGATCCTCCAAACCCATGCATGCAGATCCTCCAAACCCATGCATGCAGATCCCCCAAACCCATGCAGATCCTCCAACCCCACTCGGTGCAACACATGCAGATCCCCCAAACCCATGTTGATCCCCAAACCCATGCAGATCCTCCAAACCCATACAGATCCCCCAACCCCACTCGGTGCAACACATGCAGATCCCCCAAACCCATGCAGTGCAACACATGCAGATCCCCCAAACCCACGCGGTGCAACACATGCAGATCCCCCAAACCCACGCAGTGCAACACATACAGATCCCCCAAACCCACGCGGTGCAACACATGCAGATCCTCCAAACCCACACCATGCAACACATACAGATCCCCCAAACACACACCATGCAACACATACAGATCCCCCAAACACACGCCATGCAACACATACAGATCCCCCAAACACACACCATGCAACACATACAGATCCCCCAAACACACGCCATGCAACACATACAGATCCCCCAAACCCACATCATGCAACACATGCAGATCCTCCAAACCCACGCCATGCAGATCCCCTAAACCCACGCCATGTAACACATACAGATCCCCTAAACCCACGCCATGCAACACATACAGATCCCCCAAACCCACACCATGCAACACATGCAGATCCTCCAAACCCACGCCATGCAGATCCCCCAAACCCACGCCGTGCAACACATGCAGATCCCCTAAACCCACGCCATGTAACACATACAGATCCCCTAAACCCACGCCATGCAACACATACAGATCCCCCAAACCCACACCATGCAACACACAGATCCCCCAAACACACGCCATGCAAACAAATCAGTTTTACTGGGAGTAATATACCCCAATACACTTGCAGATCACCAAGCACACACAATATAAGACAATACTTAAAATATTGTTTGTTCGACATAATCCAACAGACCCAGCTAAATTCCTGCTACCCACAATTGGGACAGTCTAGTTACTGAGGAAACCAGTTTAATTAACACCAGCATCAGATACACAGTTACTGAGTTTAATTAACACCAGCATCAGATACACTTGTTACAGAGTTTAAATAACACCAGCATCAGATACACTTGTTACAGAGTTTAAATAACACCAGCATCAGATACACTGTTACAGAGTTTAAATAACACCAGCATCAGGTACACTGTTACAGAGTTTAAATAACACCAGCATCAGATACACTTGTTACAGAGTTTAAATAACACCAGCATCAGGTACACTGTTACTGAGTTTAAATAACACCAGCATCAGATACACTGTTACAGAGTTTAAATAACACCAGCATCAGATACACTTGTTACAGAGTTTAAATAACACCAGCATCAGATACACTTGTTACAGAGTTTAAATAACACCAGCATCAGATACACTGTTACTGAGTTTAAATAACACCAGCATCAGGTACACTGTTACTGAGTTTAAATAACACCAGCATCAGATACACTGTTACAGAGTTTAAATAACACCAGCATCAGATACACTTGTTACAGAGTTTAAATAACACCAGCATCAGATACACTGTTACTGAGTTTAAATAACACCAGCATCAGGTACACTGTTACTGAGTTTAAATAACACCAGCATCAGATACACTGTTACAGAGTTTAAATAACACCAGCATCAGATACACTTGTTACAGAGTTTAAATAACACCAGCATCAGATACCCTGTTACTGAGTTTAATTAACACCAGCATCAGATACACTGTTACCGAGTTTAATTAACACCAGCATCAGATACACTGTTACCGAGTTTAATTAACACCAGCATCAGGTACACTGTTACAGAGTTTAAATAACACCAGCATCAGATACACTGTTACCGAGTTTAAATAACACCAGCATCAGATACACTGTTACCGAGTTTAATTAACACCAGCATCAGGTACACTGTTACTGAGTTTAATTAACACCAGCATCAAGTACACTGTTACTGAGTTTAATTAACACCAGCATCAGATACACTGTTACTGAGTTTAATTAACACCAGCATCAGGTACACTGTCACTGAGTTTAAATAACACCAGCATCAGATACATTGTTACCGAGTTTAATTAACAACAACATCAGGTACAGAGTTTAATTAGCACCAGCATCAGGTACACTGTTAACGAGTTTAATTAGCACCAGCATCAGTTACTGTTACCGAGTTTAAATAACACCAGCATCAGATACTGTTACCGAGTTTAAATAACACCAGCATCAGGTACACTGTTACCAAGTTTAATTAACACCAGCATCAGGTACACTGTTACCGAGTTTAAATAACACCAGCATCAGATACACTGTTACCGAGTTTAAATAACACCAGCATCGGATACTGAGTTTAAATAACACCAGCATCAGATACACTGTTACTGAGTTTAATTAGCACCAGCATCAGGTACTGGGTTAAAGTATCCTGAATTAATTCGAGATCGGCATTTCTCATAGTTGGTCGAAGGGTGTATCATGAATTCTTTCATAGCTTTGTTGATACGCTGAGGCCCCCTGCAAATCCTCTATACTGGCAACAGCAGCAGCGGTACCCAATGGATCCATCGACAATCTTGTTGAATTATAATTCTCCATTATCATCGACGATGATGCAGCAAAACTGATAACATCCATCGGCTTAATATCCGACATGGACATGTAAGGCATGTTTGTGATCTGATTGGCTGAACCAATCGTAACTTGTGTAGGTAAGCCAGAATCCTCCACCGAATGAACTTTCTCGTATAACTGATGATAATCTATATCCTGTTCACTGTCGTCGTAATCGTAGCCGGAAGCCATGTTGTTTTTGCCCTTCTTTTTAAGCTTGATGCCGTGACTTTCAATATGCAGTTTCATACGATCGGTGCGTGACGTCTGGTACTCGCACTGTTTACACTTAAACAGCTTCTCCTTCAGGTGTATTCTCTCGTGACGTAGGAGTTTGCCTCGAACAACGAATGACTTTCCACATACCTGTAATAGTATAGGAAGTATAGGGTTGTTTTCTACAGCGCAATGGCAGGTCGCTGCGCCCTCCCCCCACAGTATATCTACATGGCAGGTCGCTGCGCCCTCCCCCCACAGTATATCTACCTGGCAGGTCGCTGCGCCCTCCCCCACAGTATATCTACCTGGCAGGTCGCTGCGCCCTCCCCCCACAGTATATCTACCTGGCAGGTCGCTGCGCCCTC
>CM026401.1:18727158-18792852 GCA_014843695.1 Archivesica marissinica
ATAATACATCTTATATTACAATGTAAATATAGTAGCTTCATTTGCATATTCCAATATGGCCGTTGTCAATCTGTTAACATTTTGCTGTACTTTTAAATGACATGCTTGATTAATCTAATTGTTGACAATACCAGTGAACACCTTCAATATAATATTAATAGTTTGTCATTGACAGATATGTTACAATATTTGTAAGCTGACAGACACCAGGTCATAAAGTAAACTAATTTCAGATATGCATCAAAAGAATAAAGTGACTGAAAAGTCATAATGTTCTAGTAGTGTCTATGCTGAACAAGCCATGGCACATACAGAAATCGTTCACATTTCCTCTCCTTAACTACTGCGATATTAGTGTTTTTAGTATATGACATTGTACACAGTTATCAATATGATGTTTCTCTCATTTGTCTGTGTTGACATTAATACCTGTATGTCTAATTGTCATCGTCGTCATCTGCATCAGAGGCTACGTCACATTGTGGAGTGGGGCAAGGGACACATCTTCATGTATCGGTTTAGGCAGCATAGTCTTGGAACTGTCGTCACGAACGTATCCATGTTATGTTGTATCTAGCGAGGGAGGGTCTAGATCCAAAGCATGTTTCCAAACAGCTGCCTGCAGGTTGCTCATTTGACATTTTCCAGAATGCTTCTGTTGTGGGAGGTAGAGACTTCAGCTTTGGTATGGCTGTGGTACCCTTTCCCACCTCTGTGGCCCGTCCCACCTTCCTTGCTTCAGACATACTACTACAGTCCTTGTGTCCATAAGCATGCGGCCACAAACTTGGATGCCTGTCTTGTTATATCTGGTAACAATGCATGAATGTCACCCACAAGTGACAAGGAGTAGCCTTCTCGCAGTACTTTCAGTACCCTGACTTTACCAATACCGAAATAGCATGCACATGTATCACAACCCGATAGGGAGTGCATAGACAACAGTCCATCTATTATGCTCTGATGTTGTTTAACAGTAGCTTGTATGTCATTTCTACCATGAATCAGCGATTCCATGATCATGTGACTGGTTAACTGTCGCTCAAAGTAGTGAAGCAGAAGTATGAAGACGTCGGTGTCATCTGCAATCACTGACACGCCTACTTGGCATTCAGTCGCAACTGTTACTGCTTGTTGAACCATGATGCAGTCTGCCTCTTCATGAGATGTAGACATGTCCTCCCGGTTGATCACCACTCCCCCATAACTTATTTCAACTGGTGTGTTATCACAACTGCTAGTGATGACAAGTTTGTGGGTCATTGTGTAGTCTTGATGGAAGGTAGTGTCTCTGGTCAGTTCTTCACAGATAATTTCCATCAGCTGTGATTTATTTTCTGACACTGTCAGGACAACTTTCTGTGGGGGTAGAGGTGTATCTAGAGCCAGTCGATGTACTCTGCTTGCTTCTGTTGTTCTATTGCATCTGGTCATACTCTTGGTACTGAAATCCTGGTACCTGTCGAACACGAGATAGACATCGCTAGAAGTAAGTTTATGTTGGATGTTCTGTTTGAAGTTCACAACAAAGTCGCAGACTGTCCCATTCGCTGGTCAGTGTATCACCCAGAGGACAGCTGAACCATCTAGCACCCTACAGTCGACTTTGGGTGATACGTTCCTTGATGACATCTCAACTTGTAGTTGCTTCTTCAACTGTGCCTTAGCCTTTCCGGTTCTCATGTCACCCGAGTCGTTGAACATCGATGTAGGCACCGGAGATAGCTCATACGATAGTAATGTCTTGATGTATATTGTGTCACAACAGCTAGCCTGGAGTCCTATGACTCGTGAAAAGAGAAGAGTGGTATTGAACAACTTTGCTGTACCAATATTCACATGCTTTTTTGTTACTTGCATTGTCACCGTCTTCTTTGAAATGGGATTGTAGAAGCCATCTGGCCAAGCACCCTCGAATTCTTCCATTTCTTTGGTCCCAATTGTCACAGTCTTATCAACGTTCACTGAAACAGGTGCCACTCGGCAATGTTCACTATCTTGTCTGCTTCGTTGCTGGTGGACAGAGGATCGATGCTCCGATCTAACTTCTGAAAAATGGTTGCCCTGTCAGCTGCGTCTGCTGCAATCCTTGATTTCTGCTCCTCTTTGTGGGTGTCCTGTCTTGCTTCATGATCTGGGTCACGCATACGGGCAATGTCTTCAACCAGCTTGCTTCGAATGTGCAGACCAAGTGTCCATGTCTTCAGAGTGTCTGGTCGCAGCTGATTCCAATGATTCCTCCATGACTGTAACCATACCTCATGTAGATGGTTTCTATGAACATATCACTCCAGATGCCGTTCCATACACCTGGAATGTGGTGCATGACATGTTCACCTTTCATGAATCTATCTCTGACCTCTGATGGCATTCCTTCCATTGACCGATGGTAATACAGCCCATATCGTGCATAATTGACATGCCCGCTGGCAAAGAAGTAAGGCATCATCTGTTGAACAGCCTCTAGATGAAGTGGTCAGTCACCTTCCCTCTCTGTTCTGATGTACTGCATCATGATGAAGACGGGTTTAATAACCACATCGACCCAAAACTTTGCCGTTCTGCTGCTAGCCACATCGTCAAGGAATAAGTTGAGTTCATCATAACTTGCCATGTTATTTTCCTGTACAATCCTACGCAGCAGTTCCTCGGCAAAAAAAATAATAGATAACGTAGTGACATCAAACCGGTCTCCCGAGATGCTTGACGGCGGCCATCTTGGATTTATGCAAATGAAGGAGTTGTCGAATCATAATAAAAATGATTCCATTTGGTTCCTAATGTCTTAAAGCCCTGTTAAAACATTTTAGATTGTTTTAAAATCCATTCTAGAAGCCGAGATTTCTTAATTATAGTATATTCAATAGAACACTGGCAGCCATCTTTGTTTTATGCAAATTAGAAAAAATGCCCAAAGGTGATAGGGTGTCATCAAGCGGATTTTTAATATTTATGGTCTCAGTGACCAAAATCAATCAAAAAAACATTGTATATACTCCACTTCCAGGGTAAGCTAGTTGGCTGCTGGACTATAATGAATGACGTATCATGTCTATCATGTTTGTCAAGTGACAAGACCCAATTTAACATATAAAGGTAAAACATATTACTTGTACACAGAGATATCACAGACTGATAGTTACATAAGTAACCTACCGATTGATGGTTCAGGCTGTCCACACACTCACTCCCATCCGTTTTCTCACTGTGACTGTGCAGTCCATGCTGGTTACACTCTGCAGATAAGATATTAGATTGTGCAATAGAATGAAAGGTGACTTAAATATTTCTGTAACAGTAAAGTCAATATGTGGCCATTTTTTGAAACCATGTAAATTGGGAGTACGGACATAACGGACCATGGACATAACGGACCAGACAGAACGGACCATTTCATGGGACAGAACGGACCATGTATTTAAATGTCTATTTACCGAAGAAAGCATGTTGTTTTACATATTATTTATAAATATTATCATCATTACTTTTGTTAACTATGTACAATGTAGCAATTATAACGTAAATAATTGAAACCTGTTTAAAGATCATTTGAGGGCTAAAACCTACGCCATATGCTTGTAATAATAGCATGTGATTTCATTTATTAACGATACATTACATTAATAGATGCATGTCATAATTAACAAAACTAATAATGAAGATATTCGAAAATATGTAAAACGGCATCATTTCTTATGTCATTTGAAATTTAATACAGGGTCCGTTCTTTCCGTCTTGTAACTAGAAATAAAACAAGCCATTACGTACCATGTTCATTTTACAAATATATTGTAAGATTTTAAGGAGCTAGTGAAATTCGTCAATGAAATGTTACGGAATAATGCAAATAATACTTACATGAAAATGTACAATGCTACACACTTACATATATCTCACCATATTTATTATTTAAATTTACTTGCATACACACAGTCATATACATACATACATATATGTATAGTATCTAATTATATACATATATATCGGTGACATACAACATAATTGTATCTGGTGCTCAGACGTGTCGAATTGTCACCTGGTTGAGAAGAGAAACACAAGATATATAAACAGGTAAAACACTAATTATGACATAGAAATAGAATTGTCAATCAGTGAATCAACATTAATTTTACAAAGATAAGGTGCACATGTTTCTTAACGCATCAAAACAAAAGCCACATATACACGTGATCAACGCACCATAAATTGTTAGTACTCTTGTCGAAACGAAAATACAAGAGTACGAGTCGAATGATTTAACCTGTTGACTGGACGAAAACACAATAACCATATTTCGTACTCTTGTCGAAACGAAAATACAAGAGTAAGAATATGATATAATGTGCATCATTGATTTATATATGACCATACAATATAGACATTATATTTACAAGGTTAAACTGAGGAGTAGCTGCTAATTCAGTGAGAAAACTCAATACGCATCTTTAAGACAATAGTTAATCAATTTCGATCAGAACGAGTGTGAATAATTAGCAACTACTTCTCTGGATATATATATAAAACATATCAGACATTATTTACAAAGATAACAAGAACCAACCGCCACCATACATTTACTATTTGTAATACAACACATACACCCTTATATAACATGTAATATCCTATCCCGTACACTTTCTTTCACCTACGTCGGTCCATAAATTGCTGCACATGCGTCCAAGAGACTACTAGTTGTTCTTGTGTTGTCCGCGTATTCTGCCCATAATGTCATTTTTCCTTGAATTTGCTTTGTTTGTTTTTTCTGATGACGACGTAGCTTTCTCTCTCTAATCAGTTTGCATTGGACAGGGATATCCTTTGCCTCACGGAATAGTAGATCTAGGAGCAGGTAAAATACCAGGTCGCCTTTCATGGCACGTCTATTAAGTTTGGCGTGCCACCCCTCTACATCGTTGTTAGTCCTGATGGAACGACCAAAGACCGACCAAGCGTTTACTGGCCACACAGTACTTTCCATCCATGTATGTTGAATGTATGCGAAGAAGGTGTCCAGTCTTTCGTTGTTGGCGTCGTTTTTCTCTATTATTTTTTGAAATGCCGGTCGTATGTCGTCGGCGGGAAGCAGCGGGAGGGCGAACACTTTCCTCACTAGGCGATACACATCGTCCCTGCTGGCATAGGCAGTCTGAAGTTATGAAAAATGAATATTAGATCATAATGCATCATAAAAAGAATTGTATACACTTGATAGATAATATGGATACACAGTTCATTATTACTTACCAATATGTTTCCTGTTAATAGCATCCTTGAATCATTTTCCGTATTAACATAGCTTGGCTGTCGCCAGATGGAACATGTAGGTACTCCAGTTTACTCCAACGAGCGAGATTAATATAAGTTGTAAAATAACTATAGTTTATTACCATGCTGTAACGTACAATATAAATTAAAAACTAAATTAAATATTTCCTGCCTGAACTGCAATTAATATATCATTAAAACGTAACCGGGTAATTACCTGTAGACCACATTCTTGGACTTTTCTCCACAAGGCTTGGCCGAAGTGGAATGCACAACCCTTTATTTCGGGCTCGTCGAAAACGTCCCGTATTCCCTGCCAGATCCCAGCCTCGAAATCTGCAACGAATGTCTTGACATTGGTTGTCGGAAGTAGACGGACGACGGCCTGAAATACCTAAAAATAAAACATAAAGAATATTATTATATAATAGGGCCGACCCGAGCCTATAGCGGGAGGTGTTATGCAATATTATTCAGCGTCTTATATCCGTTAATATTACAGCTAATCCTATATAAGAAGAAGAAGAAGATTATTTCCAATTTGAACTAACTGTTGTGCGACTAAATATCAAAAATAAACATTGCATAATACATTGTATAGTTATAGAACGATCAGTTTTTAATATATCATGAACTTATACGAGTACTCAATAAGTAGGATGGAAATTATTATGTTACAATACCTTTTTATAGTCTCTCCTTTTCTTGCCGGACATCAAGATGAAGCACAGTGGCAATTGTTTCATATTATCACCAGCCTTGACAAATGCATGTACGGACAGGAGTTGAGTGAAAGGTGATCGGACGACTTTAAATGTTCCGTCCACATACCAGGTCTTGGCCTTCTCTAGTAAGTTAAGCTGTGTCGATGTGGCGAATATGACATGGCGTCGGTCCTTCGAAGGTACCGTCACACGGTAGAATTGTTCACCCAGCCCTTCCAGGTAGTCATTGTCAATCTGAAAATACAAATACATTGAAGTAACGTTTAACGATAGTTTGACACTATACTACAACCAATATTGACTTACAGGTCAGTCATGCTATATTCTTTTTATGCTGAAGAGGTTGTGAGACATACAAAGTGCAAATGTTTCATTTATAGATAGCTGGGCTTGGGATACACCAAACAATACACAATTAGTTAATTATCAAATTGGTTTTAATTAATTAATTTTCCAGTAAAAAAGTATCCTGCAGATCTTTAAGGATATGCAGATGACCATAAAGTGGCATTCAAAATTAAAGCTGGAAATAATGAAAGTGAGGCATCTGTTCTGAAACAACTTGAAGATTGTTTAAATGACGTCATTGGATGGATGACCAAATTCAAACTTAAAATGAATAACAGCAAAACTGAAATTATCATGTATGGCACGAGGCAACAGCTGTCGAATACGAACATAAGTAGTGTGAATGTTGGCGGGATTGAGGTTAAGTGTGTTGACAATGCGAGAGACCTCGGTGTTCTGATGACAAGCACCTTAAATTTTGACAAACACATCCAAAAAAAGTGTCAGATCGCCAACATGCAACTGAGAAATCTAAAAGTTATTAGAAAACATCTTAGTCAAAAATCTACAGAAATACTAGTCCATGGCCTCATTCACTCCCACTTAGATTTCTGTAATGGACTATTCACAAACATTCCTACTTACCAAATGAAACAATTAGAACGTGTCCAAAATCACGCAGCAAGAGTTGTAACCGGTGCTAGTGTTGACCAACCAAGCAATGAGATCCTAAAAACATTGCACTGGCTTCCTGTTCGTGCCCGCAGCATGTACAAAGTGATTGTTACTGTGCTCCGGGCGTTAAATGGTACAGCGCCTGTGTATATCCAAGGACTGTTCCAACCTGCCATTCAGACCGAATATAGGCAAAAACTACGATCATCAACATCTAGTGAAACCAAACTGTATGAACCACCACCAACACGAATAAAACTGGCGGACAAATCTATCGTTACCGTAGGACCGAAATGGTGGAACTCGCTCCCAGACTATCTCAGGGATGTGAAAAAGGAATCAGAATTCAAATCAAAACTAAAAACATACTTGTTTCGACGGTTCTTGAACTAGAGTGTATGTATGACTGTGTCGTTTTGTAAATACTCATTTTACACTCTATTTTTATGCATTGATACATAGTAATGTAAAGTTTGGATTGTACAGCGCAACCGAATATTTTATACATTTTTGCGCTTTATAAATGCTTTGTATTTATAATTAGAATTATGAGACCTTTTGATTAATAATTAGACCTTTTGATTAATAATTAGTATCACATAATCCTAATGACAAATTAACTGTCACACGTGTGATTGAGTAAATACGGTCAATGACACTCTTTAATATTGGCAATCATGCACATTAATTGGATGTGAAAAACATGATAGTACATAATCTCTGACAGTGTGTATTTTAATTTAAAGAGAAAAGGTCTAATTTTGCCTTTTTTATATATCTACAAAGATCTTGCAATTATAATTTGGATTAATAGATTGGTAAGGCGTTCATAATACAACTAGGAATGCTCTGAGACATGGTCCGTTCTGTCCCATGAAGTGGTCCGTTCTCTCTGGTCCGTTATGTCCCGAATTCGTCACGCATGACCGTTTTTCTCTAAAACCATGCTGATACAAGTCATTTTAGTATGGCATAGCGTAGGATCGAACCTCGTGGGATCGAACCGCACTGGATTACAAGAATAGCTTAACTACTGCACTGATCTGCTACGTTTTGCATTCTTTTTACGGTTAAATAACTCGGTTACAAAAGCATGTCACGTGTCTAACGAAGCAAGATGTAAATTAGTCATGTGTATTGTGTAATTACACATGGCAAGGCAAACGACCAAATAAGCCAACAAATGCTATTACTAGATATAAACCATCACACAATGTGCAGGCCTACATTAATAAGACCGCCTCCGTGGTCAAGTTGTTAACACAACTTTTGATGAGCTCATTTACAATGTTACTTCCGGAAATAGATCTATATCACTCCGCGAATATGAACTCTGCTGAAATTTCACATATAATCTGCCTGGAAATGAAACTATCATTTTGTTTATTCCCTTAGTGCAAAATAAACCTAATGTGGTACATGTATTAGACGTATGAATTAAAAGGTTCAATGCTCATTTACAATTATTTACATAATATATAAAACAATATACAGCGCTGACCGAATCATCTAACACTAGTCTCCCGTGTAGCACCCCTCCCATTGACAGTGGAATGGATTTTAGCAATGGCGGCGGACATCGAGTGTGAGAAATAACGGTCTGTGATATTTATATAAACGGTAAGCTTGCTATTTATGTTCGCTATACACGAGCAACACCCGCGTATGCATACAAGTAAAATGTACACTAGAACAGCAATACAAGAATCGAGTATCGTCAAATGATACTGCAATTGATTTAAATATTATTGTTTACATTCTTGACAACACTACGTCACTCACTGACTGAACAAGGTCACCGAATGGCTTTTAAATTTTTTTTTTTTAATTTAACGTCGCTACCGGTTTCCCATTTGAGCGACGGGCAGTTTACCTAACAGCACCTTTCCTGGACAGGCTATGAATGGCTAATAGTAATAATTGATGTATGTTTTATAATGTTATTATTTAAACTAATAATGCATGTAATTCAGTATATAAATAGTTGCTGCGCCTTTGTTGGGTTTATTACTCTGCCTTTGTTGGGTTTATTACTCTACATTGTTATTTTGCTGCAAGCAGTAATTGAAAAATGTGTTCAAAATGCTGTGTGTAAAGATCACTTGGGCATACCAGTCCATATGAATGAAATTTGTTCCGGTTGATGTATGGTGTAAAGGGTTTACGGAGTTTTCGTCAACCTACGGTTTCGTCAAAATGGTGTTATGTACTACCTGGACTGGATGTTTCGTCAGACTGATAATATAGTATATCACACCTTTTAATGGTTATAGCTCAATACTATAGAATACTATTGATTTGAGTAACATCAAGTAGGGTTGTGTATTCATGATGATGATTTGAAAACGCAGCCACTTTAATTTAATTCACTCAATTTGTTTGTTTTACAATAAATGCGCTCTATCGTTATAACTGCAATTATAATCAAAAGGAAATTACGATCCAATTAATTGCACGTGGCAGGCATGTGTTTGGCGTTGAATTGATAACGTTAATTAGATGCTGGCGTGGGTGTGTATTATGTTTGTACATTCTTGTCAGGTGTTTGAAGCAGTTTGTTGTCAAAGTGATAAACGTCAAGTTAATTCGACTAGTTTAAAAGGCGATTTTGGTCTGTTCTCTTCACTATTAATCATGGCTACCAAATATTACTGTATACGTTGTACTCTCATAGTTACCCGTCGGATGCATGCGGTCTGTTGTGATACATGTGAACGCTGGCAGCATCGGAAGTGCAACACAGGCATCTCCGCCGATCAGTATCGTAGGATGTGTAAGGGTGAATTAGAACTGGCATGGAAATGCGCTAACTGTAGTGACATTGAAATGAATTTACAAGTAGTTGACCCTCACATCAACTCTACTGTAAATATGGACACGACGCCGCCAGTACTGGATGTAACAGCCTCTCCAATCAGGGATCTATCGACGACATCCGTGGACATGACGCCACCAGTACTAGATGTAACAGCCTCTCCAATCAGGGATCTATCGACGACATTCATCATAAGACCCGCTGACGATAACATATCCACCCACGACGAATTCGAGACGCCTTCCGTCATTGAAGACATAACATTTGATCTGCCCGATCGAGATTTCAACAGGTCACATTTACCGTTGGATGTGACCTTAGTTGACAGGCCATTAGACAGGGAAATACCCATTGATGCCCCCGTTACTTACGAGGTTGTAGAGGGAGGCAGCAAGTGTGATGACCGCAAATTAATCAGTAGCGACGGCTACACATATACGTCTTGATACCCCTACTCCGTGGCGAGGCAGAGACCGTCGACTTGCAGATCCGCCTCGTCAGCGAGCACCTACTGACAAGAATACATCGGAAGAAATATGCCTCACTACACGGACGACTCTTCGAGGCGTGGGATAAGTACGAAATTGACGAGCTGACGACGACCCAATTATTGCGTATCGTGAGTCACATCGCAGGACTTGGACCTACAACCACCACAGATGCAGTTCATGACGATGACTTCTATACGTTAATAAGAACAGAAATGTTATACATGTATATTTTAAATATTTTTGATTGTTATTATATTATACATTAATGAATCTAATCTTTATTTCGTTTCGTCAGATTAGATGCAATAAATTAAATGTATAATTGTAAAAAATCTCAACAGTCAGTCTTGTACGAATACATGTTATACATGTATATTTTAAATGTCATTGTGTTTTATTAATGTCACCATTTGTGTATGCTTGTATATATATTTAAATGCACCAAAATAAAAGTAGACAATAGTAGACAATCTTGTTCCATTTATCATTAATGTCCTGCCATATTGTCTTTCTGAGAGATACATGTACGGGCAAACGTCAGAGACCTGTAGTGAGCATGTACAACGAGGATTCAACAACATATCATTTAACTTATTTTACAATTGAAATTAATATTAATTTTGGAAATTTAATTATCTAAAATCTATTTTCTAACAAATTATTATGTGTTTTGTGATACAATGATCTAAAATAATCTTGGACTTTATTCTGAAATACGTTTTTTCTCCACTGCTTTGTGAAAACGTATTACAGAATAGTCAACAATATTACTTTAAATCATTGTATCCCAAAACACCAATCTAGTCAGCAACCTAGATGACATCTAATATCATTGATTTTTCAACAATAGGCATAATTGCCTTGTTTGTGTTTCGTCTAATATGTATGTAACACCTCCGCGACCATAACAATAAACTACTACCGGTATATAAATAAGGTTGACGAAACGACTACCTGTTTTATACACAATAGTAAGTTTGACGAATTTGTAGTTTGACGAAACACCCAACAACCGTGTAAAGTATGATACATTACCGGTACTGTGTTGAACATACAGCGACTGCAATTGGATATTGGACATGTTAATTAAGAGTGTGTGGATGTTAGTGCTTGGGACTACGTGTGATGTTGAGTGTGTATGCGTGTGTGATCATTTGGAACATCAACTGACAAGAAAGGGAGAGGATTTATTTGAAAGCAATTATTTGCATATCCGTAGGGGTACACGTAAAGTTGTTTTGTGATTATAACTTGTAGAATGTTATAGATATTGACCCAACACAAATACAGTCAAGCCTGTGTTGGTGGTCACCTCTATTAAGCAGTCAACCTGTATTAAGCAGCCAGTTTCCAGATTCCCAATATGTTGTTTTATTATATATTGGACCTCTATAAAGCAGTCACCTGTGCTAAGCAGTCACTTTCTGTGATTCCCTTGGCTGGTTGCTTAATTAAGACAAGTTTGACTGTACATTGAAAATAAACAACAAAAAGCACTATCACCATGCTTCTTTTTATGAAATTCAATATTGGATTGGCACATCCTAGAAGCTTGTGTTCCTTAATATCAAATTTACATTCATTTGCTGGTTGTGTTCTACTTTTATATATCGTCGCTACCGGTTGCCCACATAATTGATGCCTCCTGAAGAGATTATTCATTTTAGATTTTTGCAGGATAGTGCAATGATACAGACAGAGACCCATTCCAGTGTCTCCTCTAGTTCTTTTCCCATCTGAAAGACTGTTAATTTAATTAGTGTCAATCGGTGATCAAAACTATGATATATAACGTGATTCTCCTGCACATGTATATATATATATATATATCTCCATACCTCTGCAACAATTAAGTCTATTTACAATGTAATACTAAAATATAACTATGTTAGTCTCTGGTTTTTTACTTCAGTTGGAAAAATAATACTACAATTCATGTACCGGTATGTAAATTTATCCTAGTGTTAACTTTAATAGTAAACTACCATTTACAGCGTTATTGGTGAAATTGTTAAAAAGTACCAATGAAAGGAGGGTAATTCATGACCAGTTCATTTATCAAAATATGTAATTTTGTCTAAAAATAGTAATATTACTGGCAAAAAGTGCAGATCCTGATGAGACGTGGATCTACACTTTGTAAGCCTATTTAGGGATCTCTATAGTGTTGAAAGGGTTCATTGATTTCCTATGTGGTTTCAAATCACTTGCCCCTCACCTCTGTAGGTTCGAAACCCACTGGTGGTGTTGTACCGAATTATTTCACTTTTTCTGGCAAAATGCCAATTAATAGTCTCGGTATTAATATATATTTATTTGACTGACCAAACAAAATATATCGACGCCTGTTCCCAGGCTACCCTCCACCCACCCCACCCCCTCCAAACAAACAAGATGTTACACATCACGTGTCAAAAGCATATACATGAACAAGTACTCGAAATAAAAGTGCGTATATTCCACAATCCACATAGCCTCGTGGCTCGCAGTAAGAACATATTTCCATTATATACACTGAGCAAAATTTCTAATTGGTCACCTAGGTTTTATTCATATTTCTGGAAAACGGATAAGACAACAATATAAATCATTATGATATTTTATAAAGCATTTCATTATGCACGTTTTCTGAAAAAATTATAACAATCTACAAAATGGTTTAAACACGATTTAAATGTAGTCACCCTCCAATCATAAAGTCACACAATGTTAATATCTGGTGTGGCCTCCTTGTGTATCAATTACAGCGCGACAACGAGCTCGCATCAAAATGATGTATCGCTGTAAATATCGTTGTGGGATGTCTGTTGGATAGTTATACCCAATCCACAAAGGTTTTGCTGCTGTGGCAACTTACGTATACGACGTTTGAGAAGATCCCACACGTTCTCAATAGGGTTCAGGTCAGGACCTTTCGATGGCCACGGAATTACTCTAACATGGTTGAGTTGCAACATTCCTTGGGTTGCTCTTGCAGTATGATGGCAAGGCGCATTGTCCTGTGCTAGCATCATGCCACGATTAGCTCTAAAATGCGGCAGAAGTACAGGGGTGATAATTTGATCCTGGTAACGTCTGGCTGTGAGGTTACCATCAACTGACACTGCCGGTGTTTTCGTGTGCATTGAGATGCCTGCCCATATCATAACTGAGCCCCCGCCATACGCGTCGGCCTCCAATACACAATTGGCGTTGGTACGCTCTCCACGACGTCGGTAGATACGCATACAGCTGTCGGCACCTCTCAATTTGACGCGAGTTTCGCCGACGAACAAAACATTGGCCCAGTCTGCACGGGTAAACCGAACATGCTGTCTAGCCCAGCGTAGGTGTGCTTGTCGGTGTCTTAGGGTAAGAGTTACACCCTTCATTGGTCGCCGGCACCTCAAACCTACCTCGCGCAGTCGATTTCTCACTGTCTGTGGAGCGATATTACGTCCATGTAAACCCATGATTTGCCTTGCAGTCCCGGTGGAGGACGTAAAACGATCTCGTAAATGACTGAGAGTTATGTACCTGTCCTGTCGCCTTGTTGTTACCCTGCGTTTTGGGTGCCGTCGGCGGTCGTTCACACTTCCGGTAGCGGTAAATTTCCCCCATAGCCTCTGCATGGTAAACATTCGTCTGTTGAACATCTGTGCCACCTGAAATAATAATGAATCATGTTAGTTTGGTTATGAAAACATGTTCTTAGATAGACATAATATGTTTTTATGCAAATAAGTCATTAATTACATGTTCGGTATCTTACCTGCCGAACACTGGTGCCTGCTGCAATCATCCCAACAGCGCGGCCACGCTCTTCTATGGTCATTCTGGCCATCTTAGGTGTTTTTCAAGTTGTAAAACCGTTATCGAATATATTCATGTACATATGCACAGTTTTCGCCTTTTTCACGTGCGCCAGCCACGTGCTTGAATCATGAAAATGACCTCTCCGTTCCGCGTGGGTGATTTTGACCATACTGTGTTTATTTTAATTGTGGCGATCGATAAAATGTATACTTATAATGTAATATACAAAGATTCATATCGTTCCGAAAATAAGTTGTTACGGTATTCAATTTTTAAGTGTACATATATTGGGTTCTCAATGTAGTACGTACGTACTGGTACCCTTGTTCTCGTGGTGCACGATGCAGCGGACACGTGGCTCGCAGTAAGAACATATTTCCATTATATACATATATTAATACATTCAACCCCAAGTAACTGACATGGACTGGTCCATGATATTTTTAGACCAATAAATTAATAAGAACATTAGATTTGGACCAGTTCATTTATCAAAATGGGTAATTTTGTCTAAAAATAGTAATATTACAATTTACTGGCAAAAAGTGCAGATCCTGATGAGCGGCTCATCTGGATCTCCACTTTTTGTAAGCCTATATAGAGGTCTGAGGTGTTGAAAGGTTTAAGCTGTCCGATTAGCGCAATGGTTAGTGCGCTCGTTTCTCACCAATGCAACCCGGGTTCGATCCTCAGACTGGGAAGTATGTGAGATGATACGGTGGTCGCCAGATCGGACAGGTGGGTTTTCTCTGAGTACTCTGGTTTCCTCCCACACAAATGGCCACCACATTTACGCTTTCATCCGCGCCAACGAGAGTGATTAATAGGAAGTTGTTAAAACTTGCTTCGCAATCGTTGTAAAATAAATATAGTTTAAACTTTAAAGGTTTAAGCGTATTATGTTCCCTCCTCCATCTCATTTTCATATATATACTGGTTATCTACATTTGTAATTTAATCTTTGTACATGTAATGTGAAAGGTGAAAACTTCACATTGTAATTTAACTATGATAAAAATATCAACTTACTTATCTTGGTTTTTGCACATTTAAGACAAAGTGAAGTGATTTTCTTACTATTATCTTAGTACTAGTACGCGTTCGCTTCAGGTGCGAAATGTCCGGAGTTCGAGCCCAGCTGTAACCGTTACCATTGTGCCATTAGGCAAGGCATTTAAATTCCATGTTGCCTCTTCTCTCTGCCTCGTGGCGATGGATTACATCAGGAATGAGGTCTCGAGAGTGATTTATATAAGTTGAAATAACTTGTTTCGCAATCGAGCTAAAATAAATGTGTATAAACTAATAATAGCTGGAGAGTCACAATATAACATAAGGTGTCGGTACAATCTCCAAATAACGTGATTCTATATCCAATCCATACCTCTGCAACAATTAAATTAGTCTAAATTTCTATAATACTGTATTTATTTATTATAATAATTATTTGTGGACTCACAGGTTGCAGACAGTTGTTGAGTAGCACTATGTGGACTCACAGGTTGCAGACAGTTGTTGAGTAGCACTATGTGGACTCACAGGTTGCAGACAGTTGTTGAGTAGCACTATGTGGACTCACAGGTTGCAGACAGTTGTTGAGTAGCACTATGTGGACTGACGGGTTGTAGACAGTTGTTGAGTAGCACTATGTGGACTGACAGGTTGCAGACAGTTGTTGAGTAGCACTATGTGGACTCACAGGTTGCAGACAGTTGTTGAGTAGCACTATGTGGACTCACGGGTTGCCGACAGTTGTTGAGTAGCACTATGTGGACTCACGGGTTGCAGACAGTTGTTGAGTAGCACTATGTGGACTCACAGGTTGCAGACAGTTGTTGAGTAGCACTATGTGGACTCACAGGTTGCAGACAGTTGTTGAGTAGCACTATGTGGACTCACGGGTTGCAGACAGTTGTTGAGTAGCACTATGTGGACTCACAGGTTGCAGACAGTTGTTGAGTAGCACTATGTGGACTGACGGGTTGTAGACAGTTGTTGAGTAGCACTATGTGGACTGACAGGTTGCAGACAGTTGTTGAGTAGCACTATGTGGACTCACAGGTTGCAGACAGTTGTTGAGTAGCACTATGTGGACTCACGGGTTGCCGACAGTTGTTGAGTAGCACTATGTGGACTCACGGGTTGCAGACAGTTGTTGAGTAGCACTATGTGGACTCACAGGTTGCAGACAGTTGTTGAGTAGCACTATGTGGACTCACAGGTTGCAGACAGTTGTTGAGTAGCACTATGTGGACTCACGGGTTGCAGACAGTTGTTGAGTAGCACTATGTGGACTCACGGGTTGCAGACAGTTGTTGAGTAGCACTATGTGGACTCACAGGTTGCAGACAGTTGTTGAGTAGCACTATGTGGACTCACGGGTTGCAGACAGTTGTTGAGTAGCACTATGTGCCTATGTGGACTCACTGGTTGCAGACAGTTGTTGAGTAGCACTATGTGGACTGATGGGTTGTAGACAGTTGTTGAGTAGCACTATGTGGACTCACAGGTTGCAGACAGTTGTTGAGTAGCACTATGTGGACTCACAGATTGCAGACAGTTGTTGAGTAGCACTATGTGGACTCACAGGTTGCAGACAGTTGTTGAGTAGCACTATGTGGACTCACGGGTTGCAGACAGTTGTTGAGTAGCACTATGTGGACTCACAGGTTGCAGACAGTTGTTGAGTAGCACTATGTGGACTGACGGGTTGTAGACAGTTGTTGAGTAGCACTATGTGGACTGACAGGTTGCAGACAGTTGTTGAGTAGCACTATGTGGACTGACAGGTTGCAGACAGTTGTTGAGTAGCACTATGTGGACTCACAGGTTGCAGACAGTTGTTGAGTAGCACTGTGTGAACTCACAGGTTGCAGACAGTTGTTGAGTAGCACTGTGTGAACTCACAGGTTGCAGACAGTTGTTGAGTAGCACTATGTGGACTCACGGGTTGCAGACAGTTGTTGAGTAGCAATATGTGGACTCACAGGTTGCAGACAGTTGTTGAGTAGCACTATGTGGACTCACAGGTTGCAGACAGTTGTTGAGTAGCACTATGTGGACTCACAGGTTGCAGACAGTTGTTGAGTAGCACTATGTGGACTCACAGGTTGCAGACAGTTGTTGAGTAGCACTATGTGGACTCACAGGTTGCAGACAGTTGTTGAGTAGCACTATGTGGACTCACAGGTTGCAGACAGTTGTTGAGTAGCACTATGTGGACTCACAGGTTGCAGACAGTTGTTGAGTAGCACTATGTGGACTCACAGGTTGCAGACAGTTGTTGAGTAGCACTATGTGGACTCACAGGTTGCAGACAGTTGTTGAGTAGCACTATGTGGACTCACAGGTTGCAGACAGTTGTTGAGTAGCACTATGTGAACTCACAGGTTGCAGACAGTTGTTGAGTAGCACTATGTGGACTCACGGGTTGCAGACAGTTGTTGAGTAGCAATATGTGGACTCACAGTTGCAGACAGTTGTTGAGTAGCACTATGTGGACTCACAGGTTGCAGACAGTTGTTGAGTAGCACTATGTGGACTCACAGGTTGCAGACAGTTGTTGAGTAGCACTATGTGGACTCACAGGTTGCAGACAGTTGTTGAGTAGCACTATGTGGACTCACAGGTTGCAGACAGTTGTTGAGTAGCACTATGTGGACTCGCAGGTTGCAGACAGTTGTTGAGTAGCACTATGTGGACTCGCAGGTTGCAGACAGTTGTTGAGTAGCACTATGTGGACTCGCAGGTTGCAGACAGTTGTTGAGTAGCACTATGTGGACTCACGGGTTGCACACAGTTGTTGAGTAGCACTATGTGGACTCACGGGTTGCAGACAGTTGTTGAGTAGCACTATGTGGACTCACAGGTTGCAGACAGTTGTTGAGTAGCACTATGTGCATTCACAGTTTTCAGATAAATGTATATTAGCATGTATGTGGACTCACGGTTTGCAGATAAATGTATATTAGCACGTAGGTGCATTTCACGGTTTGCAGATAAATGTATATTAGCACGTAGGTGTACTTCATGGTTTGCAGATAAATGTATATTAGCACGTAGGTGCATGCACGGTTTGCAGATAAATGTATGGATTAGCATGTATGTGGACTCACGGTTTGCAGATAAATGTATGGATTAGCATGTATGTGCATGCACGGTTTGCAGATAAATGTATGGATTAGCATGTATGTGGACTCACGGGTTGCAGACAGTTGTTGAGTAGTAATATGTGGACTCACAGGTTGCAGACAGTTGTTGAGTAGCACTATGTGGACTCACAGGTTGCAGACAGTTGTTGAGTAGCACTATGTGGACTCACAGGTTGCAGACAGTTGTTGAGTAGCACTATGTGGACTCACAGGTTGCAGACAGTTGTTGAGTAGCACTATGTGGACTCACAGGTTGCAGACAGTTGTTGAGTAGCACTATGTGGACTCACAGGTTGCAGACAGTTGTTGAGTAGCACTATGTGGACTCACAGGTTGCAGACAGTTGTTGAGTAGCACTATGTGGACTCACAGGTTGCAGACAGTTGTTGAGTAGCACTATGTGGACTCACAGGTTGCAGACAGTTGTTGAGTAGCACTATGTGGACTCGCAGGTTGCAGACAGTTGTTGAGTAGCATTATGTGAACTCACAGGTTGCAGACAGTTGTTGAGTAGCACTGTGTGAACTCACAGGTTGCAGACAGTTGTTGAGTAGCACTATGTGGACTCACGGGTTGCAGACAGTTGTTGAGTAGCAATATGTGGACTCACAGGTTGCAGACAGTTGTTGAGTAGCACTATGTGGACTCACAGGTTGCAGACAGTTGTTGAGTAGCACTATGTGGACTCACAGGTTGCAGACAGTTGTTGAGTAGCACTATGTGGACTCACAGGTTGCAGACAGTTGTTGAGTAGCACTATGTGGACTCACAGGTTGCAGACAGTTGTTGAGTAGCACTATGTGGACTCGCAGGTTGCAGACAGTTGTTGAGTAGCACTATGTGGACTCGCAGGTTGCAGACAGTTGTTGAGTAGCACTATGTGGACTCGCAGGTTGCAGACAGTTGTTGAGTAGCACTATGTGGACTCACGGGTTGCACACAGTTGTTGAGTAGCACTATGTGGACTCACGGGTTGCAGACAGTTGTTGAGTAGCACTATGTGGACTCACAGGTTGCAGACAGTTGTTGAGTAGCACTATGTGCATTCACAGTTTTCAGATAAATGTATATTAGCATGTATGTGGACTCACGGTTTGCAGATAAATGTATATTAGCACGTAGGTGCATTTCACGGTTTGCAGATAAATGTATATTAGCACGTAGGTGTACTTCATGGTTTGCAGATAAATGTATATTAGCACGTAGGTGCATGCACGGTTTGCAGATAAATGTATGGATTAGCATGTATGTGGACTCACGGTTTGCAGATAAATGTATGGATTAGCATGTATGTGCATGCACGGTTTGCAGATAAATGTATGGATTAGCATGTATGTGGACTCACAGTTTGCAGATAAATGTATGGATTAGCATGTAGGTGCATGCACGGTTTGCAGATAAATGTATGGATTAGCATGTATGTGCACGCACGGTTTGCAGATAAATGTATGGATTAGCATGTATGTGGATGCACGGTTTGCAGATAAATGTATGGATTAGCATGTATGTGGACTCACGGTTTGCAGATAAATGTATGGATTAGCATGTATGTGGACTCACGGTTTGCAGATAAATGTATGGATTAGCATGTATGTGGACTCACAGTTTGCAGATAAATGTATGGATTAGCATGTATGTGCATGCACGGTTTGCAGATAAATGTATGGATTAGCATGTATGTGCACGCACGGTTTGCAGATAAATGTATGGATTAGCATGTATGTGCACGCACGGTTTGCAGATAAATGTATGGATTAGCATGTATGTGGACTCACAGTTTGCAGATAAATGTATGGATTAGCATGTATGTGGACTCACGGTTTGCAGATAAATGTATGGATTAGCATGTATGTGCACGCACGGTTTGCAGATAAATGTATGGATTAGCATGTATGTGCATTCACGGTTTGCAGATAAATGTATGGATTAGCATGTATGTGCACGCACGGTTTGCAGATAAATGTATGGATTAGCATGTATGTGAGCACGGTTTGCAGATAAATGTATGGATTAGCATGTATGTGGACTCACGGTTTGCAGATAAATGTATGGATTAGCATGTATGTGGACTCACGGTTTGCAGATAAATGTATGGATTAGCATGTATGTGGACTCACAGTTTGCAGATAAATGTATGGATTAGCATGTATGTGGACTCACGGTTTGCAGATAAATGTATGGATTAGCATGTATGTGGACTCACGGTTTGCAGATAAATGTATGGATTAGCATGTATGTGCACGCACGGTTTGCAGATAAATGTATGGATTAGCATGTATGTGCATGCACGGTTTGCAGATAAATGTATGGATTAGCATGTATGTGGACTCACAGTTTGCAGATAAATGTATGGATTAGCATGTATGTGCATGCACGGTTTGCAGATAAATGTATGGATTAACATGTATGTGGACTCACAGTTTGCAGATAAATGTATGGATTAGCATGTAGGTGCATGCACGGTTTGCAGATAAATGTATGGATTAGCATGTATGTGCACGCACGGTTTGCAGATAAATGTATGGATTAGCATGTATGTGGATGCACGGTTTGCAGATAAATGTATGGATTAGCATGTATGTGGACTCACAGTTTGCAGATAAATGTATGGATTAGCATGTATGTGGATGCACGGTTTGCAGATAAATGTATGGATTAGCATGTATGTGGACTCACAGTTTGCAGATAAATGTATGGATTAGCATGTAGGTGCATGCACGGTTTGCAGATAAATGTATGGATTAGCATGTATGTGCACGCACGGTTTGCAGATAAATGTATGGATTAGCATGTATGTGGATGCACGGTTTGCAGATAAATGTATGGATTAGCATGTATGTGGACTCACAGTTTGCAGATAAATGTATGGATTAGCATGTATGTGGATGCACGGTTTGCAGATAAATGTATGGATTAGCATGTATGTGGACTCACAGTTTGCAGATAAATGTATGGATTAGCATGTATGTGCATGCACGGTTTGCAGATAAATGTATGGATTAGCATGTATGTGCACGCACGGTTTGCAGATAAATGTATGGATTAGCATGTATGTGCATGCACGGTTTGCAGATAAATGTATGGATTAGCATGTATGTGCACGCACGGTTTGCAGATAAATGTATGGATTAGCATGTATGTGGACTCACAGTTTGCAGATAAATGTATGGATTAGCATGTATGTGGACTCACGGTTTGCAGATAAATGTATGGATTAGCATGTATGTGCACGCACGGTTTGCAGATAAATGTATGGATTAGCATGTATGTGCATGCACGGTTTGCAGATAAATGTATGGATTAGCATGTATGTGCACGCACGGTTTGCAGATAAATGTATGGATTAGCATGTATGTGGACTCACAGTTTGCAGATAAATGTATGGATTAGCATGTATGTGGACTCACGGTTTGCAGATAAATGTATGGATTAGCATGTATGTGCACGCACGGTTTGCAGATAAATGTATGGATTAGCATGTATGTGGACTCACGGTTTGCAGATAAATGTATGGATTAACATGTATGTGGACTCACAGTTTGCAGATAAATGTATGGATTAGCATGTATGTGGACTCACGGTTTGCAGATAAATGTATGGATTAGCATGTATGTGGACTCACAGTTTGCAGATAAATGTATGGATTAGCATGTATGTGGACTCACGGTTTGCAGATAAATGTATGGATTAGCATGTATGTGGACTCACGGTTTGCAGATAAATGTATGGATTAGCATGTATGTGCACGCACGGTTTGCAGATAAATGTATGGATTAGCATGTATGTGCATGCACGGTTTGCAGATAAATGTATGGATTAGCATGTATGTGGGGACTCACAGTTTGCAGATAAATGTATGGATTAGCATGTATGTGGACTCACAGTTTGCAGATAAATGTATGGATTAGCATGTATGTGCACGCACGGTTTGCAGATAAATGTATGGATTAGCATGTATGTGGACTCACGGTTTGCAGATAAATGTATATTAGCACGTAGGTGTACTTCATGGTTTGCAGATAAATGTATATTAGCATGTATGTGGACTCACGGTTTGCAGATAAATGTATGGATTAGCATGTATGTGGACTCACGGTTTGCAGATAAATGTATGGATTAGCATGTATGTGCACGCACGGTTTGCAGATAAATGTATGGATTAGCATGTATGTGGACTCACGGTTTGCAGATAAATGTATGGATTAGCATGTATGTGGACTCACGGTTTGCAGATAAATGTATGGATTAGCATGTATGTGCACGCACGGTTTGCAGATAAATGTATGGATTAGCATGTATGTGCACGCACGGTTTGCAGATAAATGTATGGATTAGCATGTATGTGGACTCACGGTTTGCAGATAAATGTATGGATTAGCATGTATGTGGACTCACAGTTTGCAGATAAATGTATGGATTAGCATGTATGTGGACTCACGGTTTGCAGATAAATGTATGGATTAGCATGTATGTGCACGCACGGTTTGCAGATAAATGTATGGATTAGCATGTATGTGCATGCACGGTTTGCAGATAAATGTATGGATTAGCATGTATGTGCACGCACGGTTTGCAGATAAATGTATGGATTAGCATGTATGTGGACTCACGGTTTGCAGATAAATGTATGGATTAGCATGTATGTGCACGCACGGTTTGCAGATAAATGTATGGATTAGCATGTATGTGGACTCACGGTTTGCAGATAAATGTATGGATTAACATGTATGTGGACTCACAGTTTGCAGATAAATGTATGGATTAGCATGTATGTGGACTCACGGTTTGCAGATAAATGTATGGATTAGCATGTATGTGGACTCACGGTTTGCAGATAAATGTATGGATTAGCATGTATGTGCACGCACGGTTTGCAGATAAATGTATGGATTAGCATGTATGTGCATGCACGGTTTGCAGATAAATGTATGGATTAGCATGTATGTGGGGACTCACAGTTTGCAGATAAATGTATGGATTAGCATGTATGTGGACTCACAGTTTGCAGATAAATGTATGGATTAGCATGTATGTGCACGGACGGTTTGCAGATAAATGTATGTATTAGCATGTATGTGGACTCACGGTTTGCAGATAAATGTATATTAGCACGTAGGTGTACTTCATGGTTTGCAGATAAATTTATATTAGCATGTATGTGGACTCACGGTTTGCAGATAAATGTATGGATTAGCATGTATGTGCATGCACGGTTTGCAGATAAATGTATGGATTAGCATGTATGTGGACTCACGGTTTGCAGATAAATGTATGGATTAGCATGTATGTGCACGCACGGTTTGCAGATAAATGTATGGATTAGCATGTATGTGGACTCACAGTTTGCAGATAAATGTATGGATTAGCATGTATGTGCACGCACGGTTTGCAGATAAATGTATGGATTAGCATGTATGTGGACTCACGGTTTGCAGATAAATGTATATTAGCACGTAGGTGTACTTCATGGTTTGCAGATAAATGTATATTAGCATGTATGTGGACTCACTGTTTGCAGATAAATGTATGGATTAGCATGTATGTGGACTCACGGTTTGCAGATAAATGTATATTAGCATGTAGGTGTACTTCATGGTTTGCAGATAAATGTATATTAGCACGTAGGTGTACTTCATGGTTTGCAGATAAATGTATGGAATAGCATGTATGTGCATGCACGGTTTGCAGATAAATGTATGGATTAGCATGTATGTGCACGCACGGTTTGCAGATAAATGTATGGATTAGCATGTATGTGGACTCACGGTTTGCAGATAAATGTATGGATTAGCATGTATGTGTGGACTCACAGTTTGCAGATAAATGTATGGATTAGCATGTATGTGGACTCACAGTTTGCAGATAAATGTATGGATTAGCATGTATGTGCACGCACGGTTTGCAGATAAATGTATGGATTAGCATGTATGTGGACTCACGGTTTGCAGATAAATGTATGGATTAACATGTATGTGGACTCACAGTTTGCAGATAAATGTATGGATTAGCATGTATGTGGACTCACGGTTTGCAGATAAATGTATGGATTAGCATGTATGTGGACTCACGGTTTGCAGATAAATGTATGGATTAGCATGTATGTGGACTCACGGTTTGCAGATAAATGTATGGATTAGCATGTATGTGGACTCACGGTTTGCAGATAAATGTATGGATTAGCATGTATGTGGACTCACAGTTTGCAGATAAATGTATGGATTAGCATGTATGTGGACTCACGGTTTGCAGATAAATGTATGGATTAGCATGTATGTGGACTCACAGTTTGCAGATAAATGTATGGATTAGCATGTATGTGGACTCACGGTTTGCAGATAAATGTATGGATTAGCATGTATGTGGACTCACGGTTTGCAGATAAATGTATGGATTAGCATGTATGTGCACGCACGGTTTGCAGATAAATGTATGGATTAGCATGTATGTGCACGCACGGTTTGCAGATAAATGTATGGATTAGCATGTATGTGGACTCACGGTTTGCAGATAAATGTATGGATTAGCATGTATGTGGACTCACAGTTTGCAGATAAATGTATGGATTAGCATGTATGTGGACTCACGGTTTGCAGATAAATGTATGGATTAGCATGTATGTGGACTCACGGTTTGCAGATAAATGTATGGATTAGCATGTATGTGGACTCACGGTTTGCAGATAAATGTATATTAGCACGTAGGTGTACTTCATGGTTTGCAGATAAATGTATATTAGCATGTATGTGTACTTCATGGTTTGCAGATAAATGTATGGATTAGCATGTATGTGGACGCACGGTTTGCAGATAAATGTATGGATTAGCATGTATGTGGACTCACGGTTTGCAGATAAATGTATGGATTAGCATGTATGTGGACTCACAGTTTGCAGATAAATGTATGGATTAGCATGTATGTGGACTCACAGTTTGCAGATAAATGTATGGATTAGCATGTATGTGCACTCACGGTTTGCAGATAAATGTATGGATTAGCATGTATGTGGACTCACGGTTTGCAGATAAATGTATGGATTAGCATGTATGTGGACTCACGGTTTGCAGATAAATGTATATTAGCATGTATGTGGACTCACGGTTTGCAGATAAATGTATGGATTAGCATGTATGTGGACTCACGGTTTGCAGATAAATGTATGGATTAGCATGTATGTGGACTCACGGTTTGCAGATAAATGTATGGATTAGCATGTATGTGGACTCACGGTTTGCAGATAAATGTATGGATTAGCATGTATGTGGACTCACGGTTTGCAGATAAATGTATGGATTAGCATGTATGTGGACTCACAGTTTGCAGATAAATGTATGGATTAGCATGTATGTGGACTCACGGTTTGCAGATAAATGTATGGATTAACATGTATGTGGACTCACAGTTTGCAGATAAATGTATGGATTAGCATGTATGTGGACTCACGGTTTGCAGATAAATGTATGGATTAGCATGTATGTGGACTCACGGTTTGCAGATAAATGTATGGATTAGCATGTATGTGCACGCACGGTTTGCAGATAAATGTATGGATTAGCATGTATGTGCATGCACGGTTTGCAGATAAATGTATGGATTAGCATGTATGTGGGGACTCACAGTTTGCAGATAAATGTATGGATTAGCATGTATGTGGACTCACAGTTTGCAGATAAATGTATGGATTAGCATGTATGTGCACGCACGGTTTGCAGATAAATGTATGGATTAGCATGTATGTGGACTCACGGTTTGCAGATAAATGTATATTAGCACGTAGGTGTACTTCATGGTTTGCAGATAAATGTATATTAGCATGTATGTGGACTCACGGTTTGCAGATAAATGTATGGATTAGCATGTATGTGGACTCACGGTTTGCAGATAAATGTATATTAGCATGTAGGTGTACTTCATAGTTTGCAGATAAATGTATATTAGCACGTAGGTGTACTTCATGGTTTGCAGATAAATGTATGGAATAGCATGTATGTGGACTCACGGTTTGCAGATAAATGTATGGATTAGCATGTATGTGCATGCACGGTTTGCAGATAAATGTATGGATTAGCATGTATGTGGACTCACGGTTTGCAGATAAATGTATGGATTAGCATGTATGTGGGGACTCACAGTTTGCAGATAAATGTATGGATTAGCATGTATGTGGACTCACAGTTTGCAGATAAATGTATGGATTAGCATGTATGTGCACGCACGGTTTGCAGATAAATGTATGGATTAGCATGTATGTGGACTCACGGTTTGCAGATAAATGTATGGATTAACATGTATGTGGACTCACAGTTTGCAGATAAATGTATGGATTAGCATGTATGTGGACTCACAGTTTGCAGATAAATGTATGGATTAGCATGTATGTGGACTCACGGTTTGCAGATAAATGTATGGATTAGCATGTATGTGGACTCACGGTTTGCAGATAAATGTATGGATTAGCATGTATGTGGACTCACGGTTTGCAGATAAATGTATGGATTAGCATGTATGTGGACTCACAGTTTGCAGATAAATGTATGGATTAGCATGTATGTGGACTCACGGTTTGCAGATAAATGTATGGATTAGCATGTATGTGGACTCACAGTTTGCAGATAATTGTATGGATTAGCATGTATGTGGACTCACGGTTTGCAGATAAATGTATGGATTAGCATGTATGTGGACTCACGGTTTGCAGATAAATGTATGGATTAGCATGTATGTGCACGCACGGTTTGCAGATAAATGTATGGATTAGCATGTATGTGCACGCACGGTTTGCAGATAAATGTATGGATTAGCATGTATGTGCATGCACGGTTTGCAGATAAATGTATGGATTAGCATGTATGTGGGGACTCACAGTTTGCAGATAAATGTATGGATTAGCATGTATGTGGACTCACAGTTTGCAGATAAATGTATGGATTAGCATGTATGTGCACGCACAGTTTGCAGATAAATGTATGGATTAGCATGTATGTGGACTCACGGTTTGCAGATAAATGTATATTAGCACGTAGGTGTACTTCATGGTTTGCAGATAAATGTATATTAGCATGTATGTGGACTCACGGTTTGCAGATAAATGTATGGATTAGCATGTATGTGGACTCACGGTTTGCAGATAAATGTATATTAGCATGTAGGTGTACTTCATGGTTTGCAGATAAATGTATATTAGCACGTAGGTGTACTTCATGGTTTGCAGATAAATGTATGGAATAGCATGTATGTGGACGCACGGTTTGCAGATAAATGTATGGATTAGCATGTATGTGGACTCACGGTTTGCAGATAAATGTATGGATTAGCATGTATGTGGGGACTCACAGTTTGCAGATAAATGTATGGATTAGCATGTATGTGGACTCACAGTTTGCAGATAAATGTATGGATTAGCATGTATTTGCACGCACGGTTTGCAGATAAATGTATGGATTAGCATGTATGTGGACTCACGGTTTGCAGATAAATGTATGGATTAACATGTATGTGGACTCACAGGTTGCAGATAAATGTATGGATTAGCATGTATGTGGACTCACGGTTTGCAGATAAATGTATGGATTAGCATGTATGTGGACTCACAGTTTGCAGATAAATGTATGGATTAGCATGTATGTGGACTCACGGTTTGCAGATAAATGTATGGATTAGCATGTATGTGGACTCACAGTTTGCAGATAAATGTATGGATTAGCATGTATGTGGACTCACGGTTTGCAGATAAATGTATGGATTAGCATGTATGTGCATGCACGGTTTGCAGATAAATGTATGGATTAGCATGTATGTGGGGACTCACAGTTTGCAGATAAATGTATGGATTAGCATGTATGTGCACGCACGGTTTGCAGATAAATGTATGGATTAACATGTATGTGGACTCACAGTTTGCAGATAAATGTATGGATTAGCATGTATGTGGACTCACGGTTTGCAGATAAATGTATGGATTAGCATGTATGTGGACTCACGGTTTGCAGATAAATGTATGGATTAGCATGTATGTGCACGCACTGTTTGCAGATAAATGTATGGATTAGCATGTATGTGCATGCACGGTTTGCAGATAAATGTATGGATTAGCATGTATGTGGACTCACAGTTTGCAGATAAATGTATGGATTAGCATGTATGTGCACGCACGGTTTGCAGATAAATGTATGGATTAACATGTATGTGGACTCACAGTTTGCAGATAAATGTATGGATTAGCATGTATGTGGACTCACGGTTTGCAGATAAATGTATGGATTAGCATGTATGTGGACCATTGCAGATAATGTATGGTTAGCTGTATGTGGACTCACGGTTTGCAGATAAATGTATGGATTAGCATGTATGTGGACTCACGGTTTGCAGATAAATGTATGGATTAGCATGTATGTGCACGCACGGTTTGCAGATAAATGTATGGATTAGCATGTATGTGCATGCACGGTTTGCAGATAAATGTATGGATTAGCATGTATGTGGGGACTCACAGTTTGCAGATAAATGTATGGATTAGCATGTATGTGGACTCACAGTTTGCAGATAAATGTATGGATTAGCATGTATGTGCACGCACGGTTTGCAGATAAATGTATGGATTAGCATGTATGTGGACTCACGGTTTGCAGATAAATGTATATTAGCACGTAGGTGTACTTCATGGTTTGCAGATAAATGTATATTAGCATGTATGTGGACTCACGGTTTGCAGATAAATGTATGGATTAGCATGTATGTGGATGCACGGTTTGCAGATAAATGTATGGATTAGCATGTATGTGGACTCACGGTTTGCAGATAAATGTATGGATTAGCATGTATGTGGACTCACGGTTTGCAGATAAATGTATGGATTAGCATGTATGTGGACTCACGGTTTGCAGATAAATGTATGGATTAGCATGTATGTGGACTCACGGTTTGCAGATAAATGTATGGATTAGCATGTATGTGGACTCACGGTTTGCAGATAAATGTATGGATTAGCATGTATGTGGACTCACAGTTTGCAGATAAATGTATGGATTAGCATGTATGTGGACTCACGGTTTGCAGATAAATGTATGGATTAGCATGTATGTGGACTCACGGTTTGCAGATAAATGTATGGATTAGCATGTATGTGCATGCACGGTTTGCAGATAAATGTATGGATTAGCATGTATGTGGGGACTCACAGTTTGCAGATAAATGTATGGATTAGCATGTATGTGGACTCACAGTTTGCAGATAAATGTATGGATTAGCATGTATGTGCACGCACGGTTTGCAGATAAATGTATGGATTAGCATGTATGTGGACTCACGGTTTGCAGATAAATGTATATTAGCACGTAGGTGTACTTCATGGTTTGCAGATAAATGTATATTAGCATGTATGTGGACTCACGGTTTGCAGATAAATGTATGGATTAGCATGTATGTGGACTCACTGTTTGCAGATAAATGTATATTAGCACGTAGGTGTACTTCATGGTTTGCAGATAAATTTATATTAGCACGTAGGTGTACTTCATGGTTTGCAGATAAATGTATGGAATAGCATGTATGTGGACTCACGGTTTGCAGATAAATGTATGGATTAGCATGTATGTGCACGCACGGTTTGCAGATAAATGTATGGATTAGCATGTATGTGGACTCACGGTTTGCAGATAAATGTATGGATTAGCATGTATGTGGGGACTCACAGTTTGCAGATAAATGTATGGATTAGCATGTATGTGGACTCACAGTTTGCAGATAAATGTATGGATTAGCATGTATGTGCACGCACGGTTTGCAGATAAATGTATGGATTAACATGTATGTGGACTCACAGTTTGCAGATAAATGTATGGATTAGCATGTATGTGGACTCACGGTTTGCAGATAAATGTATGGATTAGCATGTATGTGGACTCACAGTTTGCAGATAAATGTATGGATTAGCATGTATGTGGACTCACGGTTTGCAGATAAATGTATGGATTAGCATGTATGTGGACTCACGGTTTGCAGATAAATGTATGGATTAGCATGTATGTGCACGCACGGTTTGCAGATAAATGTATGGATTAGCATGTATGTGCATGCACGGTTTGCAGATAAATGTATGGATTAGCATGTATGTGGGGACTCACAGTTTGCAGATAAATGTATGGATTAGCATGTATGTGGACTCACAGTTTGCAGATAAATGTATGGATTAGCATGTATGTGCACGCACGGTTTGCAGATAAATGTATGGATTAGCATGTATGTGGACTCACGGTTTGCAGATAAATGTATATTAGCACGTAGGTGTACTTCATGGTTTGCAGATAAATGTATATTAGCATGTATGTGGACTCACGGTTTGCAGATAAATGTATGGATTAGCATGTATGTGGACTCACGGTTTGCAGATAAATGTATATTAGCACGTAGGTGTACTTCATGGTTTGCAGATAAATGTATATTAGCACGTAGGTGTACTTCATGGTTTGCAGATAAATGTATGGAATAGCATGTATGTGGACTCACGGTTTGCAGATAAATGTATGGATTAGCATGTATGTGGACTCACGGTTTGCAGATAAATGTATGGATTAGCATGTATGTGGACTCACGGTTTGCAGATAAATGTATGGATTAGCATGTATGTGGACTCACGGTTTGCAGATAAATGTATGGATTAGCATGTATGTGGACTCACGGTTTGCAGATAAATGTATGGATTAGCATGTATTTGGACTCACGGTTTGCAGATAAATGTATGGAATAGCATGTATGTTGACTCACGGTTTGCAGATAAATGTATATTAGCACGTAGGTGTACTTCATGGTTTGCAGATAAATGTATATTAGCATGTATGTGGAGTCATGGTTTGCAGATAAATATATGGATTAGTATGTATGTGGACTCACGGTTTGCAGATAAATGTATGGAATAGCATGTATGTGGACTCACGGTTTGCAGATAAATGTATGGATTAGCATGTATGTGCATGCACGGTTTGCAGATAAATGTATGGATTAGCATGTATGTGCACGCACGGTTTGCAGATAAATGTATATTAGCATGTATGTGCACGCACGGTTTGCAGATAAATGTATGGATTAGCATGTATGTGGACTCACGGTTTGCAGGTAAATGTATATTAGCATGTATGTGGACTCACGGTTTGCAGATATATGTATGGATTAGCGTGTATGTGGACTCACGGTTTGCAGATAAATGTATATTAGCGTGTGTATGTGGACTCACGGTTTGCAGATAAATGTATATTAGCACATATGTGCACGCGTACAAGTCGAGATGTAATGTACATAATAGCAGTTGTTATGGTGTTCACTACATGTGATATTAGAATGCTCATACATTATATTTCTATATTTCATATTTTTTCAGAATTATTATTAATAAATATTGTCTAGAAACGCTGGAATAAGAGATAATTCTGCAAGTCATGCTAGAGTGTACATGCACAATGCACATAAATTTTACTGAAGACCCATTACAAAGACAGTTAACCCTTTCAACACCACATACCTCTAAATAGGCTTACAAAAAGTGTAGATCCAGATGAGCCGGCTCGTGACGAGCCGTCTCATCAGGATCTGCACTTTTTGCCAGTGATATGACTATTTTTAGACATAATTACCCATTTTGATAAATGAACTTGTCCAAATGTAATTTTCTGATTCATTTATTGGTTTATGAATATCATGGACCAGTCCATGTGAGTTACTTGGTGTTGAATGGGTTAATATCGCTATCCTTGTCTGCAATTACCACACATACATGTATAAGAAACAAATTGCTAACAGTGACTTGTTATACTGAGCATTAGGTTACAGCTATGTTCCTGTTCAAACTGACTCAACACAATTACTGAACAGCTGTTGCCATGCAACGAGAGACACCAGTCAGTTACTTCCCCCTGACTACTCCTAAAGGTAGATTGGTCCTCTTAACCCATTCATCACCAAGTAACTGACATGGACTGGTGCATGATATTTTTAGACCAATAAATTGATAAGAATATTAAATTCGGACCAGTTCATTTATCAAAATGGGTAATTTTGTCTAAAAATAGTAATATTACTGACAAAAAGTGCAGATCCTAATGAGACGTGGATCTACACTTTGTAAGCCTATTTAGGGATCTCTATAGTGTCGAAAGGGTTAATTGATTTCCTATGTGGTTTCAAATCACTTGCCCCTCACCTCTGTAGGTTCGAAACCCACTGGTGGTGTTGTACCGAATTATTTCACTTTTTCTGGCAAAATGCCAATTAATAGTCTCGGTATTAATATATATTTATTTGACTGACCAGGCAAAATATATCGACGACTGTTCCCAGGCTACCCTCCAACCCCTCCCCCTCCAAACAAACAAGATGTTACACATCACGTGTCAAAAGCATATACATGAACAAGTACTCGAAATAAAAGTGTGTATATTCCACAATCCACATAGCGTAATCCAGTATTAGTGTGCCCAAACATTGCTGGATTTTATATGGAGGATTGGTTACTTGTGATGATCAATAGATTGCTCTTATGTAAGAATCATACAATGCAGATAATGCCATGGGTTTACTGTCCCACTGACAGCTTAGGTCATATGGCAGCTCTCCAGCTATTGTTGTCTTTATATAAGATTTCTATGAAGATCAAGTAGTGTTAGGAAGCTTAGTATTTCAAATACATGTAACAGAATACTTCCTATTTTTCTCAAATTGTGTTAGTTAGTTTCTATGGTTTTAAAGTCCCACTGACAGCTTAGGTCATATGGGGGCTCTCCAACTATTGTCGTCTATATATCAGATTTCTATGAAGATCAATTAGTGTTAGAAAGTATAGTATTTCAAATACTTCCTTTTTTTTTTTTTACAATTTTCGGATAAAATATTTCCCAGTAAGGTACACTGGTCATTGTAAAGCACTCCTTCTATTCAAATATTGTATTTAACCCTTTCAACCCCACATGCCTCTAAATAGGCTTATGAAAAGTGTAGATCCAGATGAGCCGGCTCGTGATGAGCCGTCTCATCAGGATCTGCACTTTTTTGCCAGTAATAATTATTACTATTTTTAGATAAAATTACCCATTTTGATAAATGAACTGGTCCAAAGGTAATTTTCTTATTAATTTATTGGTCTGAAAATATCACGCACCAGTCCATGTCAGTTACTTGGGGTTGAATGGGTTAATGGTCATATTGTGTATTTTAGCCCAATCATGTTGAAATTTATTAAGTAATACCATCAGATGACTTTCTCCCAAATATTTGGGTCTATCTTGAGCCCTGATTGCAGTGAGTGTCAGGTGATTTGACGCCAACGTCAGTAACCACTCTGCCGGGGTAAACCCTCTGCCACGGAAACCCCTCTGTCGGGGAAACCCCTCTGCCGGGGAAACCCCTCTGCCGGGGAAACCCCTCTGCCATGGGGAAACCCCTCTGCCCCGGAAACCCCTCTGCCACGGAAACCCCTCTGCCCCGGAAACCCCTCTGCCGCGGAAACCCCTCTGCCACGGAAACCCCTCTGCCACGGAAACCCCTCTGCCGCGGAAACCCCTCTGCCACGGAAACCCCTCTGCCACGGAAACCCCTCTGCCACGGAAACCCCTCTGCCACGGAAACCCCTCTGCCACGGAAACCCCTCTGCCACGGAAACCCCTCTGCCACAGAAACCCCGCATAATGCAGACAGACATTATTGTAATTTGACTACGTCTGACTGGTAATCCAGGGATCGCAGGTTCGATCCCCCGTCTGACCCTAATAAAAATAACAGTTTTTCAGATGGGACTTTAAACCGAGGTCTCGTGTCGGTGCTTTACACTGTGCACGTAAAAGAACAAGAGCAGACTATGGAATGGGTTTCTGTCTGTATCATTGCACTATCCTCCAACAATCTAAAATGACTAATCTCTTCAGGAGGCGTCGCTCATATGAGCAACCGGTAGCGATGATAAATAAACGTAAAACACACAATGTAATTTGACATTGTGTAGAGACTTTATTGTACTACATGTATTGACATGCATTGTGAGATAATCTTGCAGGTATGGTTTAATTAACTTGCAACCCATGTTTATTGGGGGAATTAGTATCCGTGTATGCAGTGGATCACAATCATAGCGACGGAAGTACGGGTGACATATTGAGCTTAAGTATTAGCTGTAAATACAAATAAATACCACTAATTGTGCAAATATGGAATGTGAGAACTGAGAAGAGTATAAATACAACACAACTAATATGTTCATTGCTGGCGGATTAGAGTAAGAATAATACGGTAGGCATAGTGAGATTTCAACCTGTGAGCTGCGATGTGACTTTTAGGTGTGTTTAGGACAGTTTGTTCTTTGTGTGTTTGGTTGGGAATAATTTTGTTGGGGGTAATGTAGCACCAACAGCAGCTGCTTCGGTCATACGACGACTTTCCAGCTGGTATTGGTAGAGGAAGACACCTGGCGCCCACTTTGAACACGGACACCCGGGTAGAACCACTGACCGACCTTCTGCAAACCAACCGGATAGTTTACTCACATGAAATCATCCGAACCAGCAGTTGTGAGGGGCAAGTGATTTAAAGTTAACGACCGCCGTACCTACTCACCCCCGCACACAGGGTTGTCCATGTGGCTATTAACGATTTGAAAAGTTATATTTAATGTAGTTACATTGTACATGTAGATATCATAGTTAGATCTGGGAAAGGCTTAATGTATTGTTGTTAGAACTTCCTGCCCAAACCATTTGCTTTTGTTATGTTGTATTATTATTGTGTAACTATTAGTCTGGATGCCAGTCTGTCAATTTTTCACTTTTTAGCTTATGGCAAAATGACATATCAGAAACTCAATATGGCCCAATTAATGGTCTCAGTGTTAAAATATATTTATTTGACTGACCAGGCAAAATATATCGACGCCTGTTCCCAGGCTATGTAACTATATGCATGTATATATAGGCAATAAAATAATGGTTAAATCAGATAGTTAGATTCATCATATAAAATAAAATTGCCACAAATCAGCGCTCGTATATTATAACATAGCGCAGTACGACGGTAAACACAGGAAGGAGATACGGAAAGTCCCAGGATCGAATCCTACGCTATGCTTTTTTTATAATAAATATTTATTATTATAAATCTTTTTTTCAAATTATTATATTATTTTTATCTCAATGCACTTGGTATAAACTTTTTATTATTTATTTAATATGTTAACACACTATGTTAAGCAAATCGATTTTCTTCAGTGGCAGTATGTTGCAGAATCATTGGATTCTGAATCAAAATTGATGACAGTTCTTGCATAATTTTGTCAATCGCTGAAATCGCTGAACAAGGAAAATGTTTGTTTTGTATAAAAGCTACTTTTAGCTTCCTACTTGATCCTTAGAGATATATGCAAAGAAATATTTGTTAATTTTTGTAAATGGGGACGTCTAACTCTTGGCTTTACCCTTCTCTGTGTAAGGGATTTTTGGGGTACACATGAATATCAACGTTTACATAATGAAACGTGAATATTGATCTGTTTTTTGCTCAGTTTCGTGTTTGGCAGTTTTAGCGTCTACCATATAATCCAAGTACCTGCTAATGACCAGAAATAGGGCTATTGACGATAATTATATTTATCAATATTATTAACTGATATATATTTATTATCACTGGCCTCATATCTATGCCGTAATAGTTCAAAAGTATACCTATCATATACAATCGTATATTGTGCGATTACATACTGCAATATGACCTTTAATAGTCGATATGTAATTATACAAGTGCATTTGATGACTAATAAACTACGTATGTCGTTGGTCGTCCCAATTATATATTGCTATCGATAGACTACCGGATATGAGTTATTCTAACACTTGACCAATATAAATGAGCTGTTGAAAATATACTAATTACACAACCAGTAGAATTCTGATAGATGGATGGACCAGTAGAATCCTGATAGATGGATGGACCAGTAGAATCCTGATAGATGGATGGACCAGTAGAATCCTGATAGATGGATGGACCAGTAGAATCCTGATAGATGGATGGACCAGTAGAATCCTGATAGATGGATGGACCAGTAGAATTCTGATAGATGGATGGACCAGTAGAATCCTGATAGATGGATGGACCAGTAGAATCCTGGTAGATGGATGGACCAGTAGAATCCTGATAGATGGATGGACCAGTAGAATCCTGATAGATGGATGGACCAGTAGAATCCTGGTAGATGGATGGACCAGTAGAATCCTGATAGATGGATGGACCAGTAGAATCCTGATAGATGGATGGACCAGTAGAATCCTGATAGATGGATGGACCAGTAGAATCCTGGTAGATGGATGGACCAGTAGAATCCTGGTAGATGGATGGACCAGTAGAATCCTGATAGATGGATGTACCAGTAGAATCCTGATAGATGGATGTACCAGTAGAATCCTGATAGATGGATGGACCAGTAGAATTCTGATAGATGGATGGACCAGTAGAATCCTGATAGATGGATGGACCAGTAGAATCCTGACCAGTAGAATCCTGATAGATGGATGGACCAGTAGAATCCTGACCAGTAGAATTCTGATAGATGGATGGACCAGTAGAATCCTGATAGATGGATGGACCAGTAGAATCCTGATAGATGGATGGACCAGTAGAATCCTGATAGATGGATGGACCAGTAGAATCCTGGTAGATGGATGGACCAGTAGAATCCTGATAGATGGATGGACCAGTAGAATCCTGATAGATGGATGGACCAGTAGAATCCTGACCAGTAGAATTCTGATAGATGGATGGACCAGTAGAATCCTGATAGATGGATGGACCAGTAGAATTCTGATAGATGGATGGACCAGTAGAATCCTGATAGATGGATGGACCAGTAGAATCCTGGTAGATGGATGGACCAGTAGAATCCTGATAGATGGATGGACCAGTAGAATCCTGATAGATGGATGGACCAGTAGAATCCTGGTAGATGGATGGACCAGTAGAATCCTGATAGATGGATGGACCAGTAGAATCCTGATAGATGGATGGACCAGTAGAATCCTGATAGATGGATGGACCAGTAGAATCCTGGTAGATGGATGGACCAGTAGAATCCTGGTAGATGGATGGACCAGTAGAATCCTGATAGATGGATGTACCAGTAGAATCCTGATAGATGGATGTACCAGTAGAATCCTGATAGATGGATGGACCAGTAGAATTCTGATAGATGGATGGACCAGTAGAATCCTGATAGATGGATGGACCAGTAGAATCCTGACCAGTAGAATCCTGATAGATGGATGGACCAGTAGAATCCTGACCAGTAGAATTCTGATAGATGGATGGACCAGTAGAATCCTGATAGATGGATGGACCAGTAGAATCCTGATAGATGGATGGACCAGTAGAATCCTGACCAGTAGAATTCTGATAGATGGATGGACCAGTAGAATCCTGATAGATGGATGGACCAGTAGAATCCTGATAGATGGATGGACCAGTAGAATCCTGATAGATGGATGTTTGTATTCGGTTATATTATCAGGAAACATTTTATTATAATTTAGTCTCTCTCGCACATTTGTGGCTGTCCGATTAGCGCAGTGGTTAGCTTATTGACATAGATCAACACATTAATTGTCAAGCAAGCTATAATAAAGAGCGGAACAACGTAGTGCATACAACACTTAATAATTCCTAGTAACCTCCATGAAGGTGGAGTAGGCAAGTTCACAGCTTATCCATTGCATACGATTGGTAAATTACAGCCAAATGTATGAAATAAAACTACATCTCTATGGGGGTAAGGGTTAATCAGCTGGACAACGGAGGCGGATATGAGCATAATTATGTATAGGTTATTGGTTGTGTACATGTATAAGATTATAGGTATAGTATTAATGTGTAGCAGGGGCCAAGAACAGTCACGCTGGTGTAGGTTTGTTATTTTTAGTCTGTATATATATATATATATTTGGCCAGCCTGTGGATAATATAAAAGTAAAGTAGTTGCTGTCTAAATTATATGACTGAACTTGTGACCGTTCATTCATCAAGGTTGTGACAGATGTGTGGATACATGTGTAGTAACAAACTAGTATGCCAAGCTTTCGTCAATGTTCATACAACATTTCATTCATACACATGTATACAACAGACAAGAATGAGTGGACATGGTGCAATACATTGAGTGCGTTACGAGACCAATACCCATGCACAAATGACAGAATTGCCCCGGGAAACATTGACCAATCCCGTCTCCGACGTAGATTGCCGAGCATCCCCGATTCAATTCCATTGCCGACGACTTAGAGAGATCGATAAGACACGTAAAGTAATGAAATACAACGACTATAAACGACTACTCGATTGTTGAGTATTTTGTGCTGTTATGGTAGGCCGGCTATCATTAACCCTTTCAACACCACAGACCTCTAAATAGGCTTACAAAAAGTGTAGATCCAGATGAGCCGGCTCGTGACGAGCCGTCTCATCAGGATCTGCACATTTTGCCAGTGATATGACTATTTTTAGACATAATTACCCATTTTGATAAATGAACTTGTCCAAATGTGATTTTCTGATTCATTTATTGGTTTATGAATATCATGGACCAGTCCATGTGAGTTACTTGGTGTTGAATGGGTTAAAATCGATGTACAACCTGTGACAAATGAGACGGGTCAATTGTATAGTTGTTAACACATTGGATTGGGAATCCAGTTATCACATGTTCGTTCCCCCCCCATCTAACCCTACTAATATTAACCCATTCAACACCAAGTAACTGACATGGATTGGTCCATGATATTTTTAGACCAATAAATTAATAACAAAATTACATTTGGATCAGTTCATTTATCAAAATGGGTAAAAAAAAATTCTAAAAATAGTTATATTACTTGAAAAAAGTGCAGATCCTGATGAGACGGCTCGTCACGAGCCGGCTCATCTGGATCTACACTTTTTTGTAAGCCAATTTAGAGGTCTGTGGTGTTGAAAGGGTTAACAGTCTTTCAGATAGGACTATAAACAGATGTCACACTAGCTTGGGAACACGTTCAACAGGCGTCGATATATATTTCGCCTGGTCAGTCAAATAAATATATTCTAACACCGAGACCATTAATTGGGCCGTATTGAGTTTCTGGTCATTTTGCCAGAAGTTAAAAGGTGAAAAATCGTCGAGACTGGAACCCAGGCTACGAGGTCACATGTGTCGGTGCTATACATCTGCCGTGCAAAAGAAGTGATGCTTCAGCAATTGGAGTGTCTTCTGTGTTATTGCACTATATCCTGCAGAAATATAAAATGGCCAACATATTCGTGGAGACGTTGCCCCGACTAACCTTGACACAGTAGGGGGCTTCCGTGGCCGAGTCGTTAAGGCCGTTGACTTCAAATCACTTGCCCCTCATCTCTGCTGATTCGAATCCCACTATTTGTGGAAGGTCGGTGGTTCTACCGGGGTTCTCGTCTGTACTTGAAATGTTGCTCGGACGGGCACCCGGGGTCTGGGCTGGTAAGTCATTATGACCGAAGCTGTGTGTGCGACTTTAAGCCATAAGAACAAACACTCATTGACACAGGTCGCTATAGCATATAATCTTGGACATGCCAGATACGTAGTCCAGTGGTTAACATAATGGTCTGGGAATTCAGTGATCGCAGGTTTGATTCCCCGTCTGACCCTAATAAAATTAACAGTCTTGAAGATGGGACTTTAAACCGAGGTATCGTGTCGGTGCTTTACACCATGCACGTAAAAGAACCAGAAGAGATTCTGGAATGGGTCTCTGTCTGTATCATTGCACTAGCCTCCAACAAAAATCTAAAATGACTAATCTCTTCAGGAGGCGTCACTAATACGGGCAAACCGGTAGCGACGATAAATAAACATAAAACACGGCTGCATGTCATGCACATAACTAAGAAACTTATCATGTCATCGGGAATATTTTCTATTTCAGACCATTAGCAAAATGGCCGCTAACAGTTTGTATGATACAATCTGGGATGAGACCTTCTGGTTCCCGGCGAATAGAACTCACAAATGGGAAGATCTTGTTAACAAGCCTGGAAGCAGCACATACTACCCGGATGTCAATCATCTAAACTGGGCCCTGGTCTTAGCAGTAATACTCATTGGGTTTCGATATATTATTGAAATGTAAGTTGTTGGAAGCTGTGTTTGTTTCAGTTCATTGTGTTTCCTTTTGATTTGACAAACGCATCTGGTGTTTCTTAAAATAACTGTATATGAATACTTTCAGTAGTCCCATTAGCGCAGTGGTTAGCGCGCTCGTTTCTCGCCAATGCAATAGATGGTACGGTGGTCGCCAGATTGGACAGGTGGGTTTTCCCCAGGTACTTCGGCTTCCTCCCGCACGAATGACCACATTTACGCTTTCATCAGCTCCAACGAGAGTGATTAATAGAAGTTGTTAGAACTTGCTTCGCAATCGTTGTAATATAAATAAAATTTAAACATTCAGTTAATATATTTGTTTCATCTTACCCAATATACATGGTGATGTATTGCAAGGCTAAATTGCATACATGTATCATACTTTTTTCAATTTATTTTAAATTATTACGGTTTGAAGCTGCAAGAAGTTTAAAAAACATTTCTAGGTACTTTATTCGTGTCATTGCTGCCTGCATACATGCATAATCCTATGTTAAAAAGTTGCCTCAATGATATAACAATTCGGTAAATTTTATGGAATGTTTCCGATATTGTGTAGCCGTTCTCATCAGCCGAACAGCTTGTCACAAGCGAAGATAAATAAAGCAGATCAGCAAGCTTATTGAATACTGACCAATGAAGAAACAAGTTATTGGAAAAATTCGCCATTTTATTAGACGCGTTAGTTAGTTAATTATTTAGTTTAAGTTATTCATTTAGTTAGTTAGTTATTTAGTTGGTTAGTTATTTAGTTAGTTAATTATTTAGTTACGTTAGTTAATTATATAGTTAAGTTATATAGTTAAGTTAGTCGTTTAATTATTTAGTTATTTCTTTAGTTACGTTAGTTAATTATTTAGTTACGTTAGTTAATTATTTAGTTACGTTAGTTAATTATTTAGTAGTTAATTATTTAGTTACGTTAGTTAATTATATAGTTAAGTTATATAGTTAAGTTAGTCGTTTAATTATTTAGTTATTTCTTTAGTTACGTTAGTTAATTATTTAGTTACGTTAGTTAATTATTTAGTTAAGTTAGTCGTTTAGTTATTTAGTTAGTTAGTTAGTTAGTTAGTTAGTTAGTTAGTTACGTTAGTTAATTATTTAGTTACGTTAGTTAATTATTTAGTTAAGTTAGTCGTTTAGTTATTTAGTTAGTTAGTTAGTTATTTCTTTAGTTACGTTAGTTAATTATTTAGTTACGTTAGTTAATTATTTAGTTAAGTTAGTCGTTTAGTTATTTAGTTAGTTAGTTAGTTACGTTAGTTAATTATTTAGTTACATTAGTCGTTTAGTTAGTTAGTTAGTTAGTTACGTTAGTTAATTATTTAGTTAGTTACGTTAGTTAATTATTTAGTTAGTTACGTTAGTTAATTAATTAGTTAGTTACGTTAGTTAATTATTTAGTTAGTTATTTAGTTAGTTATTTAGTTAGTTATTTAGTTGGTTATTTAGTTAGTTAGTTATTTAGTTGGTTATTTAGTTGGTTATTTAGTTGGTTATTTAGTTAGTTATTTAGTTGGTTATTTAGTTGGTTATTTAGTTGGTTATTTAGTTGGTTATTTAGTTAGTTAGTTATTTAGTTGGTTATTTAGTTGGTTATTTAGTTGGTTATTTAGTTAGTTAGTTATTTAGTTGGTTATTTAGTCAGTTAGTTAGTTATTTAGTTGGTTATTTAGTCAGTTAGTTAGTTATTTAGTTGGTTATTTAGTCAGTTAGTTAGTTATTTAGTTGGTTATTTAGTTGGTTATTTAGTTGGTTATTTAGTTGGTTATTTAGTCAGTTAGTTAGTTATTTATTTAGTTACGTTAGTCGTTTAGTTAGTTACTTAGTTACTTAGTTAGATGGTTTTTCCAGATTAATCACTGAATGTGTAATAAAGTTTGAATTGGTGATTCAACTTAGTGTATGGAATGTACACACATTTGCTGATGGCCTATGCTTTATTAAATTTAAATATTATATTATCTGTGTCTGATTTCCCTGTACAGAGTGATTGTTGTACCAATAGCCCAATGGCTTGGAGTACCTAACGAGAATGTTCGTACAGTAACACCAAATGCACATCTGGAGAAGGCGTACAAAGACAAGAATACTCGAGATTACAAAATAATAAAGGTAATTTATTGTGTTGGTTTAAACATTATTTATTTGATTATACGTAAATCTACTTTCAATCGTCATCAAAATGTCTACCAAGATGTTTTCTGTTGTCAGTTTACTCCTAAATGTGCCCTATGTGTGTCCACCCTTTGCCAGCCAGTCGTGTCCCCCTTTCCCAATATTCTTGTTAAATATGATTGCAGTCCACTATTTGGTCTTCAGTTTTTGTATTGTTGTACTGTACCCAAATGGGTAGCCTGGGTTCCAGTCTGTCGATTTTTCAATCTTTTAACTTCTGGCAAAATGACATTGATATTATCAGAAACTCAATACGGCCCAATTAATAGTCTCAGTGTTAAAATATATTTATTTGACTGACCAGGCAAAATATATTGACGCCTGTTCCCAGGCTACCAAATGGGTATTGACTTAACTAAATCTATCGTATTAGTAGAGGTTTATTGTTCATAATGTACAGTACATATTATATTGTATACAAAACGAAAATGGATTAAATCGAAAGCCTATAGCTTATTGAGATTATCTCCATTCATGGTCTAAATACTTGCACAAACTTGCAGTAAAGTTCATTAAATTACTTTACTTCAGATTAGTATTATACAAAAGCACATGCAATGTCAAGTTTGCTTTCACTAATCTAACAAAGGATCCATCTCAACAATTTACTACAAACGTTCCTTATACTTTGCTACGATGCAGTATTTGTTAATATTATCAGGAGATATAGAAACCAATCCAGGGCTGGCTAACACTTAATGAATGTTTCTCCTTATTACAACAGAACATAAGGGATTATTAGAAACGAATGACCACATTTACACTTTCATCAGCGCCAACGAGAGTGATTAATATAAGTTGTTAGAACTTGCTTCGCAATCGTTGTAAAATAAATAAAGTTTAAAGCGACATTACATCGCAAAAAGCCCCAAAATGCTTTTTTACGTATAAATAGCATTGCTACTATAAATTCTTCAGAAATAATTCGAACACTAACTTTTTCTACATAAAAAGTGTTTTTGTGGTATACAAACTCTCAAAAGTGAAAGTAGGATTTCATATAGCGCGTCAGCTACTCTTCTGAATTGATGTTTTATTTAGTATTGGAGTCTATACCAAGCGCTTGCTACTGTCGTTTAGAGATATTTTAAATCATATTAGTCTAAACACGAAGGGTGAGATATAACGGTAAATCTGTACAATAAATCGTGTTATTCAGGATACACACATTGCATTACGCATGGATGTTGACCCTATTTACATTATTTTGTTATGTCAACAAACGTCATATACAAATGGAAATACATTCTGTAGAAATGTGCGTTTTCACCGATGTAGTGTCGCATTAATAACATGGGGAGATTTGCTTGGCATTTTCTTCTGGTTTCCATGGTGCGGGTCATGTCATGTAAAAAAACACTATGTCAAACTAAAATATATCAGTTCAACATATAAACCCAGACACATTTGTTAAAATTAGGTTGATGTCAGAAACAAGGTCACGCTGTGGTTTAATCATATTATCTTTGTATACTATAGATAGCCTGGACTCCAGTCTGCCTATTTTTTGCTTCTGACAAAACGAGTTGACATTATCAAAAACTCGATGCGGCTCCGTTAAAGCAGCATTACATCGTATGAAATCAAAGATATTTGAAAAATTCAAATTTTACGTATGGGTAGCAATGCTGCTACACATTCTAACATTATACTTTGTATGCTTATGTTCATTTGGTAAACAGTGTTTTTTGCGATAAAACAAACTCGAAACCGAAAGTAGGACTTTCCGAGTCGATCGGTCACGCACTTGTTTACAACCGGAACGCATCGTCCGCACTTGTTTACATTCGGAATGCATCGTCCCCATTTGTCCCATGTTGTCTTTTTAATTAAATTACTTGATATGTTGATTCATACCTCTGTTAGCTAAGTCTTTTAGGGACATTTCTACATCCCCACGAGTGATTCGACATTAGAGAAAGATAGATAGATAGTATTTCATGTTCAAAATATATACGTTGGTTTCTACATCCTCTGTTGTTTCACGCATTGTGCGTGTTTACATTTCGTATGTTGATAAACAAATTCGCGTATACGACGATTTATTTGAATTTCATCGTTTCTGAGCGACTATTTCGATTTTTGTAAACACACACACACACGTTAGTATTTATATTTACCAAAAACATCCTTTATTACGATATAATGCTGCTTTAAGTGTAGAAAGTTTGAAACATTCCAAACATGAACACAGAACAGAAATTTTATTTCGAAAGACTTGTACATTATACATCGTCTAACAAAACTAGTAATAACATAATACAATATATGATCACGTGACAATTGAAATTTAAGTGAGAGTAATATATAAGATTTGTCGGTTACACATTTATATTATTTCTAATAGCTAAAGATAATTTTATAAATTTAACTAAATTATGTATTGTATTATTATTATCGGAACTCGTAAGACTAAATTTGTATACAGACAGTGTATTATTGCAATAGACCGTCCGTCTGTATACAAATTTAGTCTTACGAGTGGAATCATTCAATTGTTTACGTAGGTTGTTTATAACATGGACATATACAAATAAAATGATAAATATCTTCAATATCTATCTATCCACAATATAAACAATATCTCTCGTTTCTTTGAATTTGGTTCCTGCCATATTGACCTTTTTGGATACGAAGACACCAATAACAATGAACAGTAAATAAAATGATATACGAGTCGCGTTGTGGGGAAAACGAGCACCATTGACAAGCAAGACAATACTAATCACACGTTTTTTTCTCTAGTTTCTTTTTGTCTCTTCCTTTTATATCAAAACGAAAGATTCCAACAAAATCGTATATTTCCGAACGTTTTTGTTGCATGTTTTATTTCCTTCTTGTGCTTAAACTCGCTTTATAGCATTATAAAATATGTCATACTAAGCAATACTGGTAATGTAACCTGTCATAACAGAATATATGTGTGTGTATGTAATTGTATTGAAGGAAAGGGATTCGAATAAGTTATGTAACTGTTTTCCCAATCCTAACTGTGCTATTGCAACTATTCCTATGTTATGTACCATTCCCCCAATCCTAACTGTGCTATTGCAACTATTCCTATGTTATGTACCATTCCCCCAATCCTAACTGTGCTGTTGCAACTATTCCTATGTTATGTACCATTCCCCCAATCCTAACTGTGCTATTGCAACTATTCCTATGTTATGTACCATTCTTGGATAAAATCTTGTTTAAATTAAGACAATACAGCTTCACGTAAAAAGAAATTGAATAGACTATAATTACAAGTCACATGATTATTGTTATTCAATGTAAAACTGATTTGTTTGCAACAATTGCCAAACACAATGAGAGACATCGATCAGTTACTGCCCCTGAATACTCTCTAATAGTAGATATGTTCTATTAATTGTTTTCCTCTGTTTTTATCGTTGTTTCCTCTGCACAACATGCTAGCAATTTTATTCCACTATTGCTTTATATGATTATTAAATTACTATATCTCGACATATCTCCTACAGTATATGCAATGGGTACTTATTTGTAAAACAATGCTATCAGTTAATTAACACGATTTTGATAAAATCACAATTATCATACCACAACATATGGCTAGAGAACACCGGTATTAACAGAGGATTTTAACTAAAAGGACCTATTCACATTTTTTTTAATAAATCAGACTTTATCTGCAAAGGGAGGTAATAGAAAATTAGAGATGTCTCTCATTTAATATTGATTTTTGACCAGTTCTATAGTAGTTAATTATAACTTGAATTTGATTAATGCAACATTAGATTTGGATATTGTACAACGATAATATAAATGTGGGTAGTTACATTTATATTGTAATTACAGATGTTATCAAAGCAGACAGATCTAACAGAAAGACAGATTGAAATCTGGTTCCGCAAGAGAAAGAGAATGGATTCGGGAACACCAATGAAGAAATTTTGCGAATGCAGGTATGGTATTCACTGTGAAACTAAACGTGTATGAAATGCAATATCGTCTGCAGTTACTCATGCAATAATTTACCAGTAGCCACCTGTCAATCAAACTAATCAATAATCCAATCAGCTGTCGTAATGTCACAGTCCCCCCAGACAACACGTATATCTAAATAATATCTTCCAATAACCTAGTGTGCAACATTATCAAATACTACAGTGAAGTGACGGGAAACATTGCGTTTTCAAACTTAGAAAATAATGGTTAACCTTTTATTACATAATACATAGATATGGAAATGAATTGTATGTAAATGATGTAACACAAATGGCATTTACATATAAAGACAAACATGCTAGCTAGTTATTTATAACGATAAACCGACAAAGATTAACTATTAACCCTTTCAACACCAAGTAACTGACATGGACTGGTCCATGATATTTTTAGACCAATAAATTAATAACAAAATTACATTTGGTTCAGTTCATTTATCAAAATGGGTAAAATAAATTCTAAAAATAGTTATATTACTTGAAAAAAGTGCAGATCCTGATGAGACGGCTCGTCACGAGCCGGCTCATCTGGATCTACACTTTTTTGTAAGCCAATTTAGAGGTCTGTGGTGTTGAAAGGGTTAACTCATGTTTGTTGGATCAAACATAGAAATATTAATTTCACTTCTATTAGCACTGTTTGTATAAAGGTCCGCCTCCGTGGTCGAGTGGTTACGGTCGCTGACTTGTATACCACTGTAACCTATCATCACTGATGGTCACGGGTTCGAGCCCCGCTCAGACCGTGTCTCATTTATACGAAAAAGTTGGCAGTTTCTTACGGAGGTTGGTGCACCCAAGTACTGGTTAACCGTTGGAGCCTGCCCAGGAAAGGTGTTGTTAGGTAAACTGCCTGCCGGTGATATAGCCCAAAATGGAGCTGATGCAGGCGTAAAACCCGAAATATATATATATACTGTTTGTATAAAGACCATCATATTTCTAATCGGAATGCTCCAGGCTATGTGATGCACCATGATTAAAGTGTTTATTCACCTTGTGTATAATACAATATACCACTGTACCTATTGGGGACACCCGTCCTGATTGAATGTTGTTGTTTTTGACAGCTGTCGTCCAGTAACTTACACACACAGAAAATGTAAATTAAGCCTCATAATTATATGAATTCATAGTTCAACTTTCACATTTGTTGTAACTATTTGAGAGTTGGGCTTGGATTCCAAAGCACCCCACACACATTGCTTAGTACCGGTTAACTGCTTACGATCGACTAAACATGCCCAGGAAAACATGCCTATGTCCAGCCAGGGGTTTGACATAAATGGAACATACATACATTGTTAGGAAATCACAGACAAAATGATGACATCATTACACTGTTATAGGGATCAATCTCAATAAATGTGTTGGTAGTTCTCTAAATTCTAAATACAAAATGTGTTTACAGCAGGGAATGATGCATTGACGTTTTATACAAATAAATGAAGGTATTTTCTCGTTCCCACTCTTTGTACCACAACATATATACACTGTACATGTCACCATTCATCAGCATTATTTACTAGCTAAATCTCACTTACAATAATTACAACAGTAGCATGCAATATTGTCTACCATTAATGATACAATAATTACAACAGTAGCATGCAATATCATCTACCATTACTGTTACAATAATTACAACAGTAGCATGCAATATCATCTACCATTACTGATACAGTAATTACAACAGTAGCCTGCAATATCGTCTACCATTACTGATACAGTAATTACAACAGTAGCCTGCAATATCATCTACCATTACTGATACAGTAATTACAACAGTAGCATGCAATATCATCTACCATTACTTTTTTTTTTTTTAATACAAATTTATTTTAGCTTGATTGCGAAACAAGTTATTTCAACTTATATAAATCACTCTCGAGACCTCATTCCTGATGGAATCCATCGCCACGAGGGAGAGAGAAGAGGCAATGTGGAATTTAAATGCCTTGCCTAAGGGCACAATCGTAACGGCTCCAGTGGGGCTCGAACTCTGGACCTTTCGCACCTGAAGCGAACGCGCATCCACGGCGCTATCACGACTTCCACTACTGATACAGTAATTACAACAGTAGCCTGCAATATCGTCTACCATTACTGATACAGTAATTACAACAGTAGCATGCAATATCATCTACCATTACTGATACAATAATTACAACAGTAGCATGCAATATCGTCTACCATTACTGATACAGTAATTACAACAGTAGCCTGCAATATCATCTACCATTACTGATACAATAATTACAACAGTAGCCTGCAATATCATCTACCATTACTGATACAGTAATTACAACAGTAGCCTGCAATATCGTCTACCATTACTGATACAATAATTACAACAGTAGCCTGCAATATCGTCTACCATTACTGATACAATAATTACAACAGTAGCCTGCAATATCATCTACCATTACTGATACAATAATTACAACAGTAGCCTGCAATATCATCTACCATTACTGATACAATAATTACAACAGTAGCCTGCAATATCGTCTACCATTACTGATACAATAATTACAACAGTAGCCTGCAATATCGTCTACCATTACTGATACAGTAATTACAACAGTAGCATGCAATATCGTCTACCATTACTGATACAGTAATTACAACAGTAGCCTGCAATATCATCTACCATTACTGATACAATAATTACAACAGTAGCATGCAATATCATCTACCATTACTGATACACTAATTACAACCGTAGCATGCAATATTGTCTACTGTAGCTGCTATTATTAAGAGAGACATTTGTCAGTTACTGCCCCTGAAAACTCCATAAAATTAGATAGGTCCTATTATAGTTTCCTCTGTTTTTATCATTATTTCCTTTTCACAGTGTGCTAGAAATTTCCATCCACTTTCACATCTTTTAATTATTAAATCTCGACAGTTACTACAGTACATGCACTTGGTACCTATTTGTTAAACATTGGTATCGATTAATTAACACCATTTTGATAAAAGTCCCATTTATCATACCGCAACATCTGGTTAGGGAACAACAATAAAAGCAAAAGATTCCAACTAAAATGGACCCATTTACATTGTGGGATAAATCAGACTTTAAAGCAAGGGAGGTAATAGATTTCTCGCCATGCTCGAGTATATGTTTAATTATTACCCTTAAATAAAATAGGTTGCCATATGTTATTTTACTAGATTAAATATTTTTTTATAACGAATAAAAAGGAATAGGGCCTAGAAAAATAGTAAGCCAATATAGAATTAACCCGCATGGTTGGGTCCCTAGGGCGACTATTTCACCCAAATCTTCCCCCTAGAATGAGCCCTGACATTTCTATATTCATTCAATCCATAAAGTCCTAAAACAACAAAAAATCTTCACAAAATAGGTCAGTGCAAGTACATGTATATGATTCCTCCACGCATAATATGTTGTTATAACTCGCATAATATGTTGTTATAGCTCGCATAATATGTTGTTATAACTCTCATATGTTGTTATAGCTCGCATAATATGTTGTTATAGCTCGCATAATATGTTGTTATAACTCTCATAATATGTTGTTATAGCTCGCATAATATGTTGTTATAACTCGCATAATATGTTGTTATAACTCGCATAATATGTTGTTATAACTCGCATAATATGTTTTTATAACTCGCATAATATGTTGTTATAGCTCGCATAATATGTTGTTATAGCTCGCATAATATGTTGTTATAACTCGCATAATATGTTGTTATAACTCGCATAATATGTTGTTATAACTCTCATAATATGTTGTTATAACTCGCATAATATGTTGTTATAACTCGCATAATATGTTGTTATAACTCACATAATATGTTGTTATAATTCTCATAATATGTTGTTATAACTCACATAATATGTTGTTATAACTCACATAATATGTTGTTATAACTCGCATAATATGTTGTTATAGCTCGCATAATATGTTGTTATAACTCACATAATATGTTGTTATAGCTCGCATAATATGTTGTTATAACTCACATAATATGTTGTTATAACTCACATAATATGTTGTTATAACTCACATAATATGTTGTTATAACTCACATAATATGTTGTTATAACTCGCATAATATGTTGTTATAGCTCGCATAATATGTTGTTATAACTCGCATAATATGTTGTTATAGCTCGCATAATATGTTGTTATAACTCGCATAATATGTTGTTATAGCTTGCATAATATGTTGTTATAGCTCGCATAATATGTTGTTATAGCTCGCATAATATGTTGTTATAACTCTCATAATATGTTGTTATAACTCGCATAATATGTTGTTATAACTCACATAATATGTTGTTATAACTCGCATAATATGTTGTTATAACTCGCATAATATGTTGTTATAGCTCGCATAATATGTTGTTATAACTCGCATAATATGTTGTTATAGCTCGCATAATATGTTGTTATAACTCGCATAATATGTTGTTATAGCTTGCATAATATGTTGTTATAGCTCGCATAATATGTTGTTATAGCTCGCATAATATGTTGTTATAACTCTCATAATATGTTGTTATAACTCGCATAATATGTTGTTATAACTCACATAATATGTTGTTATAACTCGCATAATATGTTGTTATAACTCGCATAATATGTTGTTATAGCTTGCATAATATGTTGTTATAACTCGCATAATATGTTGTTATAGCTCGCATAATATGTTGTTATAACTCGCATAATATGTTGTTATAACTTGCATAATATGTTGTTATAGCTTGCATAATATGTTGTTATAGCTCGCATAATATGTTGTTATAACTCTCATAATATGTTGTTATAACTCGCATAATATGTTGTTATAACTTGCATAATATGTTGTTATAACTCGCATAATATGTTGTTATAAATCGCATAATATGTTGTTATAACTCGCATAATATGTTGTTATAACTCGCATAATATGTTGTTATAGCTCGCATAATATGTTGTTATAGCTCGCATAATATGTTGTTATAGCTCGCATAATATGTTGTTATAGCTCGCATAATATGTTGTTATAGCTCGCATAATATGTTGTTATAGCTCGCATAATATGTTGTTATAGGTCGCATAATATGTTGTTATAGCTCGCATAATATGTTGTTATAGCTCGCATAATATGTTGTTATAGCTCGCATACTATGTTGTTATAGCTCGCATAATATGTTGTTATAGCTCGCATAATATGTTGTTATAGCTCGCATAATATGTTGTTATAGCTCGCATAATATGTTGTTATAGCTCGCATAATATGTTGTTATAGCTCTCATAATATGTTGTTATAGCTCTCATAATATGTTGTTATAGCTCGCATAATATGTTGTTATAGCTCGCATAATATGTTGTTATAACTCGCATAATATGTTGTTATAACTCGCATAATATGTTGTTATAACTCGCATAATATGTTGTTATAACTCGCATAATATGTTGTTATAGCTCGCATAATATGTTGTTATAGCTCGCATAATATGTTGTTATAACTCGCATAATATGTTGTTATAACTCGCATAATATGTTGTTATAACTCGAGTCAAACCCATTTGCTTGTTACCCATTAAACCGTCACTTCAATGTTAAGTAATCGAAACAACATATTTTCAAATTGTTTTCCATGCATTTCATTGTATCTATGATTATAAATAACAATGATAATGCAATGTATGAACAAATGCAATCGAATATTATTAGTGTTTTACGTTTATTTATCGTCGCTACCGGTTGCCCATATCAGCGACTCCTGAAGAGATTAGTCATTTCAGATTTTTGGAGGATAGTTCATGATACAGACAGAGACTCATTCCAGAGTCTCCTCTTGTTCTGTTACGTTCACGATGTAAAGCACTGACCTGTTTAAAGTCCCATCTGAAAGACTGTTAATTTTTATTAGGGTCAGATGGGGGATCAAACCTGTGATCCCTGGATTATCAGTCCACTGGACTACAGATCCGTCATATTATTAAATTATTTAATGATTTTAAATGTACACTTGTCTCCATGTGGTTAGCGCGCTCGCTTCTCACCAATGCAAGCCGGGTTCGATCCTCGGACCGGGAAGTATGTAAGATGGTAGTGGTCACCAGATCGGACAGGTGGGTTTTCTCCGGGTACTCCGGTTTCCTCCCACACGAATGACCCATATACGCTTTCATCCGTGCCAAAGAGAGTGATTAATATCAGTTGTTAGAACTTGCTTCGCAATCGTTGTAAAATAAATAAACTTTAAACTGCATGTATGTGTGTTCTTGTTTTATATTTTAGTTGGCTGTGTCTGTGTTACACCACATTGTTCATATATGGCATAAATTATTTATGGCACGTAAGTATATTTCATAATATTCATAGAATGTCAAATTTAAAATGATACATTTACATGTACAGTCTACATCCGTTATGTCGAATTCCGTCCGACCGAACAAAATACTTCGACATAACCGAAGTTTGACTTAACGAAAATTTGATATATACACTGAAATGGCACTTTGATTCGACTTCGAGATAACCGCAGAATTTGACTTAACCGACTTTGACATAACGGTTGTAAACTGTATATGTGTTAGTCGCATTGATGGTTTTTTATTATATTTACAGGATCTCTTTGATTGGCATCTATCTAGGTTCCTATATTCAGTCTACATCTGTTTATATCGAATTTCGTTATGTCGAAGTATTTTGTTCGGTCCGAGGGAATTCGACATGACGGATGTAGACTGTATTTGGTAATGGGCACACAATGCTTACACTATGTGGAAGTCGTTATAGCACAGTGGTAGCGCGTTCGCCCCAGTTGCAAAAGGCTCCAGAGTTCGCACCCAGCAACGATTGTACCCTTAGGCAAGGCATTTAAATTCCATGTTACCTCTTTCTCCATCGTGGTTACATCGGGAATGAGGTCTCGAGAGTGATTAACATAATTGTAATAACTTGTTTCGCAATCGAGCTAAAATAAATGTGTATCAACTATTGCTTACACTGTAGATTAGAGAATTCCTTTTGTAAAATTTACAACCAATGTTTTTACTCTTGGGACCGTAACTACTTCAGTTTCTCGATTTAATTTACGTTCTTCTTAACCTTTTGCCTGCTGAGTACATAAAATCACATTCGTAAACAACATAGATCCACACTGTCTGATCAGGATCTATGTTGTTTGCTATTCAGCCACGTGTTTTAGCCCCACTATCCAAATAGCAAACAGCATAGAGCCTGATCAGACCGTATGTTCTGTGCTGTCTGATCTGGCTCCATGCTATTTGCAAAAGTGATTTTATCTCCCGCTAGCATGCAAAGGGTTAAGATACTTGTTAGTTTTGATATTTGAACAACTATGTAATTGTCTATTATGTCTTTGTGTAGCAATGTAGAGAAATAATATATAGTAGAACTTGCTTATGACGAACACTTTGATTTAAAGAAAGTGCACGTTCCTCTATATACAAAGTTTCTTACATCAGTGCTCTCGGTATAAGAGATTTGCTGTACAAAGATCGTTTTTTTATTAAATTTCAGAAGGATTATTTCTGGAAAACGATAGAGTGTTGGAGGGACTGGCCAACTCAAGTATGTACTGTTTATATCCATTATTTATTATATCACAGTATACATGCAGACATTACGTTATGTTAGTGTGTCATGGTGTTTATTCCGAGGAATGTATCACGTTATGTTAGTGTGTCATGGTGTTTATTCCGAGGAATGTATCACGTTATGTTAGTGTGTCACAGTGTCTATTCCTAGGAATGTATCACGTTATGTTAGTGTGTCACGGTGTCTCTATTCCAAGGAATGTATTACGTTATGTTAGTGTGTCACGGTGTCTCTATTCCAAGGAATGTATCACGTTATGTTAGTGTGTCACGGTGTCTATTCCAAGGAATGTATATTAGTGTGTCACAGTGTCTCTATTTCAAGGAATGTATCACGTTATGTTAGTGTGTCACGGTGTCTATTCCAAGGAATGTATCACGTTATGTTAGTGTGTCACGGTGTCTATTCCAAGGAATGTATCACGTTATGTTAGTGTGTCACGGTGTCTATTCCAAGGAATGTATCACATTATGTTAGTGTGTCACGGTGTCTATTCCAAGGAATGTATCACATTATGGTAGTGTGTCACGGTGTCTATTCCAAGGAATGTATCACTTTATGTTAGTGTGTCACGGTGTCTATTCCAAGGAATGTATCACGTTATGTTAGTGTGTCACAGTGTCTATTCCAAGGAATGTATCACGTTATGTTAGTGTGTCACAGTGTCTATTCCAAGGAATGTATCACGTTATGTTAGTGTGTCACGGTGTCTATATTCCAAGGAATGTATCACTTTATGTTAGTGTGTCACGGTGTCTATTCCAAGGAATGTATCACGTTATGTTAGTGTGTCACGGTGTCTCTATTCCAAGGAATGTATCACTTTATGTTAGTGTGTCACGGTGTCTATTCCAAGGAATGTATCACGTTATGTTAGTGTGTCACGGTGTCTATATTCCAAGGAATGTATCACTTTATGTTAGTGTGTCACGGTGTCTATATTCCAAGGAATGTATCACTTTATGTTAGTGTGTCACGGTGTCTATATTCCAAGGAATGTATCACGTTATGTTAGTGTGTCATGGTGTCTATATTCCAAGGAATGTATCACGTTATGTTAGTGTGTCACGGTGTCTATATTCCAAGGAATGTATCACTTTATGTTAGTGTGTCACGGTGTCTATTCCAAGGAATGTATCACATTATGTTAGTGTGTCACGGTGTCTATTCCAAGGAATGTATCACTTTATGTTAGTGTGTCACGGTGTCTATTCCAAGGAATGTATCACGTTATGTTAGTGTGTCACAGTGTCTATTCCAAGGAATGTATCACTTTATGTTAGTGTGTCACGGTGTCTATTCCAAGGAATGTATCACATTATGTTAGTGTGTCACGGTGTCTATTCCAAGGAATGTATCACATTATGGTAGTGTGTCACGGTGTCTATTCCAAGGAATGTATCACTTTATGTTAGTGTGTCACGGTGTCTATTCCAAGGAATGTATCACGTTATGTTAGTGTGTCACAGTGTCTATTCCAAGGAATGTATCACGTTATGTTAGTGTGTCACAGTGTCTATTCCAAGGAATGTATCACTTTATGTTAGTGTGTCATGGTGTCTATTCCAAGGAATGTATCACGTTATGTTAGTGTGTCACGGTGTCTATTCCAAGGAATGTATCACGTTATGTTAATGTGTCATGGTGTCTATTCTGAGGAATGTATCACTTTATGTTAGTGTGTCATGGTGTCTCTATTCCAAGGAATGTATCATGTTATGTTAGTGTGTCATGGTGTCTAGTCTGAGGAATGTATCACTTTATGTTAGTGTGTCATGGTGTCTCTATTCCGAGGAATGTATCACGTTATGTTAGTGTGTCACAGTGTCTATTCCAAGGAATGTATCAAGTTATGTTAGTGTGTCACAGTGTCTATTCCAAGGAATGTATCACGTTATGTTAGTGTGTCACAGTGTCTATTCCAAGGAATGTATCACGTTATGTTAGTGTGTCACGGTGTCTATTCCAAGGAATGTATCACGTTATGTTAGTGTGTCACGGTCTCTATTCCGAGGAATGTATCACGTTATGTTAGTGTGTCACTGTCTATTCCAAGGAATGTATCACGTTATGTTAGTGTGTCACGGTGTCTATTTCAAGGAATGTATCACGTAGTACATTACATTAAGTGTTGTTTATCTCAATGCAGTAGTACATTACATTAAATGTTGTTTACCTCAATGCAGTAATACATTACATTAAGTGTTGTTTATCTCAATGCAGTAATACATTACATTAAGTGTTGTTTATCTCAATGCAGTAATACATTACATTAAATGTTGTTTACCTCAATGCAGTAATACATTACATTAAGTGTTGTTTACCTCAATGCAGTAGTACATTACATTAAATGTTGTTTACCTCAATGCAGTAATACATTACATTAAGTGTTGTTTATCACAATGCCATAGTACATTACATTAAGTGTTGTTTATCTCAATGCAGTAGTACATTACATCAAATGTTGTTTACCTCAATGCAGTAATACATTACATTAAGTGTTGTTTATCTCAATGCAGTAATACATTACATTAAGTGTTGTTTATCTCAATGCAGTAATACATTACATTAAGTGTTGTTTATCTCAATGCAGTAATACATTACATTAAGTGTTGTTTATCTCAATGCAGTAATACATTACATTAAGTGTTGTTTATCTCAATGCAGTAATACATTACATTAAGTGTTGTTTATCTCAATGCAGTAATACATTACATTAAGTGTTGTTTATCTCAATGCAGTAATACATTACATTAAGTGTTGTTTATCTCAATGCAGTAATACATTACATTAAGTGTTGTTTATCTCAATGCAGTAATACATTACATTAAGTGTTGAATTTCCTTGTTATTTTTGCAGCATGTGACCAATGATATGTACTGGCATTACATGTTGGGACTTGGATTTTACTGGGGTCTCGTGTTTACCATGTGTTCCGATACAAAGCGCAAGGTAGGTTGAACAGTATCTTCCACATATCAGGGTTTCTTTCTGACATACACCGTTGTCTCTGACTCTGTGACGTACACCGTTCTCTGTGACTCTCTGTGACGTACACCATTCTCTCTGTGACGTCTCTCTGTGACGTACACCGTTCTCTCTGACTCTGTGACGTACACCGTTCTCTCTGTGACGTACACCGTTCTCTCCGACTCTCTGTGACGTACACCATTCTCTCTGTGACATACACCGTTCTCTCCGACTCTCTGTGACATACGCCGTTCTCTCCGACTCTCTGTGACGTACACCGTTCTCCGACTCTCTGTGACATACACCGTTCTCCCCGACTCTCTGTGACGTACACCGTTCTCTCCGACTCTCTGTGACGTACACCGTTCTCTCTGACTCTCTGTGACGTACACCGTTCTCTCTGTGACATACACCATTCTCTCTGTGACATACACCATTCTCTCCGACTCTCTGTGACGTACACCGTTCTCTCCGACTCTCTGTGACATACACCGTTCTCTCCGACTCTCTGTGACATACACCGTTCTCTCTGTGACATACACCGTTCTCTCTGTGACATACACCGTTCTCTCCGACTCTCAGTGACATACACCATTCTCTCCGACTCTCTGTGACGTACACCGTTATGTCCGACTCTCTGTGACGTACACCGTTCTCTCCGACTCTCTGTAACATACACCGTTCTCCCCGACTCTCTGACGTACACCGTTCTCTCTGTGACGTACACCGTTCTCTCTGTGACGTACACCGTTCTCTCCGACTCTCTGTGACATACACCGTTCTCCCCGACTCTCTGTGACGTACACCGTTCTCTCCGACTCTCTGTGACATACACCGTTCTCCCCGACTCTCTGTGACGTACACCGTTCTCTCTGTGACATACACCGTTCTCTCCGACTCTCTGTGACGTACACCGTTCTCTCCAACTCTCTGTGACATACACCGTTCTCCCCGACTCTCTGTGACATACGCCGTTCTCTCCGACTCTCTGTGACGTACACCGTTCTCCCCGACTCTCTGTGACGTACACCGTTCTCTCCGACTCTCTGTGACATACACCGTTCTCTCCGACTCTCTGTGACATACGCCGTTCTCTCCGACTCTCTGTGACGTACACCGTTCTCTCCGACTCTCTGTGACATACACCGTTCTCTCTGTGACATACACCGTTCTCTCCGACTCTCTGTGACATACACCGTTCTCTCCTACTCTCTGTGACATACACCGTTCTCTCCGACTCTCTGTGACGTACACCGTTCTCCCCGACTTTCTGTGACATACACCGTTCTCCCCGACTCTCTGTGACATACACCGTTCTCTCCGACTCTCTGTGACATACACCGTTCTCTCCGACTCTCTGTGACGTACACCGTTCTCTCTGTGACGTACACCGTTCTCTCCGACTCTCTGTGACGTACACCGTTCTCTCCGACTCTCTGTGACATACACCGTTCTCTCTGTGACATACACCGTTCTCTCTGTGACATACACCGTTCTCTCTGTGACGTACACCGTTCTCTCTGTGACATACACCGTTCTCTCTGTAACATACACCGTTCTCTCTGTGACATACACCGTTCTCTCTGTGACATACACCATTCTCTCCGACTCTCTGTGACGTACACCGTTCTCTCCGACTCTCTGTGACATACACCGTTTTCTCCAACTCTGTGACGTACACCGTTCTCTGTGACGTACACCGTTGACGGTACGGTAGTCACCCCATCACACATTTGGGTTTTCTGCTTTACTCTGTTTTCCTCCCATTCAACGCTGGTTTTTGTCATTGTGTTACTGACATGTTTTAATGTATTTCTTTTATTTTACATTAATTCCAGGATGGCATCGTTCACCAATGTGTTACTATTAATGCATTTCTTTTATTATACATTAATTCCAGGATGGCATCGTTCACCAATGTGTTACTATTAATGCATTTCTTTTATTTTACATTAATTCCAGGATGGCATCGTTCACCAATGTGTTACTATTAATGCATTTCTTTTATTATACATTAATTCCAGGATGGCATCGTTCACCAATGTGTTACTATTAATGCATTTCTTTTATTATACATTAATTCCAGGATGGCATCGTTCACCAATGTGTTACTATTAATGCATTTCTTTTATTTTACATTAATTCCAGGATGGCATCGTTCACCAATGTGTTACTATTAATGCATTTCTTTTATTATACATTAATTCCAGGATGGCATCGTTCACCAATGTGTTACTATTAATGCATTTCTTTTATTTTACATTAATTCCAGGATGGCATCGTTCACCAATGTGTTACTATTAATGCATTTCTTTTATTTTACAGGATTTCAAGGAAATGATCATTCATCATTTTGTCACCATTGTATTGATGTATTACTCTTGGGTTGCCAACATAGTGCGTGCTGGTTCCCTTGTTCTCGTGGTGCACGATGCAGCGGACACGTGGCTCGCAGTAAGTATATACTTCATTGTTAATAGTGCGTTAAATTGTTATTAGCTATGGGCTCTTGAGTCTGTATACCCAAATATGTTGCCGTTCCAGGAGTCGTGCAGCCCCTCGGCGATATCTGGCTATGCGTGTTTTTACGTTTATTTATCATCGCGACGCCTCCTGAAGAGATTAGTTATTTTGGAGGATAGTGCATGATACAGACAGAGACCCATTCCAGAATCTCCTCTGGTTCTTTTACGTGCACGGTGTAAAGCACCGACACGAGACCTCGGTTTAACGTCCCATCTGAAAGACTGTTAATTTTATTAGGGTCAGACGGGGGATCGAACCTGCGATCCCAGGATTACCAGTCCAGCGTGTTACCACTGGACTACATATCCGTCTGGCTATACCCGAACAAGAACCCATATGCTGTTTAAAGGTTTGATTCGCTGCTATGACATACTAAAAGTACTAAGAACAGAGTTTATCCTACCTTCATGCGTAATAATGGTAAAAAAAGCCATGCAAATAAACTTTGCATTATTAGTCAGTGCCTAATAGACCTTTCGTTGTGACGTCATAACGTTGCGTGTATGACGTCGTATGTTCACAGATGGTACAATAAACTTCCGTTCGTGAATATTCAGTTATCCTTCCTCTCTTAAGCTTCTTCTTTTTTCAGAAGATACGATAAATAGAATATTAGGTTACAGTCTTATAAATTTTAATTTATTAGGCTCGTCTCCGAAAATATGCATGGCTTGGCAGAGCCTCGTCTGGTATCTCTCCGATATGTTTATGCCCATTAATAAATGCAAAAAACACGCACACACTAATTAATATATTATCCACACACACACTAATATATTATCCACACACACTAATATATTATCCACACACACACACATATATTATCCATGCACACACACATATATTATCCATGCACACACTAATATATTATCCACACACACACATATATTATCCACACACACACATATATTATCCACACACACACATATATTATCCATGCACACACACATATATTATCCACACACACACTAATATATTATCCACACACACACATATATTATCCACACACACACATATATTATCCATGCACACACACATATATTATCCACACACACAATATATTATCCACACACACACATATATTATCCACCACACACATATATTATCCACGCACACACACATATATTATCCACACACACACATATATTATCCATGCACACACACATATTATCCACGCACACACATATATTATCCACGCACACACACATATATTATCCACGCACACACACATATATTATCCATGCACACACACATATATTATCCACACACACATATATTATCCATGCACACACATAATTTATCCATGCACACACACATATATTATCCATGCACACACATATATTATCCACACACACACATATATTATCCATGCACACACATATATTATCCATGCACACACACATATATTATCCAGCACACACACATATATTATCCACACACACACATATATTATCCATGCACACACACATATATTATCCACACACACACATATATTATCCATGCACACACATATATTATCCACACACACACTAATATATTATCACACACACACATATATTATCCACACACACACATATATTATCCACACACACTAATATATTATCCACACACACACACATATTATCCATGCACACACACATTATATCCACACACACACATATATTACCACACACACATATATTATCCACACACACACATATATTATCCACACACACACTAATATTATCCCACACACACATATATTTCCACACACACACATATATTATCCACACACACAATATATTATCCACACACACACACATATATTATCCATGCACACACACATATATTATCCACACACACACTAATATATTATCCACACACACACATATATTATCCACACACACACATATATTATCCACACACACTAATATATTATCCACACAACACACATATATTATCCACACACACTAATATTATCCACACACACACTATATATTATCCACACACACACACATATTATTATCCACACACACAAATATTATCCACACACACTAATATATTATCCACGCACACACACATATATTATCCACACACACACACATATTATTATCCACACACACTAATATATTATCCACACACACTAATATATTATCCACACACACACATATATTATCCACACACACACATATATTATCCATGCACACACACATATATTATCCATGCACACACACATATATTATCCACGCACACACACATATATTATCCACACACACACATATATTATCCATGCACACACACATATATTATCCATGCACACACACATATATTATCCACGCACACACACATATATTATCCACACACACACATATATTATCTATGCACACACACATATATTATCCATGCACACACACATATATTATCCACGCACACACACATATATTATCCACACACACACATATATTATCTATGCACACACACATATATTATCCATGCACACACACATATATTATCCACGCACACACACATATATTATCCACACACACACATATATTATCTATGCACACACACATATATTATCCATGCACACACACATATATTATCCACGCACACACTAATATATTATCCACACACACACTAATATATTATCCACACACACTAATATATTATCCACACACACACTAATATATTATCCACACACACACTAATATATTATCCACACACACTAATATATTATCCACACACACTAATATATTATCCACACACTCACACATATATTATCCATGCACACACACATATATTATCCATGCACACACACACATATTATCCATGCACACACACATATATTATCCACGCACACACACATATATTATCCACACACACACATATATTATCCATGCACACACACATATATTATCCACGCACACACATATATTATCCATGCACACACTAATATATTATCCATGCACACACATATATTATCCACGCACACATATATTATCCATCACACACATATATTATCCACCACACACATATATTATCCACACACACTAATATTTATCCACACACACACATATATTATCCACACACACACATATATTATCCACACACACACATATTTATCCACACACACTATATTATCCACACACACACATAATTATCCACACACCACATATATTATCCATGCACACACATATATTATCCATGCACACACACATATTATCCACACACACACATTATTATCCGCACACACATATATTATCCATGCACCACACATATATTATCCATGCACACACACATATATTATCCACACACACATATATTATCCACACACCACATATTATCCATGCACACACATATATTATCCATGCACACACACATATATTATCCATGCACACACACATATATTATCCACACACACTAATATATTATCCACACACACACATATATTATCCACACACACACATATATTATCCACACACACACATATATTATCCAGCACACACACTATATTATCCATGCACACACACATATATTATCCATGCACACACACATATATTATCCATGCACACACACATATATTATCCATGCACACACACATATATTATCCATGCACACACACATATTATCCAGCACACACACATATTATCCACACACACACATATATTTCCATGCACACACCATATATTATCCAGCCACACACATATATTATCCATGCACACACATTATTATCCAGCACACACACATATATTATCCATGCACACACACATATATTATCCATGCACACACACATATATTATCCACACACACACATATATTATCCACACACACATATATTATCCACACACACACATATATATTATCCACGCACACACACACATATATTATCCACGCACACACATATATTATCCACACACACACATATATTATCCACACACACACATATATTATCCATGCACACACACATATATTATCCACACACACATATATTATCCACACACACTAATATATATCCACACACACACATATATTATCCAGCACACACACATATATTATCCACACACACACACATATATTATCCATGCACACACACATATATTATCCACACACACACTAATATATTATCCACACACACACATATATTATCCACACACACACATATATTATCCACACACACTAATATATTCCACACACACACACATATATTATCCACACACACTAATATATTATCCACACACACACTAATATATTATCCACACACACACATATATTATCCACACACACAATATTATCCACACACACAAATATATTATCCACGCACACACACATATATTATCCACACACACACATATATTATCCATGCACACACACATATATTATCCATGCACACACACATATATTATCCACGCACACACACATATATTATCCACACACACACATATATTATCCATGCACACACACATATATTATCCAGCACACACACATATATTATCCACGCACACACACATATATTATCCACACACACACATATATTATCCATGCACACACACATATATTATCCATGCACACACACATATATTATCCACGCACACACACATATATTATCCACACACACACATATATTATCACACACACACATATATTATCCATGCACACACACATATATTATCCACGCACACACTAATATATTATCCACACACACACTAATATATTATCCACACACACTAATATATTATCCACACACACACTAATATATTATCCACACACACACTAATATATTATCCACACACACTAATATATTATCCACACACACTAATATATTATCCACACACACACACATATATTATCCAGCACACACACATATATTATCCACGCACACACACATATATTATCCATGCACACACACATATATTATCCACGCACACACACATATATTATCCACACACACACATATATTATCCATGCACACACAAATATATTATCCACGCACACACTAATATATTATCCACGCACACACTAATATATTATCCACGCACACACAATATATTATCCACGCACACACATATATTATCCACGCACACACTAATATATTATCCACGCACACACACATATATTATCACACACACTAATATATTATCCCACACACACATATATTATCCACACACACACATATATTATCCACACACACACATATATTATCCACACACACACATATATTATCCACACACACACATATATTATCCACACACACACATATATTATCCACGCACACACATATATTATCCATCCACACACACATATATTATCCACGCACACACACATATATTATCCACGCACACACAAATATATTATCCACGCACACACATATATTATCCACGCACACACACATATATTATCCACACACACTAATATATTATCCACACACACACATATATTATCCACGCACACACATATATTATCCACGCACACACACATATATTATCCACGCACACACTAATATATTATCCACACACACTAATATATTATCCACACACACACATATATTATCCACGCACACACACATATATTATCCACGCACACACATATATTATCCACGCACACACACATATATTATCCACGCACACACTAATATATTATCCACGCACACACTAATATATTATCCACGCACACACACATATATTATCCACGCACACACACATATATTATCCACGCACACACTCATATATTATCCACGCACACACTAATATATTATCCACGCACACACACATATATTATCCACGCACACACACATATATTATCCACGCACACACTAATATATTATCCACGCACACACTAATATATTATCCACGCACACACACATATATTATCCACGCACACACTAATATATTATCCATGCACACACACATATTATCCACGCACACACTAATATATTATCCACACACACATATATTATCCACGCACACACACATATATTATCCACGCACACACTAATATATTATCCACGCACACACATATATTATCCACACACACACATATATTATCCACGCACACACTAATATATTATCCACGCACACACACATATATTATCCACGCACA
>CM026401.1:18793852-18845637 GCA_014843695.1 Archivesica marissinica
AATCCAGCAGTGAGCGGTGTACTGATGTACTGCTAGCAGTGAGTAGTGTAATCCAGCAGTAAGCGGTGTACTGCTGTACTGCTAGCAGTGAGTAGTGTAATCCAGCAGTGAGCGTTGTACTGCTAGCAGTGAGTAGTGTAATCCAGCAGTGAGCGGTGTACTGCTGTACTGCTAGCAGTGAGTAGTGTAATCCAGCAGTGAGCGGTGTACTGATGTACTGCTAGCAGTGAGTAGTGTAATCCAGCAGTGAGCGGTGTACTGATGTACTGCTAGCAGTGAGTAGTGTAATCCAGCAGTGGCGTGTACTGATGTCTTGCTTGCGCAGGGTGGTAGTGTAAATCCAGCAGTGAAGCGGTGTACTGCTGTACTGCTAGCAGTGAGTAGTGTAATCCAGCAGTGGAGCGGTGTACTGCTAGAGCAGTGATTAGTGTACTCCCAGCAGTGGTAGCGAATTTAGCTGCTATCAACTGGATTAGTGTAATCCAGCAGTGACGGGTGTACTGCTAGCACGTGAGTAGTGTAATCCAGCAGTGGAGCGGTGTACTGCTGTAGCGGCTAGCAGTGAGTAGTGTATCCGCCTTGAGCTGTGTTACTGCTGTAAACTGTTTAGACAGTGAGTAGTTATCCAGCAGTGAGCGTGTACTTCTGGCTGTACTTCTAGCAAGTGAGTAGTGTAATCCAGCATTGAGCGATGTACTGCTGTACTGCTAGCAGTTAGTAAGTGAATCAAGCAGTGAGCGGTGTACTGCTGTACTGCTAGCAGTGAGTAGTGTAATCCAGCAGTGAGCGGTGTACTGCTGTACTGCTAGCAGTGAGTAGTGTAATCCAGCAGTGAGCGGTGTACTGCTGTACTGCTAGCAGTTAGTAGTGTAATCCAGCAGTGAGCGGTGTACTGCTGTACAGCTAGCAGTGAGTAGTGTAATCCAGCAGTGAGCGGTGTACTGATGTACTGCTAGCAGTGAGTAGTGTAATCCAGCAGTGAGCGATGTACTGCTAGCACTGAGTAGTGTAATCCAGCAGTGAGCGATGTACTGCTAGCAGTGAGTAGTGTAATCCAGCAGTGAGCGGTGTACTGCTAGCAGTGAGTAGTGTAATCCAGCAGTGAGCGGTGTACTGCTAGCAGTGAGTAGTGTAATCCAGCAGTGAGCGGTGTACTGCTAGCAGTGAGTAGTGTTATCCAGCAGTGAGCAATGTACTGCTAGCAGTGAGTAGTGTAATCCAGCAGTGAGCGGTGTACTGCTGTACTGCTAGCAGTGAGTAGTGTAATCCAGCAGTGAGCGGTGTACTGTTGTACTGCTAGCAGTGAGTAGTGTAATCCAGCAGTGAGCGGTGTACTGCTGTACTGCTAGCAGTGAGTAGTGTAATCCAGCAGTGAGCGGTGTACTGTTGTACTGCTAGCAGTGAGTAGTGTAATCCAGCAGTGAGCGGTGTACTGCTGTACTGCTAGCAGTGAGTAGTGTAATCCAGCAGTGAGCGGTGTACTGTTGTACTGCTAGCAGTGAGTAGTGTAATCCAGCAGTGAGCGGTGTACTGCTGTACTGCTAGCAGTGAGTAGTGTAATCCAGCAGTGAGCGGTGTACTGTTGTACTGCTAGCAGTGAGTAGTGTAATCCAGCAGTGAGCGGTGTACTGCTGTACTGCTAGCAGTGAGTAGTGTAATCCAGCAGTGAGCGGTGTACTGTTGTACTGCTAGCAGTGAGTAGTGTAATCCAGCAGTGAGCGGTGTACTGCTGTACTGCTAGCAGTGAGTAGTGTAATCCAGCAGTGAGCGGTGTACTGCTGTACTGCTAGCAGTGAGTAGTTTAATCCAGCAGTGAGCGGTGTACTGCTGTACTGCTAGCAGTGAGTAGTGTATCCAGCGTGAGCGATGTACTGCTGTACTGCTAGCAGTGAGATGTAATCCAGCAGTGAGCGGTGTACTGCTGTACGCTAGCAGTGAGTAGTGTAATCCAGCAGTGAGCAATGTACTGCGTACTGCTAGCAGTGAGTAGTTAATCCAGCAGTGAGCGGTGTACTGCTGTAACTGCTAGCAGTGAGTATTGTAATCCAGCAGTGAGCGATGTACTGCTGTACTGCTAGCAGTGTGTAGTGTAATCCAGCAGTGAGCGGTGTACTGCTGTACTGCTAGCAGTGAGTAGTGTAATCCAGCAGTGAGCGGTGTACTGCTGTACTGCTAGCAGTGAGTAGTGTAATCCAGCAGTGAGCGATGTACTGCTGTACTGCTAGCAGTGAGTAGTGTAATCCAGCAGTGAGCGGTGTACTGCTGTACTGCTAGCAGTGAGTAGTGTAATCCAGCAGTGAGCGGTGTACTGCTGTACTGCTAGCAGTGAGTAGTGTAATCCAGCAGTGAGCGGTGTACTGATGTACTGCTAGCAGTGAGTAGTGTAATCCAGCAGTGAGTGGTGTACTGCTAGCAGTGAGTAGTGTATTCCAGCAGTGAGCGGTGTACTGCTGTACTGCTAGCAGTGAGTAGTGTAATCCAGCAGTGAGCGGTGTACTGCTGTACTGCTAGCAGTGAGTAGTGTAATCCAGCAGTGAGTGGTGTACTGCTAGCAGTGAGTAGTGTAATCCAGCAGTGAGCGGCGTATTCTAGTAGTGAATGATGTGCTGCCCAAATCATACATTTTTTATTTATTTTTAATAAAATACAATTTTACGATTTTTTTTACGAAAATTGTTAAAAGGGTCGGTTGCATAACCGGACACAAGCCAATTAGAGTTACTCCAGCAATGAGCAGTGTGATTTAGCGGTGAGCGACTCATTTCAGTTATATACTGTTGTAACCCTAATCTATTATATAACCGTAATCTATTATATAACCCTAATCTATTATATAACCCTAATCTATTATATAACCCTAATCTATTATATAACCATAATCTATTATATAACCGTAATCTATTATATAACAACCTAATCTATTATATAACCGTAATCTATTATATAACTGTAACCTATTATATAACCCTAATCTATTATATAACCGTAATCTATTATATAACCCTAATCTATTATATAACCGTAATCTATTATATAACCGTAATCTATTATATAACCGTAATCTATTATATAACCGTAATCTATTATATAACCCTAATCTATTATATAACCCTAATCTATTATATAACCATAATCTATTATATAACCCTAACCTATTATATAACCCTAACCTATTATATAACCCTAATCTATTATATAACCAATCTATTATATAACCCAACCTATTTATAACCCTAATCTATTATATAACCCTAATCTATTATATAACAACCGTAATCTATTATATAACCGTAATCTATTATATAACCGTAACCTATTATATAACCATAACCTATTATATAACCCTAATCTATTATATAACCCTAATCTATTATATAACCCTAGCCTATTATATAACCCTAATCTATTATATAACCCTAACCTATTATATAACGCTAATCTATTATATAACCGTAATCTATTATATAACCGTAATATATTATATAACCGTAATCTATTATATAACCGTAATCTATTATATAACCGTAATCTATTATATAACCATAATCTATTATATAACCATAATCTATTATATAACCCTAATCTATTATATAACCGTAATCTATTATATAACCGTAATCTATTATATAACCGTAATCTATTATATAACCGTAATCTATTATATAACCCTAATCTATTATATAACCGTAATCTATTATATAACCGTAATCTATTATATAACCGTAATCTATTATATAACCCTAATCTATTATATAACCCTAATCTATTATATAACTGTAATCTATTATATAACCCTAATCTAGTATATAACCGTAATCTATTATATAACCGTAATCTATTATATAACCGTAACCTATTATATAACCCTAATCTATTATATAACCCTAATCTATTATATAACTGTAATCTATTATATAACCCTAATCTAGTATATAACCGTAATCTATTATATAACCGTAATCTATTATATAACCGTAACCTATTATATAACCCTAATCTATTATATAACCCTAATCTATTATATAACTGTAATCTATTATATAACCCTAATCTATTATATAACCGTAATCTATTATATAACCGTAATCTATTATATAACTTAATCTATTATATAACCGTAATCTATTATATAACCGTAATCTATTATATAACCCTAATCTTTATATAACATAATCTATTATATAACCCTAATCTATTATATAACCGTAATCTATTATATACCGTAATCTATTATATAACGTAACTATTATATAACCCTAATCTATTATATAACCCTAATCTATTATATAACTGTAATCTATTATATAACCCTAATCTAGTATATAACCGTAATCTATTATATAACCGTAATCTATTATATAACCGTAACCTATTATATAACCCTAATCTATTATATAACCCTAATCTATTATATAACCCTAACCTATTATATAACCGTAATCTATTGTATAACCCTAATCTATTATATAACCACAATCTATTATATAACCGCAATCTATTATATAACCGCAATCTATTATATAACCGCAATCTATTATATAACCGTAATCTATTATATAACCGCAATCTATTATATAACCGCAATCTATTATATAACCGCAATCTATTATATAACCTTAATCTATTATATAACCACAATCTATTATATAACCGTAATCTATTATATTTAACCGTAATCTATTATATTTAACCGTAATCTATTATATAACCGCAATCTATTATATAACCGCAATCTATTATATAACCTTAATCTATTATATAACCACAATCTATTATATTTAACCGTAATCTATTATATTTAACCGTAATCTATTATATTTAACCCTAATCTATTATATAACCCTAATCTATTATATAACTGTAATCTATTATATAACCCTAATCTAGTATATAACCGTAATCTATTATATAACCGTAATCTATTATATAACCGTAATATATTATATAACCGTAATCTATTATATAACCATAATCTATTATATAACCGTAATCTATTATATAACCGTAATCTATTATATAACCATAATCTATTATATAACCCTAATCTATTATATAACCGTAATCTATTATATAACCGTAATATATTATATAACCGTAATCTATTATATAACCGTAATCTATTATATAACCGTAATCTATTATATAACCCTAATCTATTATATAACCGTAATCTATTATATAACCCTAATCTATTATATAACCGTAATCTATTATATAACCGTAATCTATTATATAACCGTAATCTATTATATAACCCTAATCTATTATATAACCATAATCTATTATATAACCCTAATCTATTATATAACCTAATCTATATATAACCGTAATCTATTATATAACCTAATCTATTATATAACCGTAATCTATTATATAACCCTAATCTATTATATAACCCTAATCTATTATATAACCGTAATCTATTATATAACCGTAATCTATTATATAACCCTAATCTATTATATAACCCTAATCTATTATATAACCGTAATCTATTATATAACCCTAATCTATTATATAACCGTAATCTATTATATAACCGTAATCTATTATATAACCATAATCTATTATATAACCCTAATCTATTATATAACCCTAATCTATTATATAACCATAATCTATTATATAACCCTAATCTATTATATAACCGTAATCTATTATATAACCGTAATCTATTATATAACCGTAATCTATTATATAACCCTAATCTATTATATAACCCTAATCTATTATATAACTGTAATCTATTATATAACCCTAATCTATTATATAACCGTAATCTATTATATAACCGTAATCTATTATATAACCGTAACCTATTATATAACCCTAATCTATTATATAACCCTAATCTATTATATAACCCTAATCTATTATATAACCGTAATCTATTATATAACCGTAATCTATTATATAACCATAATCTATTATATAACCCTAATCTATTATATAACCTAATCTATTATATACCAATCTATTATATAACCTAATCTATTATATAACCATAATCTATTATATATCTATTGTATAACCCTATCTATTATATAACCACACTCTATTATATAACCGCAATCTATTATATAACCGAATCTATTATATAACCGCAATCTATTATATAACCCAATCTATTATATAACCACAATCTATTATATTTAACCGTAATCTATTATATTTAACCGTAATCTATTATATTTACCGCAATCTATTATATAACCGCACTCTATTATATAACCGCAATCTATTATATAACCTTAATCTATTATATAACCACAATCTATTATATTTAACCGTAATCTATTATATTTAACCGTAATCTATTATATTTAACCGTAATCTATTATATAACCGCAATCTATTATATAACCGCAATCTATTATATAACCGCAATCTATTATATAACCACAATCTATTATATTTAACCGTAATCTATTATATTTAACCCTAATCTATTATATTTAACCCTAATCTATTATAAAACCCTAATCTATTATATAACTGTAATCTATTATATAACCCTAATCTAGTATATAACCGTAATCTATTATATAACCGTAATCTATTATATAACCGTAACCTATTATATAACCCTAATCTATTATATAACCCTAACCTATTATATAACCGTAATCTATTATATAACCCTAACCTATTATATAACCCTAATCTATTATATAACCGTAATCTATTATATAACCGCAATCTATTATATAACCACAATCTATTATATAACCACAATCTATTATATAACCACAATCTATTATATAACCACAATCTATTATATTTAACCGTAATCTATTATATTTAACCGTAATCTATTATATTTTACCCTAATCTATTATATAACCCTAATCTATTATATAACTGTAATATATTATATAACCCTAATCTAGTATATAACCGTAATCTATTATATAACCGTAATCTATTATATAACCGTAATATATTATATAACCGTAATCTATTATATAACCGTAATCTATTATATAACCGTAATCTATTATATAACTGTAATCTATTATATAACCGTAATCTATTATATAACCATAATCTATTATATAACCCTAATCTATTATATAACCGTAATCTATTATATAACCGTAATATATTATATAACCGTAATCTATTATATAATCGTAATCTATTATATAACCGTAATCTATTATATAACCCTAATCTATTATATAACCATAATCTATTATATAACCCTAATCTATTATATAACCATAATCTATTATATAACCGTAATCTATTATATAACCGTAATCTATTATATAACCCTAATCTATTATATAACCCTAATCTATTATATAACTGTAATCTATTATATAACCCTAATCTAGTATATAACCGTAATCTATTATATAACCGTAATCTATTATATAACCGTAACCTATTATATAACCCTAATCTATTATATAACCCTAATCTATTATATAACCCTAACCTATTATATAACCGTAATCTATTATATAACCCTAATCTATTATATAACCCTAACCTATTATATAACCCTAATCTATTATATAACTGTAATCTATTATATAACCGTAATATATTATATAACTGTAATCTATTATATAACCGTAATCTATTATATAACCGTAATCTATTATATAACCCTAATCTATTATATAACCATAATCTATTATATAACCCTAATCTATTATATAACCGTAATCTATTATATAACCGTAATCTATTATATAACCGTAATCTATTATATAACCCTAATCTATTATATAACCCTAATCTATTATATAACTGTAATCTATTATATAACCCTAATCTAGTATATAACCGTAATCTATTATATAACCGTAATCTATTATATAACCGTAACCTATTATATAACTCTAATCTATTATATAACCCTAATCTATTATATAACCCTAAACTATTATATAACCATAATCTATTGTATAACCCTAATCTATTATATAACCACACTCTATTATATAACCGCAATCTATTATATAACCGCAATCTATTATATAACCGCAATCTATTATATAACCTTAATCTATTATATAACCACAATCTATTATATTTAACCGTAATCTATTATATTTAACCGTAATCTATTATATTTAACCGCAATCTATTATATAACCGCACTCTATTATATAACCGCAATCTATTATATAACCTTAATCTATTATATAACCACAATCTATTATATTTAACCGTAATCTATTATATTTAACCGTAATCTATTATATTTAACCGTAATCTATTATATAACCGCAATCTATTATATAACCGCAATCTATTATATAACCGCAATCTATTATATAACCGCAATCTATTATATAACCACAATCTATTATATTTAACCGTAATCTATTATATTTAACCGTAATCTATTATATTTAACCCTAATCTATTATATAACCCTAATCTATTATATAACTGTAATCTATTATATAACCCATCTATTATATAACCCTAATCTATTATATAACCGTAATCTATTATATAACCCTAACCTATTATATAACCCTAATCTATTATATAACCTAATCTATTATATAACCAATCTATTATATAACCAACTATTATATAACCCTAATCTATTATATAACCGTAATCTATTATATAACCGCAATCTATTATATAACCACAATCTATTATATAACCACAATCTATTATATAACCACAATCTATTATATAACCACAATCTATTATATAACCTCAACCTATTATATAACCTTAAGCTATTATATAACCACAATCTATTATATAACCTTAAGCTATTATATAACCTTAAGCTATTATATAACCTTAAGCTATTATATAACCTTAAGCTATTATATAACCACAACCTATTATATAACCACAATCTATTATATAACATGATGTGTGTCTTCCCGTTGATACACCAGTCATCTAGCTACTATTAGGCACCGAAAGCCCGGCCTGCAGATTGTCCCAGAAAAATAAAATAGCTAAAACCAAAAAAAATGCCATAAAAACTGTAGGGGGTGGGGAATATAACGAAGAGTTGGGTTGTCAACTTGGAACCCACATACATTCTGCACAACATATTAATTCAAATTTGAATTTCCAAGATGTAAATTTAAATGCGTCGTAGCGCACCATTGACATTCTAGGATCAGTAATATCCTGGTGTACATGTCCACAAACACCTCTAGCAAAACGCTGTTCTTTCGTGTTAAATTCAGTAGTCGGGGCTACACAACAACAACAACAACAATATTGTTGTTTTTATACTTGTGATAGGCACGTACCTAGTATATGTTGCTACTTTCTATACTTGTGATATGCACGTACCGAGTATATGTTGCTACTTTCTATACGTGTGATAGGCACGTACCGAGTATATGTTGCTACTTTCTATACGTGTGATAGGCACGTACCGAGTATATGTTGCTACTTTCTATACTTGTGATAGGCACGTACCGAGTATATGTTGCTACTTTCTATACTTGTGATATGCACGTACCGAGTATATGTTGCTACTTTCTATACGTGTGATAGGCACGTACCGAGTATATGTTGCTACTTTCTATACTTGTGATATGCACATACCGAGTATATGTTGCTACTTTCTATACTTGTGATAGGCACGTACTGAGTATATGTTGCTACGTTTTATACTAGTGATAGGCACGTACCTAGTATATGTTGCTACGTTTTATACTTGTGATAGGCACGTACCGAGTATATGTTGCTACTTTCTATACTTGTGATATGCACGTACCGAGTATATGTTGCTACTTTTTATACTTGTGATAGGCATGTACCGAGTATATGTTGCTACTTTCTATACTTGTGATATGCACGTACCGAGTATATGTTGCTACCTTCTATACGTGTGATATGCACGTACCGAGTATATGTTGCTACTTTCTATACGTGTGATATGCACGTACCGAGTATATGTTGCTACTTTCTATTCTTGTGATATGCACATACCGAGTATATGTTGCTACTTTCTATACTTGTGATAGGCACGTACTGAGTATATGTTGCTACGTTTTATACTAGTGATAGGCACGTACCTAGTATATGTTGCTACGTTTTATACTAGTGATAGGCACGTACCTAGTATATGTTGCTACGTTTTATACTTGTGATAGGCACGTACCGAGTATATGTTGCTACTTTCTATACTTGTGATAGGCACGTACCTAGTATATGTTGCTACTTTCTATACTTGTGATATGCACGTACCGAGTATATGTTGCTACTTTTTATACTTGTGATAGGCATGTACCGAGTATATGTTGCTACTTTCTATACGTGTGATATGCACGTACCGAGTATATGTTGCTACTTTCTATACTTGTGATATGCAAGTACCGAGTATATGTTGCTACTTTCTATACTTGTGATAGGCACGTACCGAGTATATGTTGCTACTTTCTATACTTGTGATATGCACGTACCGAGTATATGTTGCTACTTTCTATACTTGTGATATGCACGTACCGAGTATATGTTGCTACTTTCTATACTTGTGATATGCAAGTACCGAGTATGTGTTGCTACTTTCTATACTTGTGATAGGCACGTACCGAGTATATGTTGCTACTTTCTATACTTGTGATAGGCACGTACCGAGTATATGTTGCTACTTTCTATACTTGTGATATGCACGTACCGAGTATATGTTGCTACTTTCTATACTTGTGATATGCACGTACCGAGTATATGTTGCTACTTTTTATACTTGTGATATGCACGTACCAAGTATATGTTGCTACTTTCTGTACTTGTGATAGGCACGTACCGAGTATATGTTGCTACTTTTTATACTTGTGATATGCACGTACCGAGTATATGTTGCTACGTTTTATGCTGGGATACGTATTTCTACTCATAGCTGGTGCTTCTCCTTGAGGATATGGGTTTGTGCCCACCTTAGCTCGGGATAATCAGCCGTATTGGTAAGGTATGTAACAATTGGGTTTATACATCTGACTGGGTACCGCACATTGCACCATAAATGCAGGGGGCCGGATCCCATGGATCCCCCTCTGGAACCACCACTGATACACTTTAAAAACGTCCCCTTCATTGTTCAGTTTATATCAGTTTAGATCACTATTTACAATAATGGTTTGGATCAATATTGCACACACAAATGACAGTTAACTGATTAAAGCTTATTAAAATTACCTGTGCTCCACAGATATACAAATAGTGCAGCAAACTATGTCATGGTGTCCACAGAACATGTTTATCATATTCCCAGGATGATCGTGGCACGTATCTGCTGGTAACAATCCGGATGTTGGTGATGTCTGCCCGTTATCAGCATGCATGGCCGCCTTGTCCAGTATCGTGTGTGTTCTGATGACTGTATTATGAATGTCCACACATCTCTGACAGAAATACGCCGGACAATCAACGCATTGATGCTCCGCCTCGTGGTTCTTACCATCTTCGGAACACGGCGTACAGCAGAAGTCGTATATAACATCAGAAGCTCCAACCTGCGATATTGTCAAATCATGACCTTCCGCCATTTTGTCCCCAATTGAAGTTCGTTAATCCACAGGAACTTGAAATTTTATCCATAAATTTTTGTCCATAAGCCACCAAAGGTCTCTTACCTAGGACATCCCCCTCTATTAAAAAAAGTACTTTTTTTAATAGAGGGGGGTGTCCTAGGATATAGGTAAGTGACCTTTGGTGGCTTATGGATAAAAGTTCATGTTCCTGTGGTTAATCCTTACTATGAAAACGAAACAAGCCAATTGCCCGGGAGTGAGATACCAGGAAAACGCAAGTCACTGAGTGAGATACCAGGAAAACGTAAAACGAAACTAGAAATAAATATTAAACTTTAAATACTTGACAGCTACTTGTCGGGAAGTTGTCCGAGTGTAATTCCACGTGTATATATCAACAGTGAATAGTATTGGTACAAGCTGAACCATATTTAAATCATAGCAAGATATAACAAGTTATATTGTATAAAGAATACGGAAGTAAACAGGAGGACATTATCTCCCCTTCCTATGTGACGTAGAGTGATCTACTCCTTATCACGATGTTCTAGATATTGACCAACTAACACATTCACATAATACTCTCAACCCTTTGAACACTACAAACCTCTAAATAGGCGTGCACAAATTGTAGCTCCTGACGAGCCGTGTCCTCAGGATCTGCACGACTTGTCAGTAATATTACTATTTTTAGACAAAATTACCCATTTTTATAAATGAACTGGTCCAAATGTACTTTCCTTATTAAGTTATTGGTCTAAAAATATCACAGACTAGTCCATGTCAGTTACTTGGTGTTGAATGGGTTAATTGGCATTTGTGTCCCCCTCCTTTGGATTTAACCTGTCACGTTATGCTGCATAACATATCGGGGGGGGGGGGCATTATGCACCCTAAACTCCAGTCACACAGACCATGATGCAACAGGCTTTGCAAGTTGTCAGTGGATAATTGGATTTGGTACATCTCAGATAGGCTTGTAGCTTGTAACAGGTCCGTAGGCAGCGGGGTGCGTACCCCCTTATCCACCGAGGTCGACCAGAACGTATGTTTTATTTATGTAAACAGATTATTACCGCACTGCCACGCAATGTAAATACGTTTTTTGCTGTGACGGCGGCGCGGACACCGTAAACGTATCGTACGTGACGACGCCTGTCACGTTGATATCACGTTCAAGTTTTAGAGAGCTGGTGTGGTGGTAACGCCCATGTATGTTGGTGTCATGGCAACGCCCATATATGTTGGTGTCATGGCAACACCCATGTATATTGGTGTCATGGCAACGCCCATATATGTTGATGTCATGGCAATACCCAGGTCTTTTTGGTGTCATGGTAACGCCCATATATGTTGATGTCATGGCAACATCCAGGTCGTTTTGGTGTCATGGTAACGCCCATGTATGTTGGTGTCATGGCAACACCCATGTATGTTGATGTCAGGGCAACATCCATGTATGTTTGTGTCATGGCAACACCCATGTATGTTGATGTCAGGGCAACATCCATGTATGTTTGTGTCATGGCAACACCCAGGTATGTTGATGTCAGGGCAACATCCATGTATGTTGGTGTCAGGGCAACACACATGTATGTTGGTGTCATGGTAACACCCAGGTATATTGGTGTCATGGCAACACCCATGTATGTTGGTGTCATGACAACACCCATGTATGTTGGTGTCATGGCAACACCCATGTATGTTGGTGTCATGGCAACACCCATGTATGTTGGTGTCAGGGCAACACCCAGGTATGTTGGTGTCATGGCAACACCCAGATATTGTTTTCCATCTGTTTTATTTGTTTAGCTATGTACGGTGTAGGCTGACTTTGTTGTGTTGTGGATTTTACTGTTTATTTGTTTAGCTATGTACGGTGTAGGGTGACTTTGTTGTGTTGTGGATTTTACTGTTTATTTGTTTAGCTATGTACGGTGTAGGGTGACTTTGTTGTGTTGTGGATTTTACTGTTGTTTATTTGTACGGTGTAGGGTGACTTTGTTGTGTTGTGGATTTTACTGTTGTTTATTTGTTTAGCTATGTACGGTGTAGGGTGACATTGTTGTGTTGTGGATTTTACTGTTGTTTATTTGTACGGTGTAGGGTGACTTTGTTGTGTTGTGGATTTTACTGTTTATTTGTTTAGCTATGTACGGTGTAGGGTTACTTTGTTGTGTTGTGGATTTTACTGTTGTTTATTTGTTTAGCTATGTACGGTGTAGAGTGACTTTGTTGTGTTGTGGATTTTACTGTTGTTTTATTTGTTTAGCTATGTACGGTGTAGGGTGACATTGTTGTGTTGTGGATTTTACTGTTGTTTATTTGTTTAGCTATGTACGGTGTAGGGTGACTTGTTGTGTTGTGGATTTTACTGTTTATTTGTTTAGCTATGTACGGTGTAGGGTGACTTTGTTGTGATGTGGATTTTACTGTTGTTTATTTGTTTAGCTATGTACGGTGTACGGTGACTTTGTTGTGTTGTGGATTTTACTGTTTATTTGTTTAGCTATGTACGGTGTAGGGTGGCTTTGTTGTGTTGTGGATTTTACTGTTTATTTGTTTAGCTATGTACGGTGTAGGGTGACTTTGTTGTGATGTGGATTTTACTGTTGTTTATTTGTTTAGCTATGTACGGTGTAGGGTGACTTTGTTGTGTTGTGGATTTTACTGTTTATTTGTTTAGCTATGTACGGTGTAGGGTGGCTTTGTTGTGTTGTGGATTTTACTGTTTATTTGTTTAGCTATGTACGGTGTAGGGTGACTTTGTTGTGTTGTGGATTTTACTGTTTATTTGTTTAGCTATGTACGGTGTAGGGTTACTTTGTTGTGTTGTGGATTTTACTGTTTATTTGTTTAGCTATGTACGGCGTAGGATGACTTTGTTGTGTTGTGGATTTTACTGTTTATTTGTTTAGCTATGTACGGTGTAGGGTTACTTTGTTGTGTTGTGGATTTTACTGTTGTTTATTTGTTTAGCTATGTACTTTGTAGAGTGACTTTGTTGTGTTGTGGATTTTACTGTTGTTTTATTTGTTTAGCTATGTACGGTGTAGAGTGACTTTGTTGTGTTGTGGATTTTACTGTTGTTTATTTGTTTAGCTATGCACGGTGTACGGTGACTTTGTTGTGTTGTGGATTTTACTGTTGTTTATTTGTTTAGCTATGCACGGTGTACGGTGACTTTATTGTGTTGTGGATTTTACTGTTGTTTATTTGTTTAGCTATGTATGGTGTAGGGTGACTTTGTTGCGTTGTGGATTTTACTGTTGTTTATTTGTTTAGCTATGTACGGTGTATAGTGACTTTATTGTGTTGTGGATTTTACTGTTGTTTATTTGTTTAGCTATGTACGGTGTAGGGTGACTTTGTTGTGTTGTGGATTTTACTGTTGTTTATTTGTTTAGCTATGTACGGTGTAGAGTGACTTTGTTGTGTTGTGGACACTACTGTATATTTGTTCAGCTATGTACGGTGTAGTATGACTTTGTTGTGTTGTGGATTTTACTGTTGTTTATTTGTTTAGCTATGTACGGTGTAGAGTGACTTTGTTGTGTTGTGGATTTTACTGTTTATTTGTTCAGCTATGTACGGTGTAGTATGACTTTGTTGTGTTGTGGATTTTACTGTTGTTTATTTGTTTAGCTATGTACGGTGTAGGGTGACTTTGTTGTGTTGTGGATTTTACTGTTTATTTGTTTAGCTATGTACGGTGTAGTATGACTTTGTTGTGTTGTGGATTTTACTGTTTATTTGTTTAGCTATGTACGGTGTAGGGTGACTTTGTTGTGTTGTGGATTTTACTGTTGTTTATTTGTTTAGCTATGTACGGTGTAGGATGACTTTGTTGTGTTGTGGATTTTACTGTTGTTTATTTGTTTAGCTATGTATGGTGTAGGGTGACTTTGTTGTGTTGTGGATTTTACTGTTTATTTGTTTAGCTGTGTACGGTGACTTTGTTGTGTTGTGGATTTTACTTGACTGGGATAAAACTCGTCTCCAATCCTGTTCCCACGGTTGTACATTTCCGACGTCGTGTTGGAGCTGCCGTGCATGCTTCCGGCCCCTAATGGTCCTGTACATCAGACAATCGTAAGTCAATAGACTGGGCTAATCGGTTAATCCCGTACCAAATCCATAATCCTACCCAAATAGGACACATTTGTGGAAGTCGTGATAGCGCAGTGGATGCGCGTTCGCTTCAGGTGCGAACGGTCTGGAGTTCGAGTCCCAGTGGAACCGTTACGATTGTGCCCTTAGGCAAGGCATTTAAAGTCCACGTTGCCTCCTCTCTCCCTCTTGGCGATGGATTCCATCAGGAATGAGGTCTCGAGAGTGATCAATATAAGTTATAAGAACTTGTTTCGCAATCGAGCTAAAATAAATGTGTATAAATTAAATTGGATACATTTAGTACAGTGAAGTCTGTGTTAGTGGTCACCTCCATTATACAGTGAAACCTGTTTGTGGTCACCTCCGTTATACAGTGAAACCTGTGTTAGTGGTCACCTCCATTATACAGTGAAACCTGTGTTAGTGGTCACCTCCGTTATACAGTGAAACCTGTTAGTGGTCACCTCCATTATACAGTGAAACCTGTGTTAGTGGTCACCTCCGTTATACAGTGAAACCTGTGTTAGTGGTCACCTCCATCATATAGTGAAACCTGTGTTAGTGGTCACCTCCGTTATACAGTGAAACCTGTTAGTGGTCACCTCCGTTAAACAGTGAAACCTGTGTTCGTGGTCACCTCCATTATACAGTGAAACCTGTGTTAGTGGTCACCTCCGTTATACAGTGAAACCTGTTAGTGGTCACCTCCGTTATACAGTGAAACCTGTGTTTGTGGTCACCTCCGTTATACAGTGAAACCTGTGTTGGTGTTCACCTCCGTTATACAGTGAAACCTGTGTTAGTGGTCACCTCCGTTATACAGTCAAACCTGTGTTACCTCAGTTATACAGTCAAACCTGTGTTAGGGGTAACCTCCGTTATACAGTGAAACCTGTGTTAGTGGGCACCTCCATTATACAGTGAAACCTGTGTTAGTGGTCACCTCCGTTATACAGTCAAACCTGTGTTACCTCCGTTATACAGTCAAACCTGTGTTAGGGGTAACCTCCGTTATACAGTGAAACCTGTGTTAGTGGTCACCTCCGTTATACAGTCAAACCTTAGTTAGTGGTCACCTCCGTTATACAGTCAAACCGGTATTAGTGGTCATATCCGTTATACAGTCAAACCTGTGTTAGTGGTCACCTCCGTTATGCAGTCAAACCTGTGTTAGTGATCACCTCCGTTATACAGTCAAACCGGTATTAGTGGTCACCTCCGTTATACAGTCAAACCTGTGTTAGTGGTCACATCTGTTATACAGTCAAACCTGTGTTATTGGTCACCTCCATTATACAGTCAAACCTGTGTTAGTGGTCACCTCCATTAAGCAGCCAACCTCCATTAAACAGCCAAAGTACGGAGCTTGTATATCCGAACATATAGCAAAGTACGGAGCTTGTATATCCGAACATATAGCAAAGTACGGAGGTTGTATATCCGAACATACAGCAAAGTACGGAGCTTGTATATCCGAACATATAGCAAAGTATGGAGCTTGTATATCCGAACATATAGCAAAGTACGGAGCTTGTATATCCGAACATATAGCATAGTACGGAGCTTGTATATCCGAACATATAGCAAAGTACGGAGCTTGTATATCCGAGCATATAGCAAAGTACGGAGCTTGTACATCCGAGCATATAGCAAAGTACGGAGTTTGTATATCCGAGCATATAGCAAAGTACGGAGTTTGTATATCCGAGCATATAGCAAAGTACGGAGCTTGTATATATAGCAAAGTACGGAGCTTGTATATCCGAACATATAGCAAAGTACGGAGCTTGTATATCCGAACATATAGCAAAGTACGGAGCTTGTATATCCGAGCATATAGCAAAGTACGGAGCTTGTACATCCGAGCATATAGCAAAGTACGGAGTTTGTATATCCGAGCATATAGCAAAGTACGGAGTTTGTATATCCGAGCATATAGCAAAGTACGGAGCTTGTATATATAGCAAAGTACGGAGCTTGTATATCCGAACATATAGCAAAGTACGGAGCTTGTATATCCGAACATATAGCAAAGTACGGAGTTTGTATATCCGAACATACAGCAAAGTACGGAGCTTGTATATCCGAACATATAGCAAAGTACGGAGCTTGTACATCCGAACATATAGCAAAGTCGGAGCTTGTATATCCGAGAGTAGGCGTGGTTATGGTTCCAGTTGTAAATATCCAGGAGTAGGCGTGGTTATGATTCCAGTTGTAAATATCTGAGAGTAGGCGTGGTTATGGTTCCAGTTGTAAATATCCGTGGCTATGGTTCCAGTTGTAAATATCGGAGAGTAGGCGTGGTTATGGTTCCAGTTGTAAATATCCGAGAGTAGGCGTGGTTATGGTTCCAGTTGTAAATATCCAGGAGTAGGCGTGGTTATGATTCCAGTTGTAAATATCTGAGAGTAGGCGTGGTTATGGTTCCAGTTGTAAATATCCGTGGCTATGGTTCCAGTTGTAAATATCGGAGAGTAGGCGTGGTTATGGTTCCAGTTGTAAATATCCGAGAGTAGGCGTGGCTATGGTTCCAGTTGTAAATATCCGTGGCTATGGTTCCAGTTGTAAATATCGGAGAGTAGGCGTGGTTATGGTTACAGTTGTAAATATCCGAGAGTAGTCATGGCTATGGTTCCAGTTGTAAATATCCGAGAGTAGAAGTGGCTATGGTTCCAGTTGTAAATATCCAAGAGTAGGTGTGGTTATGGTTCCAGTTGTAAATATCCGGGAGTAGTCATGGCTATGGTTCCAGTTGTAAATATCCGAGGTTATGGTTCCAGTTGTAAATATCCGGGAGTAGGAGTGGTTATGGTTCCAGTTGTAAATATCCGAGAGTAGGCGTGGCTATGGTTCCAGTTGTAAATATCTGAGAGTAGGCGTGGCTATGGTTCCAGTTGTAAATATCAGAGAGTAGGCGTGGCTATGGTTCCAGTTGTAAATATCTGAGAGTAGGTGTGGCTATGGTTCCAGTTGTAAATATCAGAGAGTAGGCGTGGCTATGGTTCCAGTTGTAAATATCCGAGAGTAGGCGTGGCTATGGTTTCATACTGGAAAGAACAATCCCATATACTTGATAGAAATTCTGACTGTTTTACACATACAAATTCTTTTATTTCATTCCTTTCAAATTTCAATCATTAAAACTACGCCATTGAAAGCGTATCACAAAAGATTTTAACTAAAAAACCGCCACATCTGATCAGGATCTATGTTGTTTGCTATTCAGACAAGCGTTTCAGCTCAACTATCCGAACAGCAAACAGCTTGATCAGGCAACACATTATGTGCCGTCTGATCTGGCTCTATGCAAACAGCTTGATCAGGCAACACATTATGTGCCGTCTGATCTGGCTCTATGCAAACAGCTTGATCAGGCAACACATTGTGTGCCGTCTGATCTGGCTATATGCAAACAGTTTGATCAGACAACACATTATGTGCCGTCTGATCTGACTCTATGCAAACAGCTTGATCAGACAACACATTATGTGACGTCTGATCTGACTCTATGCAAACAGCTTGATCAGACAACACATTATGTGCCGTCTGATCTGGCTCTATGCAAACAGCATGTTCAGACAACACATTATGTGCCGTCTGATCTGACTCTATGCAAACAGCTTGATCAGGCAACACATTATGTGCCGTCTGATCTGACTCTATGCAAACAGCTTGATCAGGCAACACATTATGTGCCGTCTGATCTGGCTCTATGCAAACAGCTTGATCAGGCAACACAGTATGTGCCGTCTGATCTGGCTCTATGCAAACAGCTTGATCAGGCAACACATTATGTGCCGTCTGATCTGGCTCTATGCAAACAGCTTGATCAGGCAACACAGTATGTGCCGTCTGATCTGACTCTATGCAAACAGCTTGATCAGGCAACACATTATGTGCCGTCTGATCTGACTCTATGCAAACAGCTTGATCAGGCAACACATTATGTGCCGTCTGATCTGACTCTATGCAAACAGCTTGATCAGGCAACACATTATGTGCCGTCTGATCTGACTATATGCAAACAGCTTGATCAGGCAAAACATCATGTGCCGTCTGATCTGACTCTATGCAAACAGCTTGATCAGGCAACACATTATGTGCCGTCTGATCTGGCTCAATGCAAACAGCTTGATCAGGCAACACATTATGTGCTGTCTGATCTGGCTCAATGCAAACAGCTTGATCAGGCAACACATTATGTGCCGTCTGATCTGGCTCAATGCAAACAGCTTGATCAGGCAACACATTATGTGCCGTCTGATCTGGCTCTATGCAAACAGCTTGATCAGGCAACACAGTATGTGCCGTCTGATCTGACTCTATGCAAACAGCTTGATCAGGCAACACATTATGTGCCGTCTGATCTGACTCTATGCAAACAGCTTGATCAGGCAACACATTATGTGCCGTCTGATCTGACTCTATGCAAACAGCATCAGGCAACACATTATGTGCCGTCTGATCTGACTATATGCAAACAGCTTGATCAGGCAACACATCATGTGCCGTCTGATCTGACTCTATGCAAACAGCTTGATCAGGCAACACATTATGTGCCGTCTGATCTGGCTCAATGCAAACAGCTTGATCAGGCAACACATTATGTGCCGTCTGATCTGGCTCTATGCAAACAGCTTGATCAGGCAACACAGTATGTGCCGTCTGATCTGACTCTATGCAAACAGCATCAGGCAACACATTATGTACCGTCTGATCTGACTCTATGCAAACAGCTTGATCAGGCAACACATTATGTGCCGTCTGATCTGACTCTATGCAAACAGCATCAGGCAACACATTATGTGCCGTCTGATCTGACTATATGCAAACAGCTTGATCAGGCAACACATTATGTGCCGTCTGATCTGGCTCAATGCAAACAGCTTGATCAGGCAACACATCATGTGCCGTCTGATCTGATTCTATGCAAACAGCTTGATCAGGCAACACATCATGTGCCGTCTGATCTGACTCTATGCAAACAGCTTGATCAGACAACACATTATGTGCCGTCTGATCTGGCTCTATGCAAACAGCATCAGGCAACACATTATGTGCCGTCTGATCTGGCTCTATGCAAACAGCTTGATCAGGCAACACATCATGTGCCGTCTGATCTGACTCTATGCAAACAGCTTGATCAGACAACACATTATGTGCCGTCTGATCTGGCTCTATGCAAACAGCATCAGGCAACACATTATGTGCCGTCTGATCTGGCTCTATGCAAACAGCTTGATCAGGCAACACATCATGTGCCGTCTGATCTGACTCTATGCAAACAGCTTGATCAGACAACACATTATGTGCCGTCTGATCTGGCTCTATGCAAACAGCATCAGGCAACACATTATGTGCCGTCTGATCTGGCTCTATGCAAACAGCTTGATCAGGCAACACATCATGTGCCGTCTGATCTGACTCTATGCAAACAGCTTGATCAGACAACACATTATGTGCCGTCTGATCTGGCTCTATGCAAACAGCATCAGGCAACACATTATGTGCCGTCTGATCTGACTATATGCAAACAGCTTGATCAGGCAACACATTATGTGCCGTCTGATCTGGCTCAATGCAAACAGCTTGATCAGGCAACACATCATGTGCCGTCTGATCTGACTCTATGCAAACAGCTTGATCAGGCAACACATCATGTGCCGTCTGATCTGGCTCTATGCAAACAGCTTGATCAGGCAACACATTATGTGCCGTCTGATCTGGCTCTATGCAAACAGCTTGATCAGGCAACACATTATGTGCCGTCTGATCTGGCTCTATGCAAACAGCTTGATCAGGCAACACATTATGTGCCGTCTGATCTGACTCTATGCAAACAGCTTGATCAGGCAACACATTATGTGCCGTCTGATCTGGCTCTATGCAAACAGCTTGATCAGGCAACACATTATGTGCCGTCTGATCTGACTCTATGCAAACAGCTTGATCAGGCAACACATTATGTGCCGTCTGATCTGGCTCTGTGCAAACAGCTTGATCAGGCAACACATTATGTGCCGTCTGATCTGGCTCTATGCAAACAGCTTGATCAGGCAACACATTATGTGCCGTCTGATCTGGCTCTATGCAAACAGCTTGATCAGGCAACACATTATGTGCCGTCTGATCTGACTCTATGCAAACAGCTTGATCAGACAACACATTATGTGCCGTCTGATCTGGCTCTATGCAAACAGCATCAGGCAACACATTATGTGCCGTCTGATCTGGCTCTATGCAAACAGCTTGATCAGGCAACACATCATGTGCCGTCTGATCTGACTCTATGCAAACAGCTTGATCAGACAACACATTATGTGCCGTCTGATCTGGCTCTATGCAAACAGCATCAGGCAACACATTATGTGCCGTCTGATCTGGCTCTATGCAAACAGCTTGATCAGGCAACACATCATGTGCCGTCTGATCTGACTCTATGCAAACAGCTTGATCAGACAACACATTATGTGCCGTCTGATCTGGCTCTATGCAAACAGCATCAGGCAACACATTATGTGCCGTCTGATCTGGCTCTATGCAAACAGCTTGATCAGGCAACACATCATGTGCCGTCTGATCTGACTCTATGCAAACAGCTTGATCAGACAACACATTATGTGCCGTCTGATCTGGCTCTATGCAAACAGCATCAGGCAACACATTATGTGCCGTCTGATCTGGCTCTATGCAAACAGCATGTTCAGACAACACATTATGTGCCGTCTGATCTGGCTCTATGCAAACAGCTTGATCAGGCAACACATTATGTGCCGTCTGATCTGACTCTATGCAAACAGCTTGATCAGGCAACACATCATGTGCCGTCTGATCTGGCTCTATGCAAACAGCATGTTCAGGCAACACATTATGTGCCGTCTGATCTGACTCAATGCAAACAGCTTGATCAGGCAACACATCATGTGCCGTCTGATCTGGCTCAATGCAAACAGCTTGATCAGGCAACACATTATGTGCCGTCTGATCTGACTATATGCAAACAGCTTGATCAGGCAACACATTATGTGCCGTCTGATCTGGCTCAATGCAAACAGCTTGATCAGGCAACACATCATGTGCCGTCTGATCTGACTCTATGCAAACAGCTTGATCAGGCAACACATCATGTGCCGTCTGATCTGGCTCTATGCAAACAGCTTGATCAGGCAACACATTATGTGCCGTCTGATCTGGCTCTATGCAAACAGCTTGATCAGGCAACACATATGTGCCGTCTGATCTGACTCTATGCAAACAGATGTGCCGTCTGATCTGCTCTATGCAAACAGCTTGATCAGGCACACATTATGTGCCGTCTGATCTGGCTCTATGCAAACAGCTTGATCAGGCAACACATTATGTGCCGTCTGATCTGGCTCTATGCAAACAGCTTGATCAGGCAACACATCATGTGCCGTCTGATCTGACTCTATGCAAACAGCTTGATCAGGCAACACATTATGTGCCGTCTGATCTGGCTCTATGCAAACAGCTTGATCAGGCAACACATTATGTGCCGTCTGATCTGGCTCTATGCAAACAGCTTGATCAGGCAACACATTATGTGCCGTCTGATCTGGCTCTATGCAAACAGCTTGATCAGGCAACACATTATGTGCCGTCTGATCTGGCTCTATGCAAACAGCATCAGGCAACACATTATGTGCCGTCTGATCTGGCTCTATGCAAACAGCTTGATCAGGCAACACATTATGTGCCGTCTGATCTGACTCTATGCAAACAGCTTGTCAGGCAAACATTATGTGCCGTCTGATCTGGCTCTATGCAAACAGCTTGTTCAGGCAACACATTATGTGCCGTCTGATCTGGCTCTATGCAAACAGCTTGATCAGGCAACACATTATGTGCCGTCTGATCTGGCTCTATGCAAACAGCTTGATCAGGCAACACATTATGTGCCGTCTGATCTGGCTCTATGCAAACAGCTTGATCAGGCAACACATTATGTGCCGTCTGATCTGGCTCTATGCAAACAGCTTGATCAGGCAACACATTATGTGCCGTCTGATCTGGCTCTATGCAAACAGCTTGATCAGGCAACACATTATGTGCCGTCTGATCTGGCTCTATGCAAACAGCTTGTTCAGGCAACACATTATGTGCCGTCTGATCTGGCTCTATGCAAACAGCTTGTTCAGGCAACACATTATGTGCCGTCTGATCTGGCTCTATGCAAACAGCTTGTTCAGGCAACACATTATGTGCCGTCTGATCTGGCTCTATGCAAACAGCTTGATCAGGCAACACATTATGTGCCGTCTGATCTGGCTCTATGCAAACAGCTTGATCAGGCAACACATTATGTGCCGTCTGATCTGGCTCTATGCAAACAGCTTGATCAGGCAACACATTATGTGCCGTCTGATCTGGCTCTATGCAAACAGCTTGATCAGGCAACACATTATGTGCCGTCTGATCTGGCTCTATGCAACAGCTTGATCAGGAACCATTATGTGCCGTCTGATCTGGCTCTATGCAAACAGCTTGATCAGGCAACACATTATGTGCCGTCTGATCTGGCTCTATGCAAACAGCTTGTTCAGGCAACACATTATGTGCCGTCTGATCTGGCTCTATGCAAACAGCATCAGACAACACATTATGTGCCGTCTGATCTGGCTCTATGCAAACAGCTTGATCAGGCAACACATTATGTGCCGTCTGATCTGACTCTATGCAAACAGCTTGATCAGGCAACACATCATGTGCCATCTGATCTGGCTCTATGCAAACAGCTTGATCAGGCAACACATTATGTGCCGTCTGATCTGGCTCTATGCAAACAGCTTGATCAGGCAACACATTATGTGCCGTCTGATCTGGCTCTATGCAAACAGCTTGATCAGGCAACACATTATGTGCCGTCTGATCTGGCTCTATGCAAACAGCTTGATCAGGCAACACATTATGTGCCGTCTGATCTGGCTCTATGCAAAAGTGACTCGAGTTGTGATTGGCAGGTTACGGGTTAACATCCCAAAATGTTTTGGAAAGAAGTGACCTGAAAACATGTGTTCCTCATCAACAATATATAATTTAGTAATATTTATAACCGATTACATAATATATACAACCTAATACATAGATTAATCTGGCAGTGATGTAACACTCGATATGTTCTACATCTAGAAGCAATATTGGTTCCCTGCTTGTGAGGATTAACACCTAGAAGCAATATTGGTTCCCTGCTTGTGAGGATTAACACCTAGAAGCAATATTGGTTCCCTGCTTGTGAAGATTAACACCTAGAAGCAATATTGGTTCCCTGCTTGTGAGGATTAACCCATTAACACCTAGAAGCAATATTGGTTCCCTGCTTGTGAGGATTAACACCTAGAAGCAATATTGGTTCCCTGCTTGTGAAGATTAACCCCTAGAAGCAATATTGGTTCCCTGCTTGTGAAGATTCACCACCTAGAAGCAATATTGGTTCCCTGCTTGTGAGGATTAACCCATTAACACCTAGAAGCAATATTGGTTCCCTGCTTGTGAGGATTACCACCTAGAAGCAATATTGGTTCCCTGCTTGTGAGGATTAACCCCTAGAAGCAATATTGGTTCCCTGCTTGTGAAGATTAACCCCTAGAAGCAATATTGGTTCCCTGCTTGTGAAGATTAACACCTAGAAGCAATATTGGTTCCCTGCTTGTGAGGATTAACACCTAGAAGCAATATTGTAAGGCGAATGTTTCTTATAAATAAAATAAAACACCAACAATTTAAATTGATAGCAACGACAATGCTACAGCGTATGTATACACATTTATTAAACCCGCAAATGCGAGTGGATATATATACATTGAAAAAATTTAATGTGAGCCGACGGGTGAAATTCTTCACCCCTTTGTTGAAGATGGTTCAGAATGAGTAGGGGGTGATCTTCTGTTAAGGTAGAAAACCGCACATGGTAAATTGGGTGGACAATTTAAAAACCCGGAAAATAAATGCACAATGAGATTATGTTAACTAATAAATACATTCCAAGGAAATGTATGGCCAATATGCCACCACCCCCCCTTCAAAGTTCAAGCAACTAAAAATAAAAAAACGGTGGCCTAAAAAAACACCACCTTCCCTTATCCAGAAGGTAAAAATAATTCCAAGAATGAACCCTTTACACATTGAGCATATGATAAACATCAAATACATGTACACACAACGGCATATAATAATTCTATGATCTGTCCAACCTATCCATGAACAATATTGTGGCGTACATGATCCAGTAGCAGAGCTGGAGGAAGGGGTCCCTGGTGCGATACTCAGTCTCGGCACGTATGTAGTATCCTTGAGCAAGCCTTCCCAGGGAAACATGTCTACGTCCCTGTAAGGGGTTCAACGTCAACACAAAAGAATCTATACATTTTGAAACATGTCTACGTCCCTGTAAGGGGTTCAACACAAATAGAATCTATACATTTTGAAACATGTCTACGTCCCTGTAAGGGGTTCAACACAAATAGAATCTATACATTTTGAAACATGTCTACGTCCCTGTAAGGGGTTCAACACAAATAGAATCTATACATTTTGAAACATGTCTACGTCCCTGTAAGGGGTTCAACACAAATAGAATCTATACATTTTGAAACATGTCTACGTCCCTGTAAGGGGTTCAACACAAATAGAATCTATACATTTTGAAACATGTCTACGTCCCTGTAAGGGGTTCAACACAAATAGAATCTATACATTTTGAAACATGTCTACGTCCCTGTAAGGGGTTCAACACAAATAGAATCTATACATTTTGAAACATGTCTACGTCCCTGTAAGGGGTTCAACAGAAATAGAATCTATACATTTTGAATCATGTCTACGTCCCTGTAAGGGGTTCAACAGAAATAGAATATATTCATTTTGAAACATGTCTACGTCCCTGTAAGGGGTTCAACAGAAATAGAATCTATACATTTTGAAACATGTCTACGTCCCTGTAAGGGGTTCAACAGAATCTATACATTTTGAAACATGTCTACGTCCCTGTAAGGGGTTCAACAGAAAGAGAATCTATACATTTTGAAACATGTCTACGTCCCTGTAAGGGGTTCAACAGAAATAGAATATATACATTTTGAAACATATTACAATCAAACTGGAAGATGAATATAAAGATGTCAACTTGATTATTATAAATATTTCGCTTAATTTGAGGATATAAATTGTATTTTCTATAATTTCATCATCTAAAAATAGCGTAGTTTGGGAAAACCGCTTTATCGGAGGTCACTATTATATCCACGGATAGGTGGAACAGACATTAGTCAATTAAAAAGAGGCGCATATAGGGTCTACCTAATCCGCAACAAACAATTGATTCAGATCACATGAGATCTCATGTATTTATAGCATTGCCCTCCACCAGCACAGGCGCTTGGGGTCAGGACAAGTGGGTACAAAACCAAATTTTGAAAAGACCATTTTGACATTATAGGTCACATCCAAACATATTTAAATATTACACCCCCCCGTCTTTAAATTTGGTTTTGAACCAGAAACCACTTGTCCAGACCCCAAGCGTCTGTGCCCACCAGCGGTTTCTGCTGATTCCTTGAACTCGTTCCTATGACATTTGTTTTGTATAAAATGTTAAACATTAGCTGCACCACATAAACATAATTCCAGTAATAGACACACATATATCACATGACTTGGTTGCTATGCTATGAAATCACATGGTATGGTTGCTATGTCATGACATCATCATATAGCTTGGTTGCTATGCTATGAAATCACATGGTATGGTTGCTATGTTATTACAACCATAAGCTTGGTTGCTATGCTATGAAATCACATGGTATGGTTGCTATGTTATTACAACCATAAGCTTGGTTGCTATGCGATGAAATCACATGGTATGGTTGCTATGTTATTACAACCATAAGCTTGGTTGCTACTATATGACATCATATAGTTGCATTGTTGTGGCAATACACGGTATGATTGCTATGTCATTACATCATCATATAGCTTGGTTGCTAAGATACAACATCACAAGGTTGCAATACTATGAGATCACATGATGATTGGTTGCTATTGTATGACATCACGCGACCTCAGGTTGCTATGCTAGTCGAGTTGTTGGACATGATTGGTGGATAGATTCCGTGGAATGGTTCTCAAGTTGTATTTCTACAATATCACAGACTGTGTCACAATCTCAGATCATCCCTGCCCTACCCAACACTGGTAAACGTGCTCTGTCATCTGAAACATATAGAAACACAGGTATGAAATACGCTGGAGCAATGGACACGCAAGTATGAAATACACCAGCAATAGACACCATGCAAAATGAAAAGTAAATTCATGTGTACAGGTTGCCGTGTAGATACAAGATACAAAATTTATTTTGAGTCGGCATAATTAAACAATGAACATTAGCTATGCATAGCTATTAACCGACAATCGGAATCTATTGTTGTACATCGGACGACAACAATAATAACGGTATAAACATCTATTTCTCCGATTGTGGGGAAATATCTGCTTAATAATGTCGGACGGTTGACTGATAAGAAATCCAATCGTATACTACGCACAAACTGTTCATTGCATATACTACGCACAAGCTATTCATTGCATATACTACCCACAAGCCGTTCAATACATATACTACCCACAAGCCGTTCAATACATATACTACCCACAAGCCGTTCAATACATATACTACCCACAAGCCGTTCAATACATATACTACACACAAGCCGTTCATTGTATATACTACGCACAAGCTGTTCATTGCATATACTACGCACAAGCCGTTCATTGCATATACTACCCACAAGCCGTTCAATACATATACTACCCACAAGCCGTTCAATACATATACTACGCACAAGCCGTTCATTGCATATACTACCCACAAGCCATTCATTGCATATACTACCCACAAGCTGTTCATTGCATATACTACCCACAAGCCGTTCATTGCATATACTACGCACAAGCCGTTCATTGCATATACTACCCACAAGCCGTTCATTGCATATACTACCCACAAGCCATTCATTGCATATACTACCCACAAGCAATTCATTGCATATACTACGCACAAGCCGTTCATTGCATATACTACCCACAAGCCGTTCATTGCATATACTACCCACAAGCCATTCATTGCATATACTACCCACAAGCCATTCATTGCATATACTACCCACAAGCCGTTCATTGCATATACTACCCACAAGCCGTTCATTGCATATACTACCCACAAGCCATTCATTGCATATACTACACACAAGCTGTTCATTGCATATACTACCCACAAGCCGTTCATTGCATATACTACCCACAAGCCATTCATTGCATATACTACCCACAAGCAATTCATTGCATATACTACACACAAGCCGTTCATTGCACTATGCACAAGCCGTTCATTGCATATACTACACACAAGCCGTTCATTGCATATACTACGCACAAGCCGTTCATTGTATATACTACACACAAGCCGTTCATTGCATATACTACGCACAAGTCGTTCATCGCATACACTACGCACAAGCTGTTCATTGCTTATACTACGCACAAGCCGTTCATTGCACTACGCACAAGCCGTTCATTGCATACACTACACACAAGCTGTTCATTGCATATACTACCCACAAGCCGTTCATTGCATATACTACACACAAGCCGTTCATTGTATATACTACGCACACGCCGTTCATTGCATACACTACGCACAAGCTGTTCATTGCATATACTACCCACAAGCCGTTCATTGCATATACTACACACAAGCCGTTCATTGCATATACTACACACAAGTCGTTCATTGCATATACTACCCACAAGCCATTCATTGCATATACTACCCACAAGCCGTTCATTGCATATACTACGCACACGCCGTTCATTGCATACACTACGCACAAGCTGTTCATTGCATATACTACCCACATGCCGTTCATTGCATATACTACCCACAAGCCATTCATTGCATATACTACCCACAAGCCGTTCATTGCATATACTACGCACACGCCGTTCATTGCATACACTACGCACAAGCTGTTCATTGCATATACTACCCACAAGCCGTTCATTGCATATACTACACACAAGCCGTTCATTGTATATACTACGCACACGCTGTTCATTGCATACACTACGCACAAGCCGTTCATTGCATATACTACACACAAGCCGTTCATTGTATATACTACACACAAGCCGTTCATTGCATATACTACGCACAAGCAGTTCATTGCATATACTACCCACAAGCCGTTCATTGCATATACTACCCACAAGCCGTTCATTGCATATACTACGCACAAGCTGTTCATTGCATATACTACGCACAAGCCGCTCATTGCACTACGCACAAGCCGTTCATTGCATATACTACACACAAGCCGTTCATTACATATACTACACACAAGCCGTTCATTGCATATACTACACACAAGCCGTTCATTGCATATACTACCCACAAGCCGTTCATTGCATATACTACACACAAGCCGTTCATTGCATATACTACCCACAAGCCGTTCATTGCATATACTACCCACAAGCCGTTCATTGCATATACTACCCACAAGCCGTTCATTGCATATACTACGCACAAGCTGTTCATTGCATATACTACGCACAAGCTGTTCATTGCATATACTACGCACAAGCCGTTCATTGCATATATTACGCACAAGCCGTTCAATGCATATACTACACACAAGCCGTTCATTGCATATACTACGCACAAGCCGTTCATTGCATATACTACACACAAGTCGTTCATTGCATATACTACACACAAGCCAGTCATTGCATATACTACGCACAAGCCGTTCATTGCATATACTATGCACAAGCCGTTCATTGCATATACTACACACAAGCCGTTCATTGCATATACTATGCACAAGCCGTTCATTGCATATACTACGCACAAGCCGTTCATTGCATATACTATGCACAAGCCGTTCATTGCATATACTACACACAAGCCGTTCATTGCATATACTACGCACAAGCCGTTCATTGCATATACTACACACAAGCCGTTCATTGCATATACTACACACAAGCCGTTCATTGCATATACTACACACAAGCCGTTCATTGCATATACTACACACAAGTCGTTCATTGCATATACTACGCACACGCCGTTCATTGCATACACTACGCACAAGCTGTTCATTGCATATACTACCCACAAGCCGTTCATTGCATATACTACACACAAGCCGTTCATTGTATATACTACGCACACGCTGTTCATTGCATACACTACGCACAAGCCGTTCATTGCATATACTACACACAAGCCGTTCATTGTATATACTACACACAAGCCGTTCATTGCATATACTACGCACAAGCTGTTCATTGCATATACTACCCACAAGCCGTTCATTGCATATACTACCCACAAGCCGTTCATTGCATATACTACGCACAAGCTGTTCATTGCATATACTACGCACAAGCCGCTCATTGCACTACGCACAAGCCGTTCATTGCATATACTACACACAAGCCGTTCATTGCATATACTACACACAAGCCGTTCATTGCATATACTACACACAAGCCGTTCATTGCATATACTACACACAAGCCGTTCATTGCATATACTACCCACAAGCCGTTCATTGCATATACTACCCACAAGCCGTTCATTGCATATACTACCCACAAGCCGTTCATTGCATATACTACGCACAAGCTGTTCATTGCATATACTACGCACAAGCTGTTCATTGCATATACTACGCACAAGCTGTTCATTGCATATACTACCCACAAGCCATTCATTGCATATACTACGCACAAGCTGTTCATTGCATATACTACCCACAAGCCATTCATTGCATATACTACGCACAAGCTGTTCATTGCATATACTACGCACAAGCCGTTCAATGCATATACTACACACAAGCCGTTCATTGCATATACTACGCACAAGCCGTTCATTGCATATACTACACACAAGTCGTTCATTGCATATACTATGCACAAGCCGTTCATTGCATATACTACGCACAAGCCGTTCATTGCATATACTATGCACAAGCCGTTCATTGCATATACTACACACAAGCCGTTCATTGCATATACTACGCACAAGCCGTTCATTGCATATACTACACACAAGCCGTTCATTGCATATACTACACACAAGCCGTTCATTGCATATACTACGCACAAGCCGTTCATTGCATATACTACACACAAGCCGTTCATTGCATATACTACACACAAGCTGTTCATTGTATATACTATGCACAAGTCGTTCATTGCATATACTACACACAAGCCGTTCATTGCATATACTACACACAAGCCGTTCATTGCATAAAGACAATCTGCCCGATTACTGTAGAGCACTATTTATTCGCGAGATTTAATATTTCGCTAATGTTCGCGATCTTGTGATTCTCGTGAGTATTAATGTGTCCGAATGTAGAGTTATATCCATATATATGCTACATAAACACAGTCACCTTCATTTGTATCGATACATCACGGTTGCGCGAATTCCAAATCGTGAAATAATAGTATTTTACAGTAGATAATTTCCGTGGTACATGATTTCGACGCGCGACAACCATCTTTGATGTTCGTATCTCGGCGCTGGTGTCATATAATCAATTGTGACGTTTAAGATTCTGGACAAAAAGAATACAAAGTGTAGGAGCTGCTTAACAATAACAACCAGGCTCAAAAAAGAAATCTGCCGATTGTCTATCTAAATAATTGGCAATCAGTTAGTCACTATCTCGAACTAGTAGCATTTTTATAAAACAGATGTAAAGAAGTTGCTAATCATCACTAAAGTCGCTTTGTTCCGTCTGATCAGGCTCTATGTTGTTTGCTATTCGGGTAGTGGAGCTAAAACACTTATATGAACAGCAAATAACATAGATCCTGATCAGATGCGGCGCTACACCGCGGCTGATCTGGATCTAGGTTGTTTGCTATTCGGGTAGTGGAGCTAAAACACTTATCTGAACAGCAAATAACATAGATCCTGATCAGATGCAGCACTACACTGCGGCTGATCTGGATCTAGTTTGTTTGCTATTCGGGTAGTGGAGCTAAAACACTTATCTGAACAGCAAATAACATAGATCCTGATCAGATCCGTTTAATTTATTCAGCAGGTTAAGGCCAGTAGTTTAAAAAGGATGAGTCACCAAAAATGGCCTAATGACATAAACTAGCATTGTGGCCAGTGGCCTAAGCTGATCCTACCACATATCTGATGCATGTTATATTATAACACTGATTAGAACAATATAAATATGCATGCATATTACAGGGATCATTCTAGAGGGCGAAATTGTCGCCCTATGGACCCTGACTTCTCCCTAAAAAAAAAATATTTTTTGGATTTTACGATTTTCAAACAAAATGTTGTCTAGTAAGATACACTGGCCCATTATAAAGCACTCTGTCTATTCAAATGTTGTATTTAATGGTTGTACTGTGCATTTTAACCCTATTTTGCAGAAGTATATTAAAGAAAACCATTTAAGGACACGATCGCGCGCTTTATCAATTCTCCCAAAAATTCTGACCTAGAATGAACCCTGATATTATAAATAATTATGCTACTAAATACAAGGATACATGGCTATACTACAAATGTACACACATACAACACTACAGGTTACTTTATTTTAGATCGATTGCGAAACAACTTATATTAATCACTCTCGAGACCTTATTCCTGATTGAATCCATCGTCACGAGGGAGAGAGAAGGGGCAATGTGGAATATAAAGGCCTTACTTGCCGATCGTAACGGCTACAGCTGGTGGACCTTGGATACATAGAGAATGAAATCATTTTGTAGTTCATCGCGTTATGAACAGCGATCACACGGGCTGAATCAGCCAATCAGTTGTAATTATATCGAGTTGAAATGAGATTTAAAAATTCTCGTATACAGATACAACAAAAAACCGTATACAAAAACCCAATTTCATGTTTTGGGGGTTTAAAGTCCCACAGTTTAGTCCAGTTATTATTGGTGGAGACAGGCACCCGGGTAAAACCACTGACCTTCTGCTTCTGCAAGCCCGCAAGCTTCCTCACATGAAAGAATTCAATACCCCCAGTGGGACTCGAACAAACAGCAAGTGATTTGACGTCAACAAACGTAACCACTCAGCCACAGGGGCCCGCCCACACACCCTTGAAGTAAATTTCTCTCCCGCTTTCATTTTATGTTTAACCTTTTCAACACCATATACCTCTAAATAGGCTTACAAAAAGTGTAGATCCAGATGAGCCGGCTCGTAACGAGCCGTCTCATCAGAATCTGCACTTTTTGTCATTAATATTACTAATGTTAGACAAAATTACCCATTTTGATAAATGAATTGGTCCGTCCAAATGTAATTTTCTTATTAATTTATTGGTCTAAAAAATCATGGAACAGTCCATATCAGTTACTTGGTGTTGCAGTGAAAAAAAACAGTCAAATTATGTTGTGGAACTCGTGTGCGAAAGGCCCAGAGTTCGAGCCCCCCGCTGGAGCCGTTACGATTGTGCCCTTAGGAGCATTTAAATTCCACATTGCCTCTTCTCTCTCCTTCATGGCGATGTATTCCATCAGGAATGAGGTCTCAAGAGTGATTAAATATAAGTTGAAAGAACTTGTTTTGCAATCGAGCTAAAATACATTTGTATAAACTAAACAGTCAAATATCTCATCTAATATAATTCAATGACATATTTCCAGTTACAAAAAGTTTTCAGTTACAAAAAAGAAAAATGCATTAAGTTTAAACTTTATTTTATTTTACGACGATTGCTAAGCAAGTTGATGAAAGCATATATGTAGTCATTCGTGTGGGAGGAAACCGGAGTACCTGTCCGATATGTCGACCACCATACCAACTCACATACTTCCCGGTCCGAGGATCGAACCCGGGTTGCATTTTAGTTTAATCATATTTTATTGCTCGATTAGTTTTTTTTACATATATACATGTGAATACAAACATGACAAATTAAAGAAAAGCAAACGGGTCGGGCCACAAGTTCTAGCAACATTAGTTACGGCCCTTCCCGACAGATAGTAATTTAAGAGAAATAGCGACTAATGATTTCAAGCATAAATAATGAAATATAGCGAATTTTTTCTCAAATTCCTATTTATGAAAAGAGTACATGTTGTATAATTATAAAAACAAAATAATAAAGAATAAGATAAAGAAAGACGTATGAGATAGGGAGGGCGACAGAGAGAGGCGATGAGGGAGGAGAGAGATTGTGATCGTAGGAGAGAATGAAAAAAGGTAATTTTCTAATTACAATGTCCAGCGCTCAAGTCCAGTTCACTGCAGTCAGCCGACATGTTAGGGCACATATCTATATAAGTTTACTCATAGCGAAATAGCATTCAGATAGAGACCAATGATTATGTGAATCTGTTGGAGTGTTTTATGAATAATTGAACTTCTGTAAAAAGTAGTCTGTTTTCATCTGCCGAATAGTCATCCTTACCATATAGTAATGTTTGTGTACTCAGAGGGTGATATGTAATGGTAGCTGTAAATAATTGTAGTCTTTGAGCACGGAATAGACAGCAATTAAAGAAGTAGTGTTCAGCATCTTCCGTGTGAAAACCACAGTCACATGTGGGACTATCGCGTAAATGATTTCTATAGAGGTCACCATTCAAGTTGCTACAAAAATTTCGTATTCGAGCATGGTAAACTGAATATGATCTTTCACCATTAAGGAAATGTTGGGGAACTATCGGAGGTTTAAACTTATCCTTGAGTTTGGATTTGAAAATATTGAGCGTTGCAGAGTTCCTTGTGATTGGGTCAAGGTTATTCCAAAGGGCAGTAGAAGCCGGTATAAATGAATTTGAAAAAATGTGTGTACGACGAGCCATTGTGATGTAATCATTTTTATTACGGAGTGGGTATGGTACCGATTCAGAAACGGTAATGGGAATTATATTAGCTAAATATTCTGGTAGATTTCCATGTTTTGCTTTATAAATTGTTATAAGTTTCTGTATGTTACGTCTATTGGTTAGAGACACCCAGCCTATTTCGGTTAATAAACGATCAATAGAAACAGATCTTGTAAGACCAGTAACAATACGTGCAGCTTCATACTGCATCATGAATTCTTTCTAAGGATAGTTTTTCGTATTCAGCGCAGCCAGCCCAAACAATTGATGCATATTCTAAAATAGGTCTCATATATGAAATATAAATTTTGTTTTTTTTTGTTTTTGTTTTTTTTGTTTTTTTGAGGCCCCAACAGTGGGTAACCCCGTTTATTTTTTTAATGTAGCATATACATAGTCATAGATATCACATTCAACACATAGTAATTATACACAATGACCTTGATTTAACATAGTAGTCTAAATTAATTTGAAAATGTAACGGGTTAATGAGTTGTCTCCCTTTACCAATAAAGAGATAAAAACCAAATCATTTGTAATATTTTGATTTAAAATTTATAGAATATTGAATTATTATATCCAAAACAAAGATACGTCTTCTAGAAAGAGAAGTCTTGTTCGAAAGAAAAGACAAGACTATAGTTTAGGTTTTATATTTTGTAGTACAATAGGCTAGCATAAATTTTTTTTAAGAGACTCATGTAAATTAAATAATATATCAAACGCTGTAAGTTTTCATTTAAGAGCATGTATCAATAATACATATAAATGATTATTGAAATATACAATAACAGTATGATTCTGAGGTCAAAAGTTTACCTGGGTATAAATTATTCCTGCTCGGAAATAAAAACAGTATATTGATTGTAATGAATGTGAAATCAACAATAAGTCATGAATTGCTATTATACCGAAAAAACAACAAAAACAAGGTCATTCTCGAGAGACGAGGTCACTCTCGAAACAGTACAAATGTACTTTAGATAAACTGGAATGTGAAAAAAGAATAGAAGGGGGGGAAAAAGAAAAAAAAAGAGTACATATACAAGGTAGAGAGATATATATAGAGACTGGTCCGCCTTCCACACAACACACCAACACACTAGTTTCCATCTCCGGACAATACTGCAAATTCCTTCCAATTTTGTTCGAATTTATTCATTGCATCATTTTTTCTAGCATTATATTTCTCAGTCTTTAAAAGAGATTTTATCTGAATTTTCAAAGTTTGGATATTTGGAACAGAATTGTTCATTTTACTGTGATATATATGGTATTTTGCTGTCAAAATTATATTGTTGGTTGCAATATATAAACTATTATTGCCTAAAATAATATCATTTTTAGACCAGTTTGTAATTGTGTTTGGGCATTTTTCATTAATCCATCTCTTCACATTTCCCCAAAAATTCTCAACAACATGACATTCCAAAAACAAATGCAGTAATGTTTCTGGGTGTAGATTACAGAATGTGCACTTATTGTCATTTCTAAGTCCCATTTTCTGTAAAAGATAGTTTGTACCAATAATCCTATGATTGATTCTAAATTGGAACCATTGTAATTTTGGATCTTGTGTTAGTTTAAAGGGTAGTCTGTACACATTTCTCCAGTTAAAGTTATTTCCCAGGTTAAGTTCTGTTACCCATTTTCTATTAGAAATTGGTAACGTTCCAGGGTTTTGGATGGAGTCATAGATCACTCTGCATCCCTTCTTGCATTTATTTATAATACTAACTGCTAGTGGCTGTATGGGATTTGGTTCATGATTTGGTTTGTGGGGAAATCTCATTCTGTTCAAAAAGTCTCTTATTGAATGTATTATATTATGATACTGCAAAAAATGTGTATGCACATTATATATTGTATTAAAATCATTATAGGAATAAAAATTACCATTTTTGTCAATCAAGTCATTTATTAGTATTACACCTTTCTTTACATAATTTAAGTTGAGAAAACTTGTTCCACCAATTTTGAACTTATTATTGTGCCATATTGGCAATGAGAGAAATTCTTTCCAAGTTTCTGGTGTTTTATTCTCATTTAAAATGATATACCCATGAAAAACATCATACCAGAAATAATTTTGAACTGTATGAATTCTATTTTTTAAATAGTCCCCTCCAAAGGTGCCAACATTGGAGATGAAGGGGTACATTGTATTGACAAATTCAAAATATTGAGTATTGTATGCCATATATCTTCTAAGCCAAGTAACTTTTGAAGATAGCATAAACCTTTTTAAGTCTATCATTCTAAGTCCTCCTGATTCATAGGGTTGTGTCATAACTTTCCTTTTTATCTTGTCTGGTCCATCATTCCATATAAATTTAAAGAACATATTCTGTATATAATTAATTGTATCTGAACTTGGATTTGGTAAACCCATTATCAAATGATTAATCTTTGACAGCGCTAGAGTTTTAACAACAACATTTTTTCCAATTGGACTGATAATTCTTTTAGACCATTGTTTAAAAAGTATTTTTATTTCTTCGATTTTTGTGGCATAATTTATTTGAACTAGTTCTCTAAGATTTAGGGTAAAAATGATCCCCAACAATTTAAATTTAACCGATTCCCAGTGCAAACCTAATTCAGGACAAAGTATAATGTTACTGTTTTTCATTGAACCAATCCATACTGCCTTTGTTTTTTCGATGTTTATAAATAGGCCCGAGATTTTAGCATAAAATTTTAAAACTTGCATTGTGTTTCTAAGTGATTTTTCTGTTCCATCTAAGAGTAATGTCGTGTCATCTGCATACTGAGATATTAAAAATTCCGTACCATTTATCTTAATCCCTCCTATATCTTTATTTTGTTTAATTAAAATGGCTAATATTTCTGCGCAAATAATAAAAATATAAGGGGATAAGGGATCGCCCTGACGGCAACCGCGATTTATAGAAAACCAGTCTGATAGATGGCCATTGATTACAATACACGATTTAATATCGTTGTAAAAAAGCTTTATCCAGTTAATAAAATTGTTACCAAAGTTTAAAAATACTAAAACATTGTACATAAATTTCCATGACAGGGAATCGAAAGCGGTTGCAAAATCAATTAGCAACAACATTCCCGGCTTGTGATAGTTTTCTGTATGAAACATGATGTCGTAAATAACCCTAATATTGTCCCCTATAAAACGCCCAGGAATAAAACCACTCTGATCTGCACTTATTATTTTGGCTAAAACAGTTTTTAAACGGTTTGCTATACTGGCAGAGGCAATCTTATATGAAACATTCAATAAAGAAATTGGACGCCAGTTTTTTAAAAATAATTTGTCTTTATCTCCTTTTGGTATACATGTTATAACACTTTGCTTGAGAGTCACAGATAATTCCCCTGTATCAAATGCATAATTAATAGATCTGACCAAAAAATGACCCAAATCATTCCAGAAAAATTTGAAGAAGGATGCTGTAAATCCACTGCTTCCTGGAGAAGAAAATTAGACATTTTTTTGAGACTATTTAACATTTCTTGATAACTTAATTTATTTTCTAAGGAATTTTTTTCTTCTTCATTAAGTTTGTGGATATCATTGTTTTGTACGATGTTCTTCAGGATAACGTCATCAGTTTCCTGATGTGAATACAATCTTTTATAATGACTTACTGCTTCAGTTATGATATCTTCCTGACTAGTTAAAAGTGTGCCTGATCTAGAGTAAAGAGAATTCATTATTTTAGATACATAATTTCTATTTTCCAAGTTGCAAAAATATTTTGTAGGTTTCTCTCCGTCAGATATCCATTTTGCTCGTGATCTTATAAATATACCTTGCATTTTGTTCCTTCTGAACTCAGCTAATTCAGACCTTTTAATTTCCAATAAATTTGTATCTATAATATTTTGCTGTTCAAGAATTTGTATCTCATCTATAATTTGTACCTGTTTATTAATGTTTTTTTTTTTTTTGTATGATGCATAAGAAATAGTCTTACCTCGGATTTCCATTAATAAAACTTCAAAGAATAATTTGTCATTTATGTCTAACTTTATTTTATCGTTACTAATAGTCTCTAATGATTCATTTATGTCCTGAAGATCTGCTGCATACTGTAATTGTGTTTGTTTAATTGTCTGTTTTATTTGTTCCATATAGTCTATGTCCTTAAGTAAAGAATTGTTAAATTTCCAGTATGATTTTCCTTTTTTAAACTTACCAAACTCTATACTTAATGTTATTAATGAGTGGTCTGACCTATATCCTGGTTCAATTGTTGTCTTACCCAAGTCAGTGTACAAGGAACTTGATATAAGGAAGAAATCAAGTCGAGCTTTTTTAACAGGTGTTTTTTTAAACCATGTATATTTTCTTTCTTCAATATTTTGTTCCCTCCAGCAATCAATTAGGTCACATTCGATTATCATTTGTTTAACTGTTTCCCTTGCTTTAGGATTATTAACATTTACATAATTAAAATAGTCAATATTAGGGTTGACTACTAAGTTAAATGAAATATAAATTTGATTAAGTGCATTACGTTTTACTCTAAACTTTAATGCTCTCATCGAACCAAGAACTCTAGAAGCTGAAGCTATTATATTGTTAACGTGAGTATGCCATTTACCATCGGAACTTAAGGTAACACCTAAGTGTTTGTGATTTTCCACGTAATCAAGTTGAATATTGTTAAAATTGAGAACTGGTCTGCGTTCAGACCCCAGGGTAAAAAACATTACTTCTGTTTTATTCGGGTTAAAATTCACAAGCCACTGACGGGACCAGTCTGTAATTTTCTGGAGATCACTATTAAGGGTTGCATTGGTGAGAAGCGAGCGCGCTAACCACTGCGCTAATCGTTGTAAAATAAATAATAAGTTTAAACTAATACCAAGACCTCCTTTTATTAATTTCCCAAAACAAAAATGAAAAAAAGAATAAAATGACCCAACTAGAAATATCTAAAGGAAAGAAATCGGAACAAAAATCACTAAAAATGAGTGAACTAATAAATGACATTAATCTATGTGTAACTATTGGCAACAAAGGTCTAGTAAAATCCACAAAGCAATCCATCTATTAGTAGAAATACACAGCATGCTGCTAAATATAGATCACACCACAATAACCTTGACCTGGTTTCAATGACCTTCACCTTTTACTGTTGTTCATCGTTTTCATTATCGTTATCATATTCATCATCATAGTTTTCATCTGAAATTATTTTATTAAGTACCATGAAGTCAGACGGCTAGTTTAAAGATAGATTTCTTTATCGACGGTGCCCTAATAAATTTCTTTATTTATCGACGATGACCTAATCACCCATATGGCCGTCTAATAATAACCTCAAGTCCCAAACCCTCTGCACAAAGAATGGGAAGGGACATAATTCAAATGTAATATAAATGTTGCGGAAATACGTAACAAAACTAAGCTTTACCTTATCAAATCATCTACTTTTTATGGGATATCTGGAAAGTCATATAAAAGTTACTTCCCCTTTAATCAGAACACCATTTGTAAAATATACACCAGCAAAATGTAATTGTTGATTTAATTTATCACCGATATAATGTAACAGTGTTTCTGTGCATATATGACATTTACACGGATGTTTCTGTGCGTATGCATATATGACATTTACACGGGTGTTTCTGTGCATATATGACATTTACACGGGTGTTTCTGTGTGCATGCATATATGACATTTACACGGGTGTTTCTGTGTGCATGCATATATGACATTTACACGGGTGTTTCTGTGTGCATGCATATATGACATTTACACGGGTGTTTCTGTGCATATATGACATTTACACGGGTGTTTCTGTGTGCATGCATATATGACATTTACACGGGTGTTTCTGTGTGCATGCATATATGACATTTACACGGGTGTTTCTGTGTGCATGCATATATGACATTTACACGGGTGTTTCTGTGCATATATGACATTTACACGGGTGTTTCTGTGTGCATGCATATATGACATTTACACGGGTGTTTCTGTGTGCATGCATATATGACATTTACACGGGTGTTTCTGTGTGCATGCATATATGACATTTACACGGGTGTTTCTGTGCATATATGACATTTACACGGGTGTTTCTGTGTGCATGCATATATGACATTTACACGGGTGTTTCTGTGTGCATGCATATATGACATTTACACGGGTGTTTCTGTGTGTATGCATATATGACATTTACACGGGTGTTTCTATGTGTATGCATATATGACATTTACACGGGTGTTTCTGTGTGTATGCATATGACATTTACACCGGTGTTTCTGTGTGTATGCATATATGACATTTACACGGGTGTTTCTATGTGTATGCATATATGACATTTACACGGGTGTTTCTGTGTGTATGCATATATGACATTTACACGGGTGTTTCTGTGTGTATGCATATATGACATTTACACGGGTGTTTCTGTGTGTATGCATATATGACATTTACACGGGTGTTTCTGTGTGTATGCATATATGACATTTACACGGGTGTTTCTGTGTGTATGCATATATGACATTTACACGGATGTTTCTGTGTGTATGCATATATGACATTTACACGGATGTTTCTGTATGTATGCATATATGACATTTACACGGATGTTTCTGTGTGTATGCATATATGACATTTACACGGGTGTTTCTATGTGTATGCATATATGACATTTACACGGGTGTTTCTATGTGTATGCATATATGACATTTACACGGGTGTTTCTGTGTGTATGCATATATGACATTTACACGGGTGTTTCTGTGTGTATGCATATATGACATTTACACGGATGTTTCTGTGTGTATGCATATATGACATTTACACGGATGTTTCTGTATGTATGCATATATGACATTTACACAGATGTTTCTGTGTGTATGCATATATGACATTTACACGGGTGTTTCTATGTGTATGCATATATGACATTTACACGGGTGTTTCTATGTGTATGCATATATGACATTTACACGGGTGTTTCTGTGTGTATGCATATATGACATTTACACGGGTGTTTCTATGTGTATGCATATATGACATTTACACGGGTGTTTCTATGTGTATGCATATATGACATTTACACGGGTGTTTGTGTGTGTATGCATATATGACATTTACACGGGTGTTTCTGTGTGTATGCATATATGACATTTACACGGGTGTTTGTGTGTGTATGCATATATGACATTTACACGGGTGTTTCTGTGTGTATGCATGTATGACATTTACACAGGTGTTTCTGTGTGTATGCATATATGACATTTACACGGTGTTTCTGTGCGTATGCATATATGACATTTACACGGGTGTTTCTGTGTGTATGCATATATGACATTTACAAGGGTGTTTTTGTGTGTATGCATATATGACATTTACACGGGTGTTTCTGTGTGTATGCATATATGACATTTACACGGGTGTTTCTGTGTGTATGCATATATGACATTTACATGGGAGTTTCTGTGTGTATGCATATATGACATTTACACGGGTGTTTCTGTGTGTATGCATATATGACATTTACACGGGTGTTTCTGTGCGTATGCATATATGACATTTACACGGGTGTTTCTGTGCGTATGCATATATGACATTTACACGGGTGTTTCTGTGTGTATGCATATATGACATTTACATGGGTGTTTCTGTGTGTATGCATATATGACATTTACACGGGTGTTTCTGTGTGTATGCATATATGACATTTACACGGGTGTTTCTGTGCGTATGCATATATGACATTTACACGGGTGTTTCTGTGCGTATGCATATATGACATTTACACGGGTGTTTCTTTGTGTATGCATATATGACATTTACACGGTGTTTCTGTGCGTATGCATATATGACATTTACACGGGCGTTTCTGTGTGTATGCATATGACATTTACACAGGTGTGTATGCATATATGACATTTACACGGGTGTTTCTTTGTGTATGCATATGACATTTACACTGGTGTTTCTGTGTGTATGCATATATGACATGTACACGGGTGTTTCTATGTGTATGCATATATGACATTTACACTGGTGTTTCTGTGTGTATGCATATATGACATTAACACGGGTGTATGCATATGACATTTACACAGGTGTTTCTGTGTGTATGCATATATGACATTTACAAGGGTGTTTCTGTGTGTATGCATATGACATTTACACAGGTGTTTCTGTGTGTATGCATATATGACATTTACACGGGTGTTTATCACAAATGAACTTGGATGTGTCGGTGTATTGGTCACTGATGCTATTGGTGTGTGTTTTACGCTTAGTTATCGTCGCTGCCGGTTGCCCATATGAGTGACGCCTCCTGAAAATATTAGTCATATTAGATTTTTGGAGGATAGTGCAATGATACAGACAGAGACCCATTCCAGAGTCTCCTCTGGTTCTTTTACGTGCACTAGGCAAAGTACTGACACGAGACTATAAACCGAGGTGTTATATATCGGTGCTATACACCAGGCATGGTAAAGAACCAGGGATGCTTATATATCGGTGCTATACACCAGGCATGGTAAAGGACCAGGGATGCTTATATATCGGTGCTATACACCAGGCATGGTAAAGGACCAGGGATGCTTATATATCGGTGCTATACACCAGGCATGGTAAAGGACCAGGGATGCTTATATATCGGTGCTATACACCAGGCATGGTAAAGGACCAGGGATGCTTATATATCGGTGCTATACACCAGGCATGGTAAAGGACCAGGGATGCTTATATATCGGTGCTATACACCAGGCATGGTAAAGGACAAGGGATGCTTATATATCGGTGCTATACACCAGGCATGGTAAAGGACCAGGGATGCTTATATATCGGTGCTATACACCAGGCATGGTAAAGGACCAGGGATGCTTATATATCGGTACTATACACCAGGCATGGTAAAGAACCAGGGATTCTTATATATCGGTGCTATACACCAGTCATGGTAAAGGACCAGGGATGCTTATATATCGGTGTTATACACAGGCATGGTAAAGGACCAGGGATGCTTATATATCGGTGCTATACACCAGTCATGGTAAAGGACCAGGGATGCTTATATATTGGTGCTATACATCAGGCATGGTAAAGGACCAGGGATGCTTATATATCAGTGCTATACACCAGGCATGGTAAAGGACGAGGGATGCTTATATATCGGTGCTATACATCAGGCATGGTAAAGGACCAGGGATGCTTATATATCGGTGCTATACACCAGTCATGGAAAAGGACCAGGGATGCTTATATATCGGTGCTATACACCAGGCATGGTAAAGGACCAGGGATGCTTATATATCGGTGCTATACACCAGGCATGGTAAAGGACCAGGGATGCTTATATATCGGTGCTATACACCAGGCATGGTAACGGTCCAGGGATGCTTATATATCGGTGCTATACACCAGGCATGGTAAAGGACCAGGGATGCTTATATATCGGTGCTATACACCAGGCATGGTAAAGGTCCACGGATGCTTATATATCGGTGCTATACACCAGGCATGGTAAAGGACCAGGGATGCTTATATATCGGTGCTATACACCAGGCATGGTAAAGGACCAGGGATGCTTATATATCGGTGCTATACACCAGGCATGGTAAAGGACCAGGGATGCTTATATATCGGTGCTATACACCAGGCATGGTAAAGGACCAGGGATGCTTATATATCGGTGCTATACACCAGGCATGGTAAAGGACCAGGGATGCTTATATATCGGTGCTATACACCAGGCATGGTAAAGGACGAGGGATGCTTATATATCGGTGCTATACATCAGGCATGGTAAAGGACCAGGGATGCTTATATATCGGTGCTATACACAAGGCATGGTAAAGGACGAGGAATGCTTATATATCGGTGCTATACATCAGGCATAGTAAAGGACCAGGGATGCTTATATATTGGTGCTATACACAAGGCATGGTAAAGGACCAGGGATGCTTATATATCGGTACTATACACCAGGCATGGTAAAGAACCAGGGATTCTTATATATCGGTGCTATACACCAGTCATGGTAAAGGACCAGGGATGCTTATATATCGGTGTTATATACAGGCATGGTAAAGGACCAGGGATGCTTATATATCGGTGCTATACATCAGTCATGGTAAAGGACCAGGGATGCTTATATATCGGTGCTATACACCAGTCATGGTAAAGGACCAGGGATGCTTATATATCGGTGCTATACACCAGTCATGGTAAAGGACCAGGGATGCTTATATATTGGTTCTATACATCAGGCATGGTAAAGGACCAGGGATGCTTATATATCGGTGCTATACAACAGGCATGGTAAAGGACCAGGGATGCTTATATATCGGTGCTATACACCAGGCATGGTAAAGGACCAGGGATGCTTATATATCGGTGCTATACACCAGGCATGGTAAAGGACCAGGGATGCTTATATATCGGTGCTATACACCAGGCATGGTAAAGGACGAGGGATGCTTATATATCGGTGCTATACACCAGGCATGGTAAAGGACCAGGGATGCTTATATATCGGTGCTATACACCAGGCATGGTAAAGGACCAGGGATGCTTATATATCGGTGCTATTCACCAGGCATGGTAAAGGACCAGGGATGCTTATATATCGGTGCTATACACAAGGCATGGTAAAGGACCAGGGATGCTTATATATCGGTGCTATACACCAGGCATGGTAACGGACTAGGGATGCTTATATATCGGTGATATACACCAGGCATGGTAAAGGTCCAGGGATGCTTATATATCGGTGCTATACATCAGGCATGGTAAAGGACCAGGGATGCTTATATATCGGTACTATACACAAGGCATGGTAAAGGACCAGGGATGCTTATATATCGGTGCTATACACCAGGCATGGTAAAGGACCAGGGATGCTTATATATCGGTGCTATACACCAGGCATGGTAAAGGACCAGGGATGCTTATATATCGGTGCTATACACCAGGCATGGTAAAGGACGAGGGATGCTTATATATCGGTGCTATACATCAGGCATGGTAAAGGACCAGGGATGCTTATATATCGGTGCTATACACCAGTCATGGTAAAGGACCAGGGATGCTTATATATCGGTGCTATACACCAGTCATGGTAAAGGACCAGGGATGCTTATATATCGGTGCTATACACCAGGCATGGTAAAGGACCAGGGATGCTTATATATCGGTGCTATACACAAGGCATGGTAAAGGACCAGGGATGCTTATATATCGGTGCTATACACCAGGCATGGTAAAGGACCAGGGATGCTTATATATCGGTGCTATACACCAGGCATGGTAAAGGACCAGGGATGCTTATATATCGGTGCTATACACCAGGCATGGTAAAGGACCAGGGATGCTTATATATCGGTGCTATACACCAGGCATGGTAAAGGACGAGGGATGCTTATATATCGGTGCTATACATCAGTCATGGTAAAGGACCAGGGATGCTTATATATCGGTGCTATACACAAGGCATGGTAAAGGACGAGGGATGCTTATATATCGGTGCTATACACCAGGCATGGTAAAGGACCAGGGATGCGTATATATCGGTGCTAGACACCAGGCATGGTAAAGGACCAGGGATGCTTATATATCGGTGCTAAACACCAGGCATGGTAAAGGACCAGGGATGCTTATATATCGGTGCTATACACAAGGCATGGTAAAGGACTAGGCATGCTTATATATCGGTGCTATACACCAGGCATGGTAAAGGACAAGGGATGCTTATATATCGGTGCTATACACCAGGCATGGTAACGGTCCAGGGATGCTTATATATCGGTGCTATACACCAGGCATGGTAAAGGTCCAGGGATGTTTATATATCGGTGCTATACACCAGGCATGGTAAAGGACCAGGGATGCTTATATATCAGTGCTATACACCAGGCATGGTAACGGTCCACGGATGCTTATATATCGGTGCTATACACCAGGCATGGTAAAGGACCAGGGATGCTTATATATCAGTGCTATACACCAGGCATGGTAAAGGTCCACGGTTGCTTATATATCGATGCTATACACCAGGCATGGTAAAGGACAAGGGATGCTTGTATATCGGTGCTATACATCAGGCTTGGTAAAGAACCAGGGATGCTTATCTATCGGTGCTATACATCAGGCATGGTAACGGTCCAGGGATGCTTATATATCGGTGCTATACACCAGGCATGGTAACGGTCCACGGATGCTTATATATCGGTGCTATACACCAGGCATGGTAAAGGACCAGGGATGCTTATATATCGGTGCTATACACCAGGCATGGTAAAGGTCCAGGGATGCTTATATATCGGTGCTATACACCAGGCATAGTAAAGGACCAGGGATGCTTATATATCGGTGCTATACACAAGGCATGGTAAAGGACCAGGGATGCTTATATATCGGTGCTATACACAAGGCATGGTAAAGGACGAGGGATGCTTATATATCGGTGCTATACACCAGGCATGGTAAAGGACCAGGGATGCTTATATATCGGTGCTATACACAAGGCATGGTAAAGGACGAGGGATGCTTATATATCGGTGCTATACACCAGGCATGGTAAAGGACGAGGGATGCTTATATATCGGTGCTATACACCAGGCATGGTAAAGGACCAGGGATGCTTATATATCGGTGCTATACACCAGGCATGGTAAAGGACCAGGGATGCTTATATATCGGTGCTATACACCAGGCATGGTAAAGGACCAGGGATGCTTATATATCGGTGCTATACACAGGCATGGTAAAGGACCAGGGATGCTTATATATCGGTGCTATACACCAGGCATGGTAAAGGACCAGGGATGCTTATATATCGGTGCTATACACCAGGCATGGTAAAGGACCAGGGATGCTTATATATCGGTGCTATACACCAGGCATGGTAAAGGACCAGGGATGCTTATATATCGGTGCTATACACCAGGCATGGTAAAGGACCAGGGATGCTTATATATCGGTGCTATACACCAGGCATGGTAAAGGACCAGGGATGCTTATATATCGGTGCTATACACCAGGCATGGTAAAGGACCAGGGATGCTTATATATCGGTGCTATACACCAGGCATGGTAAAGGACCAGGGATGCTTATATATCGGTGCTATACACCAGGCATGGTAAAGGACCAGGGATGCTTATATATCGGTGCTATACACCAGGCATGGTAAAGGACCAGGGATGCTTATATATCGGTGCTATACACCAGGCATGGTAAAGGACCAGGGATGCTTATATATCGGTGCTATACACCAGGCATGGTAAGGACCAGGGATGCTTATATATCGGTGCTATACACCAGGCATGGTAAAGGACCAGGGATGCTTATATATCGGTGCTATACACCAGGCATGGTAAAGGACCAGGGATGCTTATATATCGGTGCTATACACAGGCATGGTAAAGGACCAGGGATGCTTATATATCGGTGCTATACACCAGGCATGGTAAAGGACCAGGGATGCTTATATATCGGTGCTATACACCAGGCATGGTAAAGGACCAGGGATGCTTATATATCGGTGCTATACACCAGGCATGGTAAAGGACGAGGGATGCTTATATATCGGTGCTATACATCAGGCATGGTAAAGGACCAGGGATGCTTATATATCGGTGCTATACACCAGTCATGGTAAAGGACCAGGGATGCTTATATATCGGTGCTATACACCAGGCATGGTAAAGGACCAGGGATGCTTATATATCGGTGCTATACACCAGGCATGGTAAAGGACCAGGGATGCTTATATATCGGTGCTATACACAAGGCATGGTAAAGGACCAGGGATGCTTATATATCGGTGCTATACACCAGGCATGGTAACGGACTAGGGATGCTTATATATCGGTGATATACACCAGGCATGGTAAAGGAAGGGATGCTTATATATCGGTGCTATACACCAGGCATGGTAAAGGACCAGGGATGCTTATATATCGGTGCTATACACAAGGCATGGTAAAGGACCAGGGATGCTTATATATCGGTGCTATACACCAGGCATGGTAAAGGACCAGGGATGCTTATATATCGGTGCTATACACCAGGCATGGTAAAGGACAGGGATGCTTATATATCGGTGCTATACACACAAAACAACTTAATAGGTGCTATACACAGCATGGTAAAGGACCAGGGATGCTTATATATCGGTGCTATACACCAGGCATGGTAAAGGACCAGGGATGCTTATATATCGGTGCTATACACCAGGCATGGTAAAGGACCAGGGATGCTTATATATCGGTGCTATACACCAGGCATGGTAAAGGACCAGGGATGCTTATATATCGGTGCTATACACAAGGCATGGTAAAGGACCAGGGATGCTTATATATCGGTGCTATACACCAGGCATGGTAAAGGACTAGGGATGCTTATATATCGGTGCTATACACCAGGCATGGTAAAGGACCAGGGATGCTTATATATCGGTGCTATACACCAGGCATGGTAAAGGACCAGGGATGCTTATATATCGGTGCTATACACCAGGCATGGTAAAGGACGAGGGATGCTTATATATCGGTGCTATACATCAGGCATGGTAAAGGACCAGGGATGCTTATATATCGGTGCTATACACAAGGCATGGTAAAGGACGAGGGATGCTTATATATCGGTGCTATACACCAGGCATGGTAAAGGACCAGGGATGCGTATATATCGGTGCTAGACACCAGGCATGGTAAAGGACCAGGGATGCTTATATATCGGTGCTAAACACCAGGCATGGTAAAGGACCAGGGATGCTTATATATCGGTGCTATACACAAGGCATGGTAAAGGACTAGGCATGCTTATATATCGGTGCTATACACCAGGCATGGTAAAGGACAAGGGATGCTTATATATCGGTGCTATACACCAGGCATGGTAACGGTCCAGGGATGCTTATATATCGGTGCTATACACCAGGCATGGTAAAGGTCCAGGGATGTTTATATATCGGTGCTATACACCAGGCATGGTAAAGGACCAGGGATGCTTATATATCAGTGCTTTACACCAGGCATGGTAACGGTCCACGGATGCTTATATATCGGTGCTATACACCAGGCATGGTAAAGGACCAGGGATGCTTATATATCAGTGCTATACACCAGGCATGGTAAAGGTCCACGGTTGCTTATATATCGATGCTATACACCAGGCATGGTAAAGGACAAGGGATGCTTGTATATCGGTGCTATACATCAGGCTTGGTAAAGACCCAGGGATGCTTATCTATCGGTGCTATACATCAGGCATGGTAACGGTCCAGGGATGCTTATATATCGGTGCTATACACCAGGCATGGTAACGGTCCACGGATGCTTATATATCGGTGCTATACACCAGGCATGGTAAAGGACCAGGGATGCTTATATATCGGTGCTATACACCAGGCATGGTAAAGGTCCAGGGATGCTTATATATCGGTGCTATACACCAGGCATGGTAAAGGACCAGGGATGCTTATATATCGGTGCTATACACAAGGCATGGTAAAGGACCAGGGATGCTTATATATCGGTGCTATACACAAGGCATGGTAAAGGACCAGGGATGCTTATATATCGGTGCTATACACCAGGCATGGTAAAGGACCAGGGATGCTTATATATCGGTGCTATACACCAGGCATGGTAAAGGACCAGGGATGCTTATATATCGGTGCTATACACCAGGCATGGTAAAGGACCAGGGATGCTTATATATCGGTGCTATACACCAGGCATGGTAAAGGACCAGGGATGCTTATATATCGGTGCTAAACACCAGGCATGGTAAAGGACCAGGGATGCTTATATATCGGTGCTATACACAAGGCATGGTAAAGGACTAGGGATGCTTATATATCGGTGCTATACACCAGGCATGGTAAAGGACCAGGGATGCTTATATATCGGTGCTATACACCAGGCATGGTAACGGACCAGGGATGCTTATATATCGGTGCTATACACCAGGCATGGTAAAGGTCCAGGGATGCTTATATATCGGTGCTATACACCAGGCATGGTAAAGGACCAGGGATGCTTATATATCAGTGCTATACACCAGGCATGGTAAAGGTCCAGGGATGCTTATATATCGGTGCTATACACCAGGCATGGTAAAGGACCAGGGATGCTTATATATCGGTGCTATACACAAGGCATGGTAAAGGACCAGGGATGCTTATATATCGGTGCTATACACCAGGCATGGTAAAGGACCAGGGATGCTTATATATCGGTGCTATACACAAGGCATGGTAAAGGACCAGGGATGCTTATATATCGGTGCTATACA
>CM026401.1:18846637-18869399 GCA_014843695.1 Archivesica marissinica
GTGCGAGCGATCTTCTGCGACATTTCGAAGGCGTTTGACCGGGTATGGCACCGTGGTCTGTTTAGCAAACTGTCTTCTCTCGGTATCACGGGTTCTCTTCTAAACTGGTTCACATCATACTTGTCTTCAAGAAATCAACGTGTTGTTATTGCAAATTCATCCTCGCAATGGTCTTCTATTAATGCTGGAGTTCCACAGGGATCGATTTTAGGTCCACTACACTTCCTCATTTACATTAACGACATCGTAGCTGACATTAATGCCAATATACGTCTTTTCGCTGATGACACAAGTATTTACATCATCGTTGACGGTCCAGCCAATGCAGCTGCCGTCCTCAACAACGACCTTTCTCGTATACATTCCTGGTCCAAATTGTGGCTAGTTACATTCAACCCTGCAAAAACCGAATATATGATTTTCTCACGTAAGCGAAACAAGCCCAACCATCCAGATGTCTCCATGAATAGCATTCCCATTACCCTATCTAATCTTTTCAGATGATGCTCATATATCTGAGCTTGTTAACAAGTCTTGGCAGCGCATCGGAATTCTCAGATCATTAAAATTCCTTCTTACCCGTTTCTGTCTAGAGCGCATGTATCTTGCCTACATTCGACCTCTTCTAGAATATGGTAACGTCGTGTGGGACAACTGCAGTAATTATTTGAAAAACGATATTGAGGCCGTACAGAACGAGGCAGCGCGAATTGTGTCTGGAGCTACTAAACTCTGCTACACAAGCTCTCTTCTGTCGGACCTGTCCTGGGATACCCTAGCCAAAAGACGTAGCAATCACAAGCTCACCGTCTTTTACAAAATGAAGACTGGTCGTTGTCCCCATTACCTCTCCAATCTCATTCCAGAACAAGCTGACCAATTATATAATACGCTCTCCTCGGATAAATAAAAATAGCAATACCGGTTCTAACTAGTTTTCTATTTATAGTAACGTATGTCATTGTTATTTATAGCAATACGTTCTGATTGGATGAATATAAACAGCCCGTTCCAACTAGTTTTCTATTTATAGTAACGTAGGTCATTTATAGGATAGGTCTATACGTGTCTGGGCATGATTTCGTGACGCCAACGACTGACTGATGCAATATTCCGGAAACTATAAACACGCTCAGTCCTTTGCGACTTAAGTATCGGATGCCAAAGTGTAAGGATATTTAGGTACCTATACGAATTATATAATAAACCCATCAACATCTTACGATCGAAATGACGATAATAAATATAATCATTTTATCGGTATAATGAGAATGTGTAGAGGGAGGTAATTGTGTACGGACATTAGCTACGTAATTAGAATTAAGGGTAGATACGGACATAAATGGAGCGACACACACCGAGTCGAATGGATCATTAATAAGCGAGATAGTGTTTTCCCGCCATTTTTATCCTCCATTTTGAAAATCGTAGGCGCTGAACGTATACTCGTTTAGTACGATTATCGAAACCCCCGGATAGATAGGACCTATAATAAAGCTTATATAACGAATTTATATCGGTACTTACGGTTTTTCGGATCACTACTTCCGGTATGAGGTCGGACCATTAATTGAGTCGCGGATTCGTCATTGTCTCTTCGAGATCTTTCCGACGATACCAAACACGGCCAGTTTCCTCGAAAGTTCATTTTTCTTCAAACTTATTTACGATTAAAGGGAGATAATCAGTATTATAGATATATCGAAAGATCAAAATGAAGGGTAGCGTCGGACTCGTGACGACGATACGCGTATATTAGAACTAACGTATAGTAACGTTACTTACGTTTAAATATTTTTTCATTTTCAATTATGGGACTTTAAGGATATATAACATCTTTAAACCTCTATATCTCGAAAACTACTAGACGTATAAATAAAGGAAAGATATCGTCGTATCGGTCTCGCCGAGCTCTTTCCGACTATACCAAACACGGCCAGTTTCCTCGAAAGTTCATTTTTCTTCAAACTTATTTACGATTAAAGGGAGATAATCAGTATTATAGATATATCGAAAGATCAAAATGAAGGGTAGCGTCGGACTCGTGACGACGATACGCGTATATTAGAACTAAAGTATAGTTACGTTTAAATATTTTTTTCATTTTCAATATAGGGACTTTAAGGATATATAAATTCTTTAAACCTCTATATCTCGAAAACTAATCGCCGTATAAATAAAGGAAATATATCGTCGGATAGGTCTCGCCGAGCTACGTCGATTTATACAGATTTCTACGCTCTAACGCCGATCCGAAAAATTGATGACGTCAGATTCGTAGGCCAAGTCTTTTAGCTCCACTATAAATAGCGTAGATCGTACGCGGCGCTACCCCTATATCTAATAATCGAATTATGGATATCCGTATAAATACTAAAGAAATAGCGAAACGTCGCCCCATAATTGTTGCTGTTTTTAGATTGATTTGAGTACCGCTGTAGGCCTACATACAGCATTTACATACATGTACATCTTATAACTTCGAACATAATGCAACATATGCACGCTAAATGACCATTACATATCCATCATGAAAACATCAAAGCCGTTGTTTTGGAGGACAGTGTACAAGGCAGAAGATGCTCCACCGACAGACAGACCGCCAGACGGACGGACGGACGGACGGACGGACGGACGGACGGACGGACGGACGAGATGGACGACGGCAGGCAGGCAGGCAGGCAGGTAGGCAGTGATTACAAGAATTCCCCACGGCAAGTACGCATACATTTAGCGAACGAAAGCGATTTTAATTATTTGCAGATACTCTTAAAGACAATCTTGTTTGGGTGTTAATAAAATATTGTCCGTTAATGAATCATCAAGAACTTAATATCTTATGAAATCGTAGTTATTATATTGAACAAGCCCTGTCTTCAACATCATTGGGATATCTCCGCATCAATTAGGACCAATTAGCTGCGGATGACCTCCCGATTAAGTTATGTACGCACTCCGGGCTTATCAGTTAATCAGTTATGTTGTAGCTCAGAGAAATGTTATTGGTCATACCTTTAGCTTTTAAAGGCCGGCATTGACAACCTCGGTATGTAAACGTATTAATTACTTTAGAATCACGAAACAAGTTGCCACGCGATATTTATAATTACCTGCGTCAGTTTGGACTAGAAATATTTCTCGCATTCCCAGATAAGATTATTTAGGGCCAACTGACAAACATACAAGCAGACAGGCATACCTCATACCGCTTGGATTCAGTTAATTATGTTAAAGGGCATGGAACACCACGTATTAACAATTATATTAATCGTTGTATCACTCTATACGATAAAATACGTGTACTTTATTCGTGTTTCATATACGCTATGGCTATGAGTTGTCTAGTGACATGCCCCTCTAAAACGTACATTACGGATTATTAATAATTTATCGCGTTTTTATGGAATTATACGTAACGAGATAAGATATATATTATTCATTTTCGCTAAAGTACATAGGTTAAGTTTGTATATAGCGTATAATTAGGATTTCTTACTCGATAAAAACGTACGCCGAGTTTGAATAATATAATGAACTTACCCGTTGACAGCATGGTTGAAGTTCGTGAAGCTTATGAAACGATTGAGGACTAAGTCCGTTCTAATCGGTCTATATTTATAGAAGCGTTCGTAATCGTTATTTATGGATCGGTTCGTAGTCGATATTTATAGAAACGTACGTGATCGCTATTTATAGAGCGGTTCGTAGTCGTTATTTATAGAAACGTACGCGCTCGCTATTTATAGAGCGGTTCGTTCCCATTGGTGTCTCTCATTGGTCGGTGCAATCGGGTATGTAGTAATAACGTAGTGTAGTCGCTTCGTTTTCTTATACACCACTTTCACTCTGTTACTGTACCGATCAGTATATCCCAGTATACCGATGTCGTAAAAGAACGTTTTTGTCAGTTCAGTTCGTTTCCCGTTTTGCTTAACTTCATCCGGCTTATCCAGGCATTTTGTACGCAATCGTACATGAGTCGCCCGTTAAGAAACACGGAGGTGTCGAAATCGTACACATTCAAGTGTTTTTCGACCGCGTGGGTCGAAAGTATAAACGGTGTTTTCATCTTCGCGCCTATGGTAAAATGGTTCGTTTCGAGACGGAACGAACGTATTTGTACTCGATTATTTTACGTCATGGTCGCTAACAATATAAGGGCGATACGTCATCAGGTGTCTGTATACTAAAAATAAACGCGAACGCGCGTGACCTACTTTATATTACCTTATATGCAAATGAGTTACTATAATTCGTATTCAAAATGGCGCCCGTTTGTTTACATCCAAAGAGACGGGTTTACTAAAAAAGCAAAGAGCTCGGTAGTTGCGCGATACGTCATCAATAGACTAAAAATATACGCGCACGCGCGTGACCTACTTTATATTACCTTATATGCAAATGAGTTACTATAATTCGTATTCAAAATGGCGCCCGTTTGTTTACATGCAAAGAGATGCCCGTACTACTCTGACCTACCACTGCGGGGCGCTTTTTCGCGCGCTGGCGAGCACGATTTGTTCGCTTTTCGAAGTGGTCAGTTCACTTCAGTGCTTGGTCACTCGACTGTCAACATGTCCGTAGAAAATTTTTAATTTTAAGTTTTAACACTTGTATTTCATGTCTGTGTTCCATTTGGTAAATAAAATTATACACTGAACGGATTTCGAGGCAGGATAGTTATAAGTTGATTAGATAGAAACTCACTGGTTTTTTAAAAATCGGTTCGGTGTATGAGATCATGATATTATATTCATGTTGGACATGTGATTAACTGTTAATGACAGTTAACTCAATATTACGAGTGGAAAAGTAAAAATTATTCAATGTAATTTTGAATAAAATGAATAATGTTGTGTTTATATTGATAATGATTATATACGAATGTTTTTGTACACGTGCAGTCGACACCAAGTCACTTACAACAAATTAAACTATTATTCATTGAAACTCTGTGTTCATATTCTTTATGGTATTAATGTTTTATTGTGACAGTTCTTGTCCGTGGGGTACGATTTGATGGCAGACATCTCCACACCATGTACACAACAATGCATACTGCACTGTCACGTCAGATATAAAACGTATGGATATCTCTTACTTACATTCTATGATGTGTACAAAACTAAGGTATTATCTGCTCCATGTAGGGGTCATCTTTATTAATGTCGTTTATCTTCAAACCACCTGCCCCTCATCGATGTGTAACCAGGTTGATTTTGTTCAATCATTTTGTTGCAGTTGTTTCCCTTTGACCAGTAGTTTAGTTGGTTCCACTTGCCTGATTGTTCAATCTAGCGTGACCAAATGCATCTTGGGAATATCTCGGAGTTTGCGGACAGCTTTGAGTTGACCAGGGCAGACATCTTTACTTGATCATTCTGAGCATCTTTTTAGTTTATGCGTTTCTCAAGGTGAGCTTTTGTTTGAGTTGTGGTGCAATGTTTTAGCTAGCATATTGTATTAGTTGAAAGCGTACTGATAATGTTTTCCTTTATAAATGGAGTACACTTTACATATTTACATGGTTTCAGTAAATGGCAGCATATTAACTTTACTGTTACAGAAATATTTAAGTCACCTTTCATTCTATTGCACAATCTAATATCTTATCTGCAGAGTCTAACCAGCATGTCACAGTGAGAAAACACGGATGGGAGTGAGTGGGTGGACACAGCCTGAACCATCAATCGGTAGGTTAATTATGTAATTATCAGTCTGTGATACCTCTGTATATAAGTAATATGTTTTACCTTTATATGTTAAATTGGGTCTTGTCACTTGACAACATGATATACATGATACGTCAGTTATTAGGGATATTGTAACAGCCAGGTAACGTAGAAGTCATGAATGTATAATTATATGTACGTTACATAAATTGTATCATTTACAATGTCATATATTTAGTGTGCTTCACGTTGTGTATTTCAGGGCTCGTTATATCCGTTATATCCACGGTTAGTTGTCATCCACTTATAATGCTATATATAAAGACTGCGTGTCTAACTGGATGTGAAAATAAAGAACCTTCATAGAACTTATCCATGGACTTACGTTTTATTGTATAATTGGTAAATACGCCATGGGTAACAAATGGCGCCCAACGAGGTTTAACAATATAGTATTAATTAGAGGTGATTGAAATGTATAACGTTACATTGTGTAAGTTTGTGTTGGAACCAATTTAGTAACTGTGTTGGAAATTATCTTTGAAAATGGAAATATCCAGTGATGTCGTGCAAGGACATTATCTTTTAACATGTTATACGTTTAAAAGGAAGTTAGTAACGTCAAAGTATATTTAGTAAATTAGGTTTCCCAGTACGACATACGTGTACGGAGACACTTTAGTTTAATTATAGAAATGACAGAAATAGCTGACAGTTGATAGTATATGCCGTTAAATTAAACGATTGAACAGGTAGAGATTATTGACAGCAGTAATAGATATTGGTGGGTACCTCGAGTTATTCGATGGTTTTCTTTTTTATTAAAGAGACAGTGTGACTAAAGGAACATTTAGTGTTGAGAACTTTATTTTTTACGTTTTTGGGTGCTTGAATCGAGAGAGATTTTATTTCAGGTGCACAGTGAACTATGATTGCAGAAATGTATACATAATTTGTTTGTAGGCGGACCAAACAAGAGTAATAGGCTTGTCAACGTTGTCCACATTAGCTATTTAAATGTGGATACAACAACTTGACAGTTGGATACAACATACATAGTTCATATCAATTGGTTACCTATATATTAAACCATTGCGAGTTGTGATGTGTATGATACAACATATGTTAGTTACATTGAAACAGAGATACAACATACATCAGTTACAGAGATACAACACACATCAGTTACAGAGATACAACATACATTAATTACATCGAAACACAGATACAACATACATTAATTACATTGAAGCACAGATACAACATACATTAATTACATTGAAGCACAGATACAACATACATTAATTACATTGAAGCACAGATACAACATACATTAATTACATTGAAGCACAGATACAACATACATTAATTACATTGAAACATAGATACAACATACATTAATTACATTGAAGCACAGATACAACATACATTAATTACAGTGATACTCAGATACATCATCCGTCGCGGTACATTGCAACCTGGAGACAGCATACAGTAATTACGTTGACACACTCGTACAACTCTACAGTAATATATGGTTACTTTTGTGTTTCAGGTTTTATAAGTAATTTTCATTTAATTATTGATATTATGCTATAATATTATACTAACTGGAAGTCGGTGGATTGCTACATTAATTAGTTGATCCAATCGAGAGTGTATAACAGACATACATGTACCAGTGGAGATGAGATATGCCTAAAGCATTGTAAATGTTTATTTTGTATGGAAGCTGTTGAAACTTTTAGTACAGTTTGGAACTTGTGATACACTGAATTTAGCAGTGAACATGTGAGCGCGAATGTTGCAATAGCATCACATAGTACATAGAGAGGACTATACACTTTGTTAGTTGGATTTAGCAACAGATGAGTGGATTACAGTGATCAGATGAGACAATATCGCAATAGCGGAGTATATATGTGAAATAGTTGTACGCAATATTGAACTCTAAAACTATATAGTGTTAATGCTATTATGAACTATCCGAGATAGCCAATCTAATAGACACATGTGAGTCAGTACAACAGTGGATTATACAGGATCTGGAGTTACACATCTTCGACTCAGTGCTACATTGAACTATATACAATTTTTATTGTGAAGACTGTCAAGACAGTGCGATATTGGAACTATCTACATTAGAAAGCGAATATGCGTACATCAGTGCAAAGTGAACTATATATGTGAAACATTACACAGAGACACTTGTGATTTAGTGCTGCATGGAAACGTAGATCTTTTGATTTGGTCGTTTATGGAACTACGTGTAAGTTATATGGAATGAAACTATATAGTAGACATCAGTGAATTAACGTTTGTGGATTACACGACCATAATATTCTTAGCATCAGTGGATTGATACTTGGAATTAATTTTGCGTCAACATGTGAATGACTGATTTGACAATTAGCGCAATACTGAACTGTTAATATAAGTCTTAGTGAACAGTGTATTGCTAGGGATTTTATAAAGAGATTCTTTCGGGACTACGTGTTAGACAGTGTGCATAAACAGATACATCTAAACATAGTGCCAGGAAGAATATACTTTTTGTGCATTGGCTAGAGACATATAAGATTGGAATAATATAGTGCCTAGTAACAGATAGTGTTTTAAAGTGTTGTCTGAGCTGAAGTATAGTGCTCAAGGAGATATCATAGTGCCTAGACATTTATAGTGACACTAAATTAATATAAAGTGATAGTGAATAGTGAGATATTGACACTGGAAATAACATTGATACATGCATCATATAGTGTGAAATTAAAGACATATAGTGACAGCATTTAACTTGTATTACTATTATAGTGAGTTGGTAAACAAGGATGTCAGATACTGAAAAAGAGGCAGGAAAGTTCAGTATGGCTACAGGAGGAGATATGTGGGGAGAACCGGTGGATGAAGACAAAGCTTTACTAGATGCTTTCCATGAATTAAAATTAACACCTGAGATTGGTGGAGCGGCAGATTTATTAAAGTTCATACAGAGATATAATAAGAGAGAGGAGGAGAAAGCTGCAGAGAAAGAATTAGTGGATTTGAAACCTAGAGTATTACCTGATATTGAGACTACACCAGTAAGAATGGGAGGAACATACCATTTCCCAAAGCTATCCAACTTTTATGGAGATGAAAAAGGAGATGTGACGTACGAGTCATTTAAGTACGAGGTGGAGTCCTTGTTGACCGAGAAAGTATTTAGAGAGGAACAGGTGTTGTTAGGAGTGAGAAGAGCACTCAGAGGAACAGCAAGTGATATTATAAGGAGATTGGGTACTGGAGTAACTGTTAAAGAGATTATAAAGAAACTTGACAGTACATATGGCAGTATAGAGAGCCAAGAAACAGTGATGAAGAAGTTCTATTCATGCACACAAGGGAATGATAATATCAATACTTATGCTGCGAAATTAGAGGAATTGTATTCTCAAGCTATTGAGCTTGGAGCAATAAGAAGAGGGAATGAAACCTTATTAAAACAAGTATTATATCAAGGACTTCGCATAGAATTGAAGCATATTTCTCAGTACAAGTTCAAAACAGTAACGGACTATGACAGATTTAAAGTAGAACTCAGGAAATTAGAAGCAGAGATGAAAACAGCAGAGCCGAAAGGAAAGACGTGTCACACAGCCCAGAAAGTTGAAGAGAAAAGTGAAATGGAGGAAATGAGAACTATGTTGAAACAATTAAATGAGAAAGTAGACCAGTTGCAGAAAGAAAAAGACAACAGAGATATACAACAGCCATTCTACCAGTATGGAAATAGAGCCTTTAGAAGAGGTACATATCAAAGAGGAGCATTTCGAGGAAGATTTAGCGGAAGAGGCAGGAATGACTATACACCATCAAGACCACTAGCAGGAACTACTTTTCAAGGCGCCTGTTGGAAGTGTAATCAGAGAGGACATATGGCACGTGATTGCAGCGTAAGACAGGAAGGAAGTAACATTCACCGGACATTCAAGAAAGATTTAAAACGGGTAAGTGCTCTGGTTGAAGGATCAAACAGGGGCACTGATAAAAAGAATGGAGATCCTAACTTATTTGGTGAAGCCAATGAGGCCACCATTTCTATCAGCGGTCAGAAAACGCGTGCACTGTTAGATACAGGAAGTGGATGTAGTTTAATTTCTGAATCGTTTTATAATGAGAACCTGAAGGATATAGAACTTCAACAATTATCGGAAATACTTCGTATAGAATGTGCTGATGGATCCAAGCTACCGTACTAGGATATGTTCAAGCTGACATTAGCATACCAGAGGGACTTCCAAAATCAGATACAATACCATGTTTATTTTTGATAGTTCCGGATACCAATTATTCATCTAGAACACCTGTAATACTTGGAACAAACATTTTGGAACAACTCGTAGACAACTGCAAGAACAACTTTGGAGAACAATTTCTACAAAAAGCTAGACTACACGTCCCATGGTACCTATGCTTCAGAACGTTATTACTTAGAAAAAAGAAATTAAAGCAAAATAAGAACAGAATAGCTATAGTTAGAAGTGCAGTACCACATAAGATTTCCATAAAACCAAATGAAAGTGTGACGGTACCTGTATTCATCGACAAGGGGATAGATCATCCGATAACCAATGCGATTTTTCAAGAAACGGAGGATGCCACATTACCCGGATACATTGATGTAACTCCAGGATTAGTGAAATATGAGTATAGAAACAACAAGGCCATGACAGTAACCCTTTCCAATGTAACTACTAATACTGCAACAGTGTCACCTAAGGAGTTTATATGTGAACTACAACCTGTGGAGGTCACTGAGGAAGTGATGAATAGATTAGAAGACGAGGAAGAGACGAGAGATAGTGGAGAATTTACACATATACGAAAACAACAGCTTAACGGAACAACAGAAATCAACACTAAAAGAACTACTGATGAAACATAAAGATATATTTTCTACATCAGACATATATATTGGACAATGTAACACCATAAAACACCGTATAGATCTTATAGACCCTACTCCATTCAAACAACGACATAGAAGAATCCCCCCTGCAAGGATAGAAGAAGTACGTCAACATCTGGAACAATTATTAGCTTGTGAAATTATCAGACCTTCAAAATCACCTTTTGCTTCAAACATAGTGCTAGTTAGAAAAAAGAATGGAAAATTGAGACTCTGCGTGGATTACCGAATGTTAAATGAACGAACTGTAAAAGACTCATATGCACTACCTAGGATTGAAGAAGTCTTTGACTGTCTTCATGGCGCCAAACACTTCACAACAATTGACATGAAATCAGGGTACCACCAGATTGAAGTTGAAGAAGAACACAAAGAAAGAACTGGTTTTACAGTAGGTGCACTTGGTTTTTGGGAGTATAACAAAATGCCCTTTGGACTTACTAACAGTCCAGCTACATACCAACGGCTTATGGAGGAATGTTTAGGGGAGCTGAATATGAACATTTGTGTGATTTACCTAGATGACCTCATCATATTCAGTGACAGCTATGAGGAACATCTTGAAAGAATCGATCTAGTGTTCAACCGACTAAAAGCATGTAATTTAAAACTTGCTCCTGAAAAATGCACATTCTTCAAACAACGGGTGCAATTTCTAGGACATGTTGTGAGTGACCAAGGAATAGAGACCGATCCAGAGAAAATTGACAAGGTTCGCAATTGGCCAACTCCAAGAACACCCGAAGAATTACATTCATTTATTGCCTTCGCTGGATATTACCGACGTTTCATAAAGGATTTTAGTAAGATCACACGCCCATTAGCAGATCTAATACCTCATGCAAAATCAAAGAAGGGACAGAAGAAGAAAACAAAGGATTGGAGATGGACTACCACAGAACAAGACATATTTGAAGACTTAAAGATCGTGTTATCCACACCACCTGTATTAGCATATCCCGACTATGAGAGCCCTTTTGAACTGCACACAGATGCATCTGGCATAGGATTAGGGGCAGTTCTTTACCAAGAGCAGGATGGACTCAAGCGAGTGATTGCTTATGCGAGTAGATCATTGTCCAAATCCGAGAAACATTATTCAGCCTACAAATTAGAATTTTTGGCATTGAAGTGGGCAATCACCGAGAAATTCAAAGACTACCTCTCATCAAACCTGAACAACAAGTCAAACCAATTCACTATCTACACGGATAACAACCCGTTAACTCACGTATTGACGAGTGCTAAACTCGATGCGACAGGACAAAGATGGGCGGCAGCACTCGGCCTATTCAATTTTGACATATTCTATAGAGCCGGAAATAAGAACACAGACGCGGACATCATGAGTAGATATCCTCATGAGAGAAGGGATGAAGGCGACAATAATCTTGTTAAGATAGACGACGAGACTGTGAAAGCGATATGCAGCACGATAACGACACCTTATATCGAGACAATACCGGCTATGAGTATCAACATCGTGGAAGCGACAGAAGAACCAAGCATACCGATGGCGCAGTTAGAAATGAGGGAAGTTAGGAGAAGACAACGAGAAGACAACTTAATTGAGAGATGGAGACGTGCCGTTATCGATCAGGCCGTCATTACAAAAACATACATTAAAGAGGACTTGATCATGAGAAGGAGCTTTCAACATTTGAAGATAAAAAGAGGTATCCTGTTTAGGGATATACAAGAGCATGACAGACACATAGAGCAGTTGGTAATACCTGAAGTATACAAAGAAGATATCCTCAAAGGATTACACAACGATGTTGGCCACCCTGGAAAGGACAGAACACTGAGACTAATCAGGGAACGCTTCTTTTGGCCAGGCATGGCAACGGATGTAGAGAAGTGGGTTAGTCGATGTGACAGATGTCTAAGGCGCAAGTCTAGTACTAACGCCAGAGCTCCGCTAGTGAACATTCATACAACGTACCCGTTGCAACTAGTCTGTTTCGACTTTCTAACATTGGAGCAATCCAAAGGAGGTTTTGGAAATATATTAGTTGTAACGGACCACTATACAAAGTTCGCTTTAGCCATCCCCACGCGGAATCAGACAGCTCACACCACCGCAGAGGCGTTTTACAACCACTTTATTGTCCACTACGGGATCCCAACGCGCCTACATTCTGATCAAGGGGCAAAGTTTGAGTCAGAACTCATTAAGGAGCTCTGTATCCTCACCAATATGAAAAAGTCTCACACTACCATCTACCATCCCCAGGGAAATGCGGGACCAGAGCGGTTCAATAGAACGTTATTAGACATGCTAGGGACATTGGAAAACACCCAGAAGAATGACTGGAAGAAATATATAAATTCACTGGTCTATGCATACAACTGCACACCTCATGAAGCAACTAGGATATCACCTTATGAGTTGATGTTTGGTAGGAGACCGAAACTACCCATCGACAGTATGTTTGGCCAAGCTAGAGAGGAATATATTACCAACAGAACGGCCAGAGAGTACATCGAAGATCTTAAAGATAGGATGAATAGAGCTAATGAAATAGTAGAGAAACATCTGGTTAAAGCCAAAGAGAAGCAAAAGGCACAATATGACAAGAAAGTGAAAGGATCAAAGATTGAAGTAGGAGACAGAGTATTAGTTAAAATTTTGGCACATAGAGAAGGAAAACACAAACTAGCGGACAGGTTTGAAGAAGACATATATACAGTGACAGAACAGCCTCGACAAGAACTACCGGTTTATAAAGTGAAATCAGCTAGTGGAAGAGAGAAGACTCTGCACAGGAATCATCTGTACCCGATGAATTATCAGGAAAGAACAGAAGATACAGTGACAGGAGTAGCAGATACAAATGAGAAAGAGCAACCTGAGAAAAAGTCTTCACCGAAGAAAAATAGCGATGCATCGCATGAGATAGAAAGACACCGTGACGTCACAAGTGATGATTCTGATGAGGAAGATGACTTTATCTTCGTTGACAAGCCGAAGATACATGGGGACGCCTATGAAGTCATAGAGATTCATCGAGAAGTAGAGGTAAAGGACAATGGTGAAGGACACACAGTAGATACTGCAAAGGAAGAAACAGTATTAGTAGATTCTGAGCTCAACTCAGATTATACACGTGGTATTGAGGATCATAAACCAGATGAGGTTTTAGTAGAACTAGCTGGACCAGAGGTCGCAGCAGTGGAGGTTGACATAGTATCGGAAGAAAGAGAACCGGAAGTACAGACAGTAGCTGACGTACCAGCAGATGCAATAGCTGAGGTACCAGCAGAAGCAATAGCAGATATATCGGCAGATACAGGAGGTGCAGAATCTACAGAAGACAACAGCCAACGGATTACAGGAACTAAGGCAAAGAGGAAACTGCCTGCCAATCCTCAGAGACGTTCAGACAGAACCAAGAAAGCACCAGAGAGGTATAAGGAATACCAAATGTATAGCATGGTAACCAGGCCATACAATTCCAGATTCCAGGCATTGGAAGCGATGATGGCCTCTGGAGTACTGGACTGCATGGATGAGGAATTGGCACGCAAAGTTGTCAATGCACTTATGAAGTGATTAAAATCTTGTGTGTAATAAACATTAGTTTTATTGTTTGTATTTTCATTGTATGCATTTTTAATTGTCAATGATTACTGTGTGTGAGGACACGCTTATTTTATGAGGGCAGAGGAAGAGGTGAATTGTTTTAATTAAGTACATTTTTTGGACGCTTTACGCAGAGGTCTTGAATTTTTTAGGAGTCAAATTTTGGAATGTTTCGTAATCATTCTTTTAACTAAGTACACATATTTTGGGAATTGTTTGCAAATATCTTGAATGTTCAGGAATACAGTTATTTGCATTTAAGGCAGATGTAGTGGAGAGCAGAGGGTTATGCAAATGTAACATATGCAGTTAGTATATGTATTAAGTGTAGTGTTTATATAAAGATTGTACATCTTAAGTAGTGTACATGTAAGTGATTATAGTAGTTGTAGTTGTCATAGGTAATATTTTTGACGTGACAATGACGGGACGTCATTTCCTCAGAACGGGGAAGTGTGTAACCAGGTTGATTTTGTTCAATCATTTTGTTGCAGTTGTTTCCCTTTGACCAGTAGTTTAGTTGGTTCCACTTGCCTGATTGTTCAATCTAGCGTGACCAAATGCATCTTGGGAATATCTCGGAGTTTGCGGACAGCTTTGAATTGACCAGGGCAGACATCTTTACTTGATCATTGGTGAGCTTTTGTTTGAGTTGTGGTGCAATGTTTTAGCTAGCATATTGTATTAGTTGAAAGCGTACTGATAATGTTTTCCTTTATAAATGGAGTACACTTTACATATTTACATGGTTTCAGTAAATGGCAGCATATTAACTTTACTGTTACAGAAATATTTAAGTCACCTTTCATTCTATTGCACAATCTAATATCTTATCTGCAGAGTCTAACCAGCATGTCACAGTGAGAAAACACGGATGGGAGTGAGTGGGTGGACACAGCCTGAACCATCAATCGGTAGGTTAATTATGTAATTATCAGTCTGTGATACCTCTGTATATAAGTAATATGTTTTACCTTTATATGTTAAATTGGGTCTTGTCACTTGACAACATGATATACATGATACGTCAGTTATTAGGGATATTGTAACAGCCAGGTAACGTAGAAGTCATGAATGTATAATTATATGTACGTTACATAAATTGTATCATTTACAATGTCATATATTTAGTGTGCTTCACGTTGTGTATTTTCAGGGCTCGTTATATCCGTTATATCCACGGTTAGTTGTCATCCACTTATAATGCTATATATAAAGACTGCGTGTCTAACTGGATGTGAAAATAAAGAACCTTCATAGAACTTATCCATGGACTTACGTTTTATTGTATAATTGGTAAATACGCCATGGGTAACAGATGTATGTTCGACCCACACTGAAATTGGCTTGCGGAAGGTAGCTGGTTCTACCCTGTTTCCAGTCCGAGCCTAAAATATTGCTCCGAGGCGCTGGGTGGACGCCATATGATCTAAGTCGTTGGTGTGAGCTTAAACCCAAACAAAAAAGATTATCTATGTAATATTTTGATAGTATTGAGACAAAGCTGAACTCATACCATGTGTTGCCTTCGTGGCTACTTTTGTTTCATTACGAGTACTTCTCGTAGTTTAGTTTATTGCCGTTACTTACGAATGTTTACGCACGCGACATCCTGCATGTCCACGAGACAAACAAAATGAAAGTCTAGTCTTTTTAGCCCCGCACAGTCTAAGTTACATATATATTGTTTGACATAAGATACTTATAGATGTATATGGGAAATGTAAGTAAAATGCAAAGTTTCTGTTCGAGGTAGACGATGATTCCTATATGTGGTTTGACGGTTCGTACTCAATTGTGTACGTAATTTGCAATATTAGCACAACCGTACACGCACTTAATAATGAAGAATATTAATTGTTATTAGTATATAATTAGATACAAGTCTATGTGTAACCTGGTCAGGTGAGGTAGACCTACCAGATGTAGCTCAACACAGTCGAGGCACAGCCTACACGGCTTATAGGCAACCATGGGTTGATGTATATGATTTACTTATATGTAACACCCATCTGTCTTTTGGCAACTGCCTATCACGGGTTCGATTCCAGTCTTTCCGGAAGCCAGTCAGTTACCACTAGTCTGGCTAGTAGGAATTTGATTCAATAGATGCTCATTACATTTATGTTCTTATATGGTCACCGTGTCGAGCAGTCACCTGTCTTTAGCGATCCTCCTATATTGTTTACTTAGGTGGATGGTTGACACAGGTGATCTGTACAATAATATAGCATCTCGGTTACGTTGGAAATTGACTGGAATAGCAGTATTTTAATGGATAGAGAATCTAAACACATGTTTGTATATTTGATTTATTTTGTATTTTCAGTTTCTTACCACACGTCATGAACGTAATAAATGGTTAACTAGCTGCCTTTGTGGTTGTTTGATTGTGGCAGCATAGTAAGAAAACTATTGTCTGGTAGTATACAGTAAGAAAACTACGGTTGGTAAAAGATGACTAGTGGTATCAACCTGTCCAGCTACAAGATGTTACCAGTCTACCCAGTTAACGATCCATTCTGCTCTGGTGCGCACAACTACAGGCTACAAGATGTTACCAGTCTACCCAGTTAACGATCCATTCCGCTCTGGTGCGCACAACTACAGGCTACAAGATGTTACCAGTCTACCCAGTTAACGATCCATTCTGCTCTGGTGCGCACAACTACAGACTACAAGATGTTACCAGTCTACCCAGTTAACGATCCATTCCGCTCTGGTGCGCACAATTACAGGCTACAAGATGTTACCAGTCTACCCAATTAACGATCCATTCTGCTCTGGCTCACACAACTACGGGTTCTGAACAACGTCAAGTTCTCAGTATAGAAGATACTCATTGATACAGCAACTCAGTTTCTTCCAGCTATATATCGATGAAAAATAATATGTAACAAAACTTCATTTGTTACTGTTGTCTTCCTAAATTTACTAAATAACTATAATGTATACTATCTTACTGTATACTACCAAACAATAGTTTTCGAAAGAACCAACTTTATGCATCGCATATACTATTATATTGTGGACAGTATCATGAAAATAAGCCAAATAAGTACGATGAGACCACATAAATCGGTCATACAACTATAATAGTATATACATATATATCAAGATTGTGTGAACATATACATTTGAATGTCTGAAAAACGCATTAGAACTTTAACATTTAAAGGGATAGCCATGTTTGAAGAAAAAATCAAAGACTTAAATAAACAGCTTAAGAAGGTGTGGGATTCTGTATGCCATATCACTGAGAAACAGTTGTCTGATCTACAAGCAACCAGATTGGCCTGTGTAGAAAATGAGCTAACTATTGAACTGGATAAATATGAGACTGTATTAAATACATATTGTGGATATTTAAGTTCCATCAACACTACCGAGTCTAAGGCTATACTAGAGGATGTAGTAAAAGTGAAAGAGTTGCGAGTAATTAAAGTTCAGCAATTTAGAGACGCGTTAATTGAGTGCAACCTAGAATGTCCATATTTTCGTCTGCAAGATCTTGCACTAGGTCACATGATAGGTCCAGTAATTCAATATCGAGCTCAGTTGCAGTTAGAGCTAAGGCAGAAGCAGCTCGTACCCGTGCTGTGTATGCAGAAAGGGAAGCTGCATTACGGAAAAACAAACCTTACTCGACGAACAAGATTATGTGCAAAAGGCTCAAGTTGTGAGACAAACAAAAGACATAGATATAGACTTAGAATTATTTCAAGAACAGAAAGAAGCGGCCGCCCTAGAAGCGGAAGTAACTGTGTTGGAATTGGCCAATAGCGAACATGGCTCTTTGCCTGTCTTTGAGAATTCTATTGCTAAAGTGGAAGCTTTTACTGCTTCCAACGAACATGCGCGCACTCATAGAAACACATTAAATGTACTCGCACCTCCCTTTCAGCCTCATCCACCGGATAAATTAATCACTCGGGAGTTGGTTAGTAAAGACATGGTGAAGTTTCTTGTAAAAAAAAAATTATTGTTAACTAGGTTGACTATTTTCAGTGACAAACCTGAATTATATTTGGCCTGGAAAATGAGTTTTTGTAGTGTAATGGAAGAAATTGAAGTAACACCGGCTGAAGAAGTTGATCTAATGATAAAATGGTTAGGCACCGAGTCAAAACGACACGCCTTAAGCATTCGTGCTGCAAATATACAGGACATGAACAAGTGCCGAATGCGAATTTGGGAAATGCTTGAAGAACGATTTGGTACCGTTGAACTTATTGAGCACTCACTCAAAACGAGATTGGAGAAATTTAGAAGAATCCTGCCCAGTGAAATGGAAAATTTGTATGAATTAACTGATATTTTGTCTGAAATCGAAGCGCTAAAAGAAAATGAGAAATATAGTGCAATCTTGGCTTATTACGATACATCGTGTGGTGTGATACCAATAGTACAGAAGTTGCCTCATCAGATTCCAGAAAAATGGACTACACGTGCAGCAAGCTATAAACTGTCTAGAGGCGTACCATTTCCGCCATTTTCATACTTCTGTTCATTCATGCGTGAAATCAGTACAGTAAAGAATGACCCTTGCTTCAAATACAATGCAGATGTTACTAGCAAATCAACGTATATGAATCAGAGAAATCCAATGAAATCTACAGAAAGATCGGTTACTGTAAGAAAGACGGAGGTAAATACACCCTCTTGCGTCTTGCACAGCATTAGCAAACATAATACGTTGAATTGTAGAATATTTAAAGCAATGCCATATGAACAAAGGAGAAATATTGTAAAAGAGAACTTTGTTTTCGGTGCTTATCGGCCCAACATAAGATTGGAGACTGTAAAGAAAAAGTGTTATGCAGAGACTGTGGTGGAAAGCACATGACAGTAATGCACAATGGTTCCTTTAGAAACACTGGGAGGAATCATAGTGGGGAGATGTCAAACAGACAATCAACAGATACTGATGCACGAGGCCAACATAATGTAAATTCCAAGTGTACTCAAGTTTGTGGTAGTTTAACTTATAAAGGGAAGTCCTGTGCGAAGTTTGCATATGTGAATGCATATAGAAATGACAATCCTAGATACAAGATGAAGATATATGCCTTGATTGATGACCAAAGTAATAGAACATTAGCTAGTACAGAGTTGTTTGACACACTCGGGCTCTACGGAAACATCAATGAATACATGATATCTTCATGTAATGACACTCGAGTATCTTCAGGACGTTCAGCTTCCGGGCTAGTAATCGAAAGTATACTAAACTTAGAAACGATTGAAATGAACAATGTCCTTGAATGTAATGACATCCCAAATAACCGTGATGAGATTCCTACACCTGCTGTAGCAGAAAACCACACACATCTTTGGGACATTAGAGATCAAATTGCACCGCTTGATAAAGACGCGCACATTCATTTACTAATAGGTCGCGGTGTCTTAGAGGTTCATCATGTTTTTGACCAACGTGTTGGAAGGCGAAATTCTCCATACGCGCAGCATTTGAAATTAGGATGGGTGATTATCGGAGAAGCATGCATTGGCGAAGTACATAAAACTTACATTGTGAATGTAAATAAGAGTACTACTTTAGTTAGTGGTAGACCATCGGTCTTGGAGCCCTGTCCTAATTGTCTTAAGGTAGAAGAAACCTATGAAAGTATTAGGGTGCTAGACCCTGATCGAGACAAACTATTCAGGAAAACCAAGGATGATGACAAGCCAGGTCCTTCTAAAGAAGACCTAGAATTTATTGAAATCATGAACAATAAAATGGTAAAAAGTGAATCTGGGCAATGGACCGCATCATTGCCGTTCAAGTCTCCGACATGCAAACTCCCAAACAATCGTCAAGTAGCTATGCGACGTGCCAAAGTCCTAAACAGAAATCTACAAAATGATTCGTTCAAGAGAGAACATTTTGTGCAGTATATGGGTAACATCTTGGAAAAAGGACATGCTGAAATTGCACCCAAGTTACAAGAAGGTGAACCATATTGGTATTTGCCAATATTTGGGGTGTACCACCCAAAGAATCCTGGAGAAATACGAGGCGTTTTTGATGCCTCTGCAAAGTTTCAAGACATCTCACTGAACGACGCGTTATTGACAGGTCCAGATCTGGGAAATAGTCTATTGGGAGTGTTACTAAGATTTCGCAGAAATGCTGTTGCCATTGTAGCCGACATCCAGCAAATGTTTTACAATGTCCTTGTAACAGAAGAGCATCGCAATTTTCTGAGATTCATGTGGTACCGTGACAATGACCCAAATCAAGAACTAATTGAATATAGAATGACAGTTCACGTATTTGGAAATAGTCCTTCACCTGCAGTAGCTACGTATGGATTGCGCAAAACTGCGGAAATGAGTGAAAAGGAATTTGGTCCGGATGTGAAGGAATTCGTCAATAACGACTTTTATGTTGATGATGGGCTCATATCCACTGCTACTACATATGGAGCCATAGACTTAATGAAAAGGACACAACAAGCTCTCTATGCAAATGGCAAGTTGAAGCTTCATAAGATTGCTTCTAACCGCTTAGAAGTTATGAATGCCTTTCCTCAAGAAGATTTAGCAAAGGACCTCAGTAACCTAGATCTGTGTCATGAAAATCTACCGCTACAACGCACACTTGGTCTTCTATGGGACCTGAACTCGGATACATACTCGGAGTCTTGGAGCAAGTCTCTCAAAGCATTGGATCAAGTCAGAATTTCACGACAGTACATCTCTACGTCTATCAGTGAAGCATCAGATCTAGAACTACATGTGTATTCTGACGCATCAGAAGTAGCCATTGCAGCTGCCGCGTACATTGTATCACCCAGTGAACAGTCGACAGCTTTCGTATTTGGAAAAGCAAAAGTAGCTCCTAACACTTGTCATACAATTCCTAGGCTTGAATTATGTGCTGCAGTTTTAGCAGTGCAAGCTTCTGAAGTAGTGTGTGATCAGTTAGGTCAGAAATTTAGCTCAGTGATATTCTACACAGACAGTAAAGTTGTATTGGGTTACGTTTATAATAAATCCAGACGGTTTTATACATATGTTACAAACAGAGTAGCTACTATTTGCAATTCAAGCAAGCCTGAACAATGGTCGTACATACCAACCCATCTAAACCCAGCAGATTGTGCAACTCGTGGTGTATCTTCGTTTGACTTACAAAATTGTGATTGGTTAACTGGACCAAACAGACTTGTACAAACTATTAATCTGAATACCTATCCAGTTATTAATTCGGATGATGATTGCGATATAAGGTCTGCAGCCACCATACTGGCAACCACGGTTAAACCAGTGATTTTAAGTACGCAACGGTTTGAACGGTTTTCCTCGTGGAAAAGCTTGGTGAGAGCAATTGACTATTTGAAGCGTGTTATAAGCCAGACAGAAAAGTCTGTGAACAGCATCAAAGACTCGGAGATAATTATCATAAAATCTGTACAGAAAGAGTGCTACCTGTCTGAATACGAATGTTTGTCTGCTGGGAAGCCTATCCCATGTACTAGTTCAATCCTAGCATTGAATCCATATCTTGATCAAGCAGGAATTCTAAGGGTTGGTGGTCGTCTAGATAGATCAACCTTAGCAAATGAGGAAAAGCACCCGCTTATTGTACCAAATAAGCATCACATAAGCTTACTACTCACAAGACATTACCACGAAATAGTAAAACATCAAGGAAGACAGTTAACAGAAGGCGCCTTAAGGTCACATGGAGTCTGGATAGTCGGTGCCAAACGTCTCGTTTCTTCTGTAATACACGTTTGTGTTAAGTGTCGCAGGTTAAGGGGTACACAAGAACAACAGATAAAGCCAGACCTTCCTGCTGATCGTGTAGAACCAGCTCCTCCGTTTACCTACGTAGGGGTAGACGTTTTTGGACCTTGGAATATCGTTACCCGTAAAACACGTGGCGGGCAAGCCAATTCGAAACGTTGGGCTGTGCTTTTTACATGTTTGACTATTCGTTCCATACACATTGAGGTAATCGAGAATATGAGCTCGTCTGCTTTCATTAACGCATTACGTCGTTTTGTCTCTATAAGAGGCAATGTGAAACATTTCCGATCAGATAGGGGAACAAACTTCGTAGGAGCAACTAGCGACATGGGTGTAGATGCCATAAATGTAGAAGACAATAAAATTGGTACATTCCTACAAGAAAATACTGTTAAGTGGCTGTTCAATCCTCCACACGCATCTCATATGGGTGGTGTGTGGGAGAGGATGATAGGTGTTGCGAGGCGCATTCTTGACTCGATGTTAACAGATGTTTCTTCGAAAACTCTAACCCATGACATATTGGTAACATTCATGGCAGAAGTGTGTGCAATTGTAAATGCGAGACCTATTGTTCAAGTTGGGGTGAATAGCGATAATCCTGAAATATTAAGTCCTACAACATTGCTCACACAAAAGTTTGACAATTCAACACCAATCTTCAATCAATTAGACATCAAAGATATTTACAAGGCAGAATGGAAGTCTGTCCAAGTTCTCGCTGACAGATTCTGGATCCGATGGAAAGCAGAGTACTTGCCTTACTGCAATCCAGACCAAAATGGAAGACCGAAAGAC
>CM026401.1:18870399-18892899 GCA_014843695.1 Archivesica marissinica
CAGCAGTGAGCGCTGTACTGCTGTACTGCTAGCAGTGAGTAGTGTAATCCAGCAGTGAGCGGTGTACTGCTGTACTGCTAGCAGTGAGTAGTGCAATCTAGCAGTGAGTAGTGTAATCCAGCAGTGAGCGGTGTACTGCTGTACTGCTAGCAGTGAGTAGTGCAATCCAGCAGTGAGAGGTATACTGCTGTACTGCTAGCGTGAGTAGTGTAATCCAGCAGTGAGCGGTTGTACTGATTACTGCTAGCAGGTGAGTGTGTTCCAGCAGTGAGGCGGTTGTACTGCTAGCAGTGAGTAGTGTAATCCAGCAGTGAGCGATGTCTGCTAGCACTGAGTAGTGTAATCCAGCAGTGAGCGGTACTGCTAGCAGTGAGTAGTGTAATCCAGCAGTGAGCGGTGTACTGCTGTACTGCTAGCAGTGAGTAGTGTAATCCAGCAGTGAGCGGTGTACTGCTGTACTGCTAGCAGTGAGTAGTGTAATCCAGCAGTGAGTAGTGTAATCCAGCAGTGAGCGGTGTACTGCTGTACTGCTAGCAGTGAGTAGTGTAATCCAGCAGTGAGCGGTGTACTGCTGTACTGCTAGCAGTGAGTAGTGTAATCCAGCAGTGAGTAGTGTAATCCAGCAGTGAGCAGTGTACTGCTGTACTGCTAGCAGTGAGTAGTGTAATCCAGCAGTGAGCGGTGTACTGCTGTACTGCTAGCAGTGAGTAGTGTAATCCAGCAGTGAGTAGTGTACTGCTGTACTGCTAGCAGGTTAGTGTGTATCCATCCAGCAGTGAGCGGTGTAATGCTGTACGCTAGCGGTGAGTAGTGTAATCCAGCAGTGAAGGTGTACTGATGTACTGCTCTCAGTAGTAGTGTAATCCAGCAGTGAGCGTGTACTTGCTAGCAGTGAGTAGTGTAATCCAGCAGTGAGCGGTTGTACTGCTGTACTTCTAGCAGTGAGTAGTGTATCCAGCAGTGAGGTGTTGTGTTGTGGTGGTAGTGTAATCCAGCAGTGAGCGGTGTACTGCTGTACTGTAGCGTGAGTAGTGTTATCCAGCAGTGAGCGATGTACTGCTAGCAGTGAGTAGTGTAATCCAGCAGTGAGCGATGTACTGCTAGCAGTGAGTAGTGTATGTCCAGCAGTGAGCGTGTACTGCTGTAGTGGTGTTTCTAGCAGTGGTAGTGTATCTAGCAGTGAGTAGTGTAATCCAGCAGTGAGCGGTGTACTGCTAGCAGTGAGTAGTGTAATCCAGCAGTGAGCGATGTACTGCTGTACTGCTAGCAGTGAGTAGTGTAATCCAGCAGTGAGCGGTGTACTGCTGTACTGCTAGCAGTGAGTAGTGTAATCCAGCAGTGAGCGATGTACTGCTAGCACTGAGTAGTGTAATCCAGCAGTGAGCGATGTACTGCTAGCAGTGAGTAGTGTAATCCAGCAGTGAGCGATGTACTGCTAGCAGTGAGTAGTATAATCCAGCAGTGAGCGATGTACTGCTAGCAGTGAGTAGTGTAATCCAGCAGTGAGCGATGTACTGCTGTACTGCTAGTAGTGAGTAATGTAATCCAGCAGTGAGCGATGTACTGCTGTACTGCTAGCAGTGAGTAGTGTAATCCAGCAGTGAGCGATGTACTGCTGTACTGCTAGCGGTGAGTAGTGTAATCCAGCAGTGAGCGGTGTACTGCTGTACTGCTAGCAGTGAGTAGTGTAATCCAGCAGTGAGCGATGTACTGCTGGCAGTGAGTAGTGTAATCCAGCAGTGAGCGATGTACTGCTAGCAGTGAGTAGTGTAATCCAGCAGTGAGCGGTGTACTGCTGTACTGCTAGCAGTGAGTAGTGTAATCCAGCAGTGAGCGGTGTACTGCTGTACTGCTAGCAGTGAGTAGTGTAATCCAGCAGTGGCTGTACTGCTAGCAGTGAGTAGTGTAATCCAGCAGTGAGCGGTGTACTGCTGTACTGCTAGCAGTGAGTAGTGTAATCCAGCAGTGAGCGGTGTACTGCTGTACTGCTAGCAGTGAGTAGTGTAATCCAGCAGTGAGCGGTGTACTGCTGTACTGCTAGCAGTGAGTAGTGTAATCCAGCAGTGAGCGGTGTACTGCTGTACTGCTAGCAGTGAGTAGTGTAATCCAGCAGTGAGCGGTGTACTGCTGTACTGCTAGCAGTGAGTAGTGTAATCCAGCAGTGAGCGGTGTACTGCTGTACTGCTAGCAGTGAGTAGTGTAATCCAGCAGTGAGCGGTGTACTGCTGTACTGCTAGCAGTGAGTAGTGTAATCCAGCAGTGAGCGGTGTACTGCTGTACTGCTAGCAGTGAGTAGTGTAATCCAGCAGTGAGTAGTGTAATCCAGCAGTGAGCGATGTACTGCTGTACTGCTAGCAGTGAGTAGTGTAATCCAGCAGTGAGCGATGTACTGCTGTACTGCTAGCAGTGAGTAGTGTAATCCAGCAGTGAGCGGTGTACTGCTGTACTGCTAGCAGTGAGTAGTGTAATCCAGCAGTGAGCGATGTACTGCTAGCACTGAGTAGTGTAATCCAGCAGTGAGCGATGTACTGCTAGCAGTGAGTAGTATAATCCAGCAGTGAGCGATGTACTGCTAGCAGTGAGTAGTATAATCCAGCAGTGAGCGATGTACTGCTAGCAGTGAGTAGTATAATCCAGCAGTGAGCGATGTACTGCTGTACTGCTAGTAGTGAGTAATGTAATCCAGCAGTGAGCGATGTACTGCTGTACTGCTAGCAGTGAGTAATGTAATCCAGCAGTGAGCGATGTACTGCTGTACTGCTAGCGGTGAGTAGTGTAATCCAGCAGCGAGCGGTGTACTGCTGTACTGCTAGCAGTGAGTAGTGTAATCCAGCAGTGAGCGATGTACTGCTGGCAGTGAGTAGTGTAATCCAGCAGTGAGCGATGTACTGCTAGCAGTGAGTAGTGTAATCCAGCAGTGAGCGATGTACTGCTAGCAGTGAGTAGTGTATTCCAGCAGTGAGCGGTGTACTGCTGTACTGCTAGCAGTGAGTAGTGTAATCCAGCAGTGAGCGGTGTACTGATGTACTGCTAGCAGTGAGTAGTGTAATCCAGCAGTGAGCGGTGTACTGCTGGTGGTGTGTTGGTGGGTGTACTGCTAGCAGTGAGTAGTGTAATCCAGCAGTGAGCGATGTACTGCTGGCAGTGAGTAGTGTAATCCAGCAGTGAGCGATGTACTGCTAGCAGTGAGTAGTGTAATCCAGCAGTGAGCGGTGTACTGCTGTACTGCTAGCAGTGAGTAGTGTATTCCAGCAGTGAGCGGTGTACTGCTGTACTGCTAGCAGTGAGTAGTGTAATCCAGCAGTGAGCGGTGTACTGATGTACTGCTAGCAGTGAGCGGTGTACTGATGTACTGCTAGCAGTGAGTAGTGTAATCCAGCAGTGAGTGGTGTACTGCTGTACTGCTAGCAGTGTGTAGTGTAATCCAGCAGTGAGCGGTGTACTGCTGTACTGCTAGCAGTGAGTAGTGTATTCCAGCAGTGAGCGGTGTACTGCTGTACTGCTAGCAGTGAGTAGTATAATCCAGCAGAGAGCGGTGTACTGCTGTACTGCTAGCAGTGAGTAGTGTATTCCCGCAGTGAGCGGTGTACTGCTGTACTGCTAGCAGTGAGTAGTGTAATCCAGCAGTGAGCGGTGTACTGATGTACTGCTAGCAGTGAGTAGTGTAATCCAGCAGTGAGTGGTGTACTGCTAGCAGTGAGTGGTGTATTCCAGCAGTGAGCGGTGTACTTCTGTACTGCTAGCAGTGAGTAGTGTAATCCAGCAGTGAGCGGTGTACTGATGTACTGCTAGCAGTGAGTAGTGTAATCCAGCAGTGAGTGGTGTACTGCTAGCAGTGAGTAATGTAATCCAGCAGTGAGCGGCGTATTCTAGTAGTGAATGATGTGCTGCCCAAATCATACATTTTTTATTTATTTTTTATAAAATACAATTTTACGATTGTTTTTACGAAAATTGTTAAACGGGTCGGTTGCATAACCGGACACAAGCCAATTAGAGTTATTCCAGCAATGAGCAGTGTGATTTAGCGGTGAGCGACTCATTTTAGTTATATACTGTTATAACCCTAATCTATTATATAACCCTAATCTATTATATAACCCTAATCTATTATATAACCCTAATCTATTATATAACCCTAATCTATTATATAACCCTAATCTATTATATAACCGTAATCTATTATATAACAACCGTAATCTATTATATAACCGTAATCTATTATATAACTGTAACCTATTATATAACCGTAATCTATTATATAACCCTAATCTATTATATAACCCTAATCTATTATATAACCATAATCTATTATATAACCGTAATCTATTATATAACCGTAATCTATTATATAACCGTAATCTATTATATAACCCTAATCTATTATATAACCCTAATCTATTATATAACCATAATCTATTATATAACCCTAACCTATTATATAACCCTAACCTATTATATAACCCTAATCTATTATATAACCATAATCTATTATATAACCCTAACCTATTATATAACCCTAATCTATTATATAACCCTAATCTATTATATAACAACCGTAATCTATTATATAACCGTAATCTATTATATAACCGTAACCTATTATATAACCGTAACCTATTATATAACCGTAATCTATTATATAACCCTAATCTATTATATAACCCTAATCTATTATATAACCGTAATCTATTATATAACCCTAATCTATTATATAACCCTAACCTATTATATAACCCTAATCTATTATATAACCGTAATCTATTATATAACCCTAACCTATGATATAACCCTAATCTATTATATAACCCTAATCTATTATATAACAACCGTAATCTATTATATAACCGTAATCTATTATATAACCGTAATCTATTATATAACCATAACCTATTATATAACCATAACCTATTATATAACCCTAATATATTATATAACCCTAATCTATTATATAACCCTAGCCTATTATATAACCCTAATCTATTATATAACCCTAACCTATTATATAACCCTAATCTATTATATAACCGTAATCTATTATATAACCGTAATCTATTATATAACCGTAATATATTATATAACCCTAATCTATTATATAACCGTAATCTATTATATAACCGTAATCTATTATATAACCGTAATCTATTATATAACCGTAATCTATTATATAACCCTAATCTATTATATAACCCTAATCTATTATATAACCCTAATCTAGTATATAACCGTAATCTATTATATAACCGTAATCTATTATATAACCGTAACCTATATATAACCCTAATCTATTATATAACCCTAATCTATTATATAACCCTACTCTATTTTATAACCCTAACCTATTATATAACCGTAATCTATTATATAACTGTAATCTATTATATAACCCTAATCTATTACATAACCCTAATCTATTACATAACCCTAATCTATTATATAACCCTAATCTATTATATAACCATAATCTATTATATAACCATAATCTATTATATAACCGTAATCTATTATATAACCTTAACCTATATATAACCCTAATCTATTATATAACCCTAATCTATTATATAACCCTACTCTATTATATAACCCTAACCTATTATATAACCGTAATCTATTATATAACTGTAATCTATTATATAACCCTAATCTATTACATAACCCTAATCTATTACATAACCCTAATCTATTTTATAACCGTAATCTATTATATAACCCTAATCTATTATATAACCCTAATCTATTATATAACCATAATCTATTATATAACTGCAATCTATTATATAACCGCAATCTATTATATAACCACAATCTATTATATATAACCGCAATCTATTATATAACCGCAATCTATTATATAACCTTAATCTATTATATAACCACAATCTATTATATAACCACAATCTATTATATTTAACCGTATTCTATTATATTTAACCGTAATTTATTATATATAACCATTATTTATTATATAACCATAATCTATTATATATAACCGCAATCTATTATATAACCGCAATCTATAATATAACCACAATCTATTATATAACCGCAATCTATTATATAACCACACTCTTATTATATAACCTTAAGCTATTATATAACCACAATCTATTATATAACCACAATCTATTATATAACCACAATCTATTATATAACCACAATCTATTATATAACCTCAACCTATTATATAACCTTACGCTATTATATAACCACAATCTATTATATAACCACAATCTCTTATATAACCTCAACCTATTATATAACCTTAAGCTATTATATAACCACAATCTATTATATAACCACAATCTATTATATAACCACAATCTATTATATAACCACAACCTATTATATAACCACACTATATTATATAACCTCAACCTATTATATAACCTTAAGCTATTATATAACTTTAAGCTATTATATAACCACAATCTATTATATAACCACAATCTATTATATAACCACAACCTATTGTATAACCTCAACCTATTATATAACCTTAAGCTATTATATAACCACAATCTATTATATAACCACAATCTATTATATAACCACAACCTATTATATAACCACAATCTATTATATAACCACAATCTATTATATAACCACAATCTATTATATAACCTCAAGCTATTATATAACCTTAAGCTACGTTGATCTAGTCATCTAGCTACTATTAGGCACCGAAAGCCCGGCCTGCAGATTGTCCCAGAAAAATAAAATAGCTAAACCCAAAAAAAATGCCATAAAAACTGTAGGGGGTGGGGAATATAACGAAGAGTTGGGTTGTCAACTTGGAACCCACATACATTCTGCACAACATATTAATTCAAATTTGAATTTCGAAGATGTAAATTTAAATGCGTCGTAGCGCACCATTGACATTCTAGGATCAGTAATATCCTGGTGTACATGTCCACAAACACCTCTAGCAAAACGCTGTTCTTTCGTGTTAAATTCAGTAGTCGGGGGCTACACAACAACAACAACAACAACAATATTGTATTACGGCATTTTTGCATAAAACATCTACAAGATGCTTAGAGCAAATACAATAATAGTACAAACGCAGATACAATACCAGCAATTACAAGTACAATACCAGCAATTACCAATACAATGCCAGCAATTACGAATACAATACCAGCAATTACAAATACAATACCAGCAATTACAAGTACAACACCAGCAATTACCAATACAATGCCAGCAATTAGGAATACAATACCAGCAATTAAGATACAAGTAATTACAAATACAATACCAGCAATTACAAATACAATGCAAGCAATTACAAATACAATACCAGCAATTACAAATACATTACCAGCAATTACAAAGCCAACACAAGCAATTACAAATACAATACCAGCAGTTACAAATACAATATGAGCAGTTACAAATACAATATGAGCAATTACAAATCCAAAACGAGAAATTACAAATACAATACCAGCAATTACAAATACAATACCAGCAATTACAAATACAATACAAGCAATTACAAATGCAATATGAGCAATTACAAATACAATACCAGCAATTATAAATACAATATGAGCAATTACAAATGCAATACCAGCAATTACAAATACAATACCAGCAATTACAAATACAATACCAGCAATTACAAATACAATACCAGCAATTACTGTGCTTTCGAAGTAAAGTAATAATACCGTTGGAATATTACACTACTGTATAGGTAAGGCAACATACGATAGCTTACAGGTACTGTGATTTATTGATTAATAGGTTATACCTGACTTACCTATAATACAATAGTGTATCGAATGTTTGTTTACCACCGTTATTACTTTACTTTGAAAGCACAGTACAATACCAGCAATTACAAGACCAGCAATTACGATACCAGCAATTACAAATACAATACCAGCAATTACAAACACAAGACCAGCAATTACAAATACAAGACCAGCAATTACAAATACAAGACCAGCCATTACAAATACAAGACCAGCAATTACAAATACAAGACCAGCCATTACAAACACAAGACCAGCAATTACAAATACAAGACCAGCAATTACAAATACAAGACCAGCAATTACAAACACAATACTAGTGATAACAGTGTAGTGGATACACACACACGCAGTCTCTTTTAATTGTTTCTTGTATAAACATTCAAAATCACTAGCTACTTTTTATCTTGTGATATGCACGTACCGAGTATATGTTGCTACTTTCAATACTTGTGATATGCACGTACCGAGTATATGTTGCTACTTTCAATACTTGTGATATGCACGTACCGAGTATATGTTGCTACTTTCTATACTTGTGATATGCACGTACCGAGTATATGTTGCTACTTTCTATACTTGTGATATGCACGTACCGAGTATATGTTGCTACTTTCTATACTTGTGATATGCACGTACAGAGTATATGTTGCTACTTTCTATACTTGTGATATGCACGTACCGAGTATATGTTGCTACTTTCTATACTTGTGATATGCACGTACCGAGTATATGTTGCTATGTTTTATACCTGTGATAGGCACGTACCGAGTATATGTTGCTACTTTCTATACTTGTGATATGCACGTACCGAGTACATGTTGCTACTTTCTATACTTGTGATATGCACGTACCGAGTATATGTTGCTACTTTCTATACTTGTGATATGCACGTACCGAGTATATGTTGCTACTTTCTATACGTGTGATATGCACGTACCGAGTATATGTTGCTACTTTCTATACGTGTGATATGCACGTACCGAGTATATGTTGCTACTTTCTATACTTGTGATATGCAAGTACCGAGTATATGTTGCTAATTTCTATACTTGTGATAGGCACGTACCGAGTATATGTTGCTACTTTCTATACGTGTGATATGCACGTACCGAGTATATGTTGCTACTTTCTATACTTGTGATATGCACGTACCGAGTACATGTTGCTACTTTCTATACTTGTGATATGCAAGTACCGAGTATATGTTGATACTTTCTATACTTGTGATATGCAAGTACCGAGTATATGTTGCTACCTTCTATACGTGTGAGCCATTTCCAAGCCTTTTTCCATCCTCAGCGGAGTCAAGCAAGGCTGCGTCCTCGCACCGACGCTCTTCGGCATCCTCTTCTCACTCCTCCTGACATATACCTTCCAGTCCTCCTCTGACGGTGTCTACATCCACAGCCGACACGATGGCAAGCTATACAACTTGGCCCGCTTGCGTGCCAAAACCAAAACAACTCGTGTCCTACTCAGGGAGATGCTGTTCGCTGACGATGCAGCCCTCGCCAGCCACACACACGATGGCCTCCAGCGCCTCCTGGATCAATTCTCCAATGCATGCCGTGAGTTTGCCCTAACCATCAGCATAAAGAAAACAGAGGTCATGACCCAGGACGTTGCAGATCCAGCTCCCATAGCCATTAACGGCTCTACACTCGCCATGGTCGACAACTTCAGATATCTAGGATCACTGATATCCAACAACCTGTCCCTCGAAGCTGAGATCAATGCACGCATTGGGAAAGCAGCCACCGTCATGTCAAAACTCACCCAAGAGAGTCTGGGAGAACAGAAACCTAATGCTGAACACCAAGTTGAAGGTCTACCAGGCCTGCATACACAGCACGCTCCTCTACGGCAGTGAGTCATGAACGACATATGCCAGACAAGAGACAAAGCTGAACTCATACCATATGAGGTGCCTTCGCAGGATCTTGGGACTCACTTGGGAAGATAGGGTCACCAATACAGAGGTCATCAGCAGAGCGAGTTCAACAACCATCTATGCAATGCTCAGTGAACGCCGCCTGCGCTGGCTAGGTCATGTCCGACGCATGGATAAAGGACACATCCCCAAAGATCTACTATACGGTCAACTTGAACAAGGATCACGTCCAACTGGTCGCCCCCACCTAAGATACAGGGACGCTTGTAAGAGGGACCTGCGTTCAGCGCAAATCAACATAGAGTCTTGGGAGGACCAAGGATCATGGATCACCCTCTGGAACCACCACTGATACACTTTAAAAACGTCCCCTTCATTGTCACTAGTAAACCAATAGTTTATATCAGTTTATATCAGTTTATATCACTATTTACAATAATGGTTTGGATCAATATTGCACACACAAATGACAGTTAACTGATTAAAGCTTATTAAAATTACCCGTGATCCACAGATATACAAATAGTGCAGCAAACTACGTCATGTTGTCCACAGAACATGTTTATCACATTCCCAGGATGATCGTGGCACGTATCTGCTGGTAACAATCCGGGTGTTGTCTGCCCTTTACCAGCATGCATGGCTGCCTTGTCCAGTATCGTGTGTGTTCTGATGACTGTATTATGAATGTCCACACATCTCTGACAGAAATACGCCGGACAATCAACGCATTGATGCTCCGCCTTAGTGTTCTTACCATCTGCGGAACACGGCGTACAGCAGAAGTCGTATATAACGTCAGAAGCTCCAACCTGCGATCTTGTCAAATCATGACCTTCCGCCATTTTGTCCCCAATTGAAGTTCGTTAATCCTTACTATGAAAACGAAACGAGCCAATTTCCCGGGAGTGAGATACCAGGAAAACGTAAGTCACTGAGTGAGATACCAGGAAAACGTAAAACGAAACTAGAAATAAATATTAAACTTTAAATACTTGACAGCTACTTGTCGGGAAGTTGTCCGAGTGTAATTCCACGTGTATATATCAACAGTGAATAGTATTGGTACAAACTGAACCATATTTAAATCATAGCAAGATATAACAAGTTATATTGTATAAAGAATACGGAAGTAAACAGGAGGACATTATCGAATTAGGGACATAACGGACCACGGACATAACGTACCAGACAGAACGGACCAATTCATGGGACAGAACGGACCACTTCATGGGACAGAACGGACCATGTGTTTGGACAGAACGGACCATGTCTCAGAGCATTCCTAGTTGTATTATGAACGCCTTACCAATCTATTAATCCAAATTATAATTGCAAGATCTTTGTAGAAAAATAAAAAAGGCAAAATTAGACCTTTTCTCTTTAAATTAAAATACACACTGTCAGAGATTATGTACTATCATGTTTTTCACATCCAATTAATGTGCATGATTGCCAATATTAAAGAGTGTCATTGACCGTATTTACTCAATCACCCCTGTGACAGTTAATTTGTCATTAGGATTATGTGATCGAAATTGATTAACTATTGTCTTAAAGATGCGTATTGAGTTTTCTCACTGAATTAGCAGCTACTCCTCAGTTTAACCTTGTAAATATAATGTCTATATTGTATGGTCATATATAAATCAATGATGCACATTATATCATATTCTTACTCTTGTATTTTCGTTTCGACAAGAGTACGAAATATGGTTATTGTGTTTTCGTCCAGTCAACAGGTTAAATCATTCGACTCGTACTCTTGTATTTTCGTTTCGACAAGAGTACTAACAATTTATGGTGCGTTGATCACGTGTATATGTGGCTTTTGTTTTGATGCGTTAAGAAACATGTGCACCTTATCTTTGTAAAATTAATGTTCATTCACTGATTGACAATTCTATTTCTATGTCATAATTAGTGTTTTACCTGTTTATATATCTTGTGTTTCTCTTCTCAACCAGGTGACAATTCGACACGTCTGAGCACCAGATACAATTATGTTGTATGTCACCGATATATATGTATATAATTAGATACTATACATATATGTATGTATGTATATGACTGTGTGTATGCAAGTAAATTTAAATAATAAATATGGTGATATATGTAAGTGTGTAGCATTGTACATTTTCATGTAAGTATTATTTGCATTATTCCGTAACATTTCATTGACGAATTTCACTAGCTCCTTAAAATCTTACAATATATTTGTAAAATGAACGTGGTACGTAATGGCTTGTTTTATTTCTGGTTACAAGAGGGAAATAACGGACCACGTATTAAATTTCAAATGACATAAGAAATGATGCCGTTTTACATATTTTCGAATATCTTCATTATTAGTTTTGTTAATTATGACATGCATCTATTAATGTAATGTATCGTTAATAAATGAAATCACATGCTATTATTACAAGCATATGGCGTAGGTTTTAGCCCTCAAATGATCTTTAAACAGGTTTCAATTATTTACGTTATAATTGCTACATGGTACATAGTTAACAAAAGTAATGATGATAATATTTATAAATAATATGTAAAACAACATGCTTTCTTCGGTAAATAGACATTTAAATACATGGTCCGTTCTGTCCCATGAAATGGTCCGTTCTGTCTGGTCCGTTATGTCCATGGTCCGTTATGTCCGTACTCCACATTATCTCCCCTTCCTATGTGACGTAGAGTGATCTACTCCTTATCACGATGTTCTAGATATTGACCAACTAACACATTCACATAATACTCTAAACCCTTTGAACACTACAAACCTCTAAATAGGCTTGCACAAATTGTAGCTCCTGACGAGCCGTGTCATCAGGATCTGCACGATTTGTCAGTAATATTACTATTTTTAGAAAAAATTATTTTTATAAATGAACTGGTCCAAATGTACTTTCCTTATTAAGTTATTGGTCTAAAAATATCACGGACTAGTCCATGTCAGTTACTTGGTGTTGAATGGGTTAATTGGCATGTGTGTCCCCCTCCTTTGAATTTAACCTGTCACGTTATGCTGCATAACATACCGGGGGAGGGGCATTATGCACCCTAAACTCCAGTCACACAGACCATGATGCAACAGGCTTTGCAAGTTGTCAGTGGATAATCGGATTTGGTACATCTCAGATAGGCTTGTAGCTTGTAACAGGTCCGTAGGCAGCGGGGTGCGTACCCCCAGTGGCGTAGCCAGGATGTTATGTTGGGGGGGGGCATACTGACCGAATGTCCGTCGTAGCCGGACGACCGAGTGCGGCGTAGCCGCGCGAGGTATAGATGGGGGATTCTCCCCCCTGAACATTTTGGAAACTAGATTACCGGAGAAGCGATCTGGAGGTGTTTCCGAATCAGAATCATACTCGAAAAATGTCATGACATTTCACAACAAAAATGGAAAATCAAATAATCAGGACACAATACAAGCTCACAAATAGCAATATCCCCTTATCCTTGAACGTTCATGAGCAATTGAGAACAAGTCCTATATATATACTTATACTAAGTCGCTCTTTATATTCCTGATCAACTTTAAATTTTCGTGAAAAAATGCATAATTATTTTACTATGACTACAGTCCAAATGCATAGTACCTGACTTTGAGAGTATCATGAGTATGCTTGGTTAATTTCACAATTCGTATAAGTGATTCACCTGAGAAAGATCACAATGTTTTAACCGCGTTAAAAATCACTTGAAAACTAATCGACGGTTGGGTCGGCCGAATTCATCAATAACGTCACTATGAATTAGTGAAATGTCCTTGTTGATATAAAGATGGGCTAGGCCATTCAGTCTCTCTTCGTGCATGGTGGACCGCAGATATGATTTTATCAATTTCCGAGCACTGAATGAGCGTTCACCTGTTGCGGTGGTCACCGGTAGAGTTGCGAAAAATCGCAGCAGAGTCTCGATGATGGGATAAGTCCCGAGAGTCGCCGCAACCGCCACGGCATCCACGACTCTTTTCGGAATCTCGATGGAATCACGGGTGGTCACCTGTCGGGCCCAGTACGCCTTCCAACGCATTACTTCCGCGTTCAGACACTCTATTGCTCCTGGAAGGAATAGGTGGTATAACTGGGCGGCTTCGAGGAGGTCGCCTGCGGCGTAATCATAGCAGTATGCTGGAAGTAGTAAACTGAGCACATTAGCTTTGGCACCGTGCAATCTGAATCGCTCATCGAGCTGGCTTATGCAGAGGTCGAGATACGGGATGAAAATCGAACGTCTGTAATAAACTTCTGGCGTGTCGGCCGGATGATTGGACCTCTGCGTCTGCCTGCCGGTCATTCTGGGCACGGTTATCTCTTCACCAAACAATCCTTGTGCACGTCCGAAAATGTCCCCGAAGACTTGGTCGTCCGATCTCATCTGTTGCAGGACTTTGGCACAGTCCTGGACACTGTCCACCACTGCATGGTGAATGTCTTGAGCCTCGGCCTGAAGCTTCACCGATAGTGGCTTCGTAATATCCAGCACCGAGAGGAGTACCTCTAGGGCAACCAAGAAGGTGCCATTGTCTATTGCTGAAGAGAATATTAGTGCCTTACCGACGCAATCAGCACGGGGGCCATAGGCTTATGTTCTGTAGGGACACTTTGATAGCCGGTAACAGCTCTTTGAAGATCCGCACGGCTTCCTGGCGCTCCACCCATCTGGTGGTACAGTGGAGCTTCAGACGTGAATGGGCGGTCTCACTACACTCCTCCTGGATAGCTGCTTCAAGATTCAATAATCTCTTATTAGAGTCACAGAAAAACACAGCAATTTCATGCATAAGCGTCACTGCCTTACGAATTTCTGGTACCTCCCCTGCCTTCATTAGACATAGATTTAGCGAATGCGATACGCAGGGAGGGGTCAGCAAATTTGGGAAATTTGTGAAAGTTTCAATTGCCCGAGATGCAATCTGCGGCTATTTTAGACGCCGTAAGAAGTAGTTGTATTATGTAGTATTGGTCTTGCCTGGCCCTGAGGGGGGGGCATGGTCCAATGCCCCCCCTAAATACGCTACAGCGTACCCCCTTATCCACCGAGGTCGGCCAGAACGTATGTTTTATTTATGTAAACAGATTATTACCGTACTGTCACGCAATGTAAATACGTGTTTTGCTGTGACGGCGGCGCGGACACCGTATCCGTATCGTACGTGACGACGCCTATCACGTTGATATCACGTTCAAGTTTTAGAGAGAAGGTGTCATGGTAAGCACAAAGGTATTCTTCATGTCGTGGTAACGCCCAGGAATTTTGATGTCATGGTAATGCCCATGTATGTTGGTGTCATGGCAACACCCATGTATGTTGGTGTCATGGCAACACCCAGGTATGTTGGTGTCATGGCAACACCCATGTATGTTGGTGTCATAGCAACACCCATGTATGTTGGTGTCATGGTAACGCCCAGGAATGTTGATGTCATGGTAATGCCCATGTATGTTGGTGTCATGGTAACGTCCAGGAATGTTGATGTCATGGTAATGCCAATGTATGTTGGTGTCATGGCAACACCCATGTATGTTGGTGTCATGGAAACGCCCATATATGTTGGTGTCATGGCAATACCCAGGTCGTTTTGGTGTCATGGTAACGGCGCCCATGTATGTTGGTGTCATGGCAACACCCATATATGTTGGTGTCATGGCAACACCCAGGTCTTTTTGGTGTCATGGTAACGCCCATGTATGTTGGTGTGATGGCAACACCCAGGTATGTTGGTGCGATGGCAACACCCATGTATGTTGGTGTCATGGCAACATCCATGTATGTTGGTGTCATGGCAACGCCCATGTATGTTGGTGTCATGGCAACACCCATGTATGTTGGTGTCATGGCAACGCCCATGTATGTTGGTGTCATGGCAACGCCCATGTATGTTGGTGTCATGGCAACACCCATGTATGTTGGTGCCATGGCAACACCTATGTATGTTGGTGTCATGGCAACACCCATGTATGTTGGTGTCATGGCAACGCCCATGTATGTTGGTGTCATCGTGTCATGGCAACACCCATGTATGTTGGTGTCATGGCAACACCCATGTATGTTGGTGTCATGGTAACACCCATGTATGTTGGTGTCATGGCAACACCCATGTATGTTGGTGTCATGGCAACGCCCATGTATGTTGGTGCCATGGCAACACCTATGTATGTTGGTGTCATGGCAACACCCATGTATGTTGGTTTCATGGCAACACCCATGTATGTTGGTGTCATGGCAACACCCATGTATGTTGGTGTAATGGTAACACCCATGTATGTTGTTGGTGTCATGGCAACACCCATGTATGTTGGTGTCATGGCAACACCCATGTATGTTGGTGTCATGGCAACACCCATGTATGTTGGTGCCATGGCAACACCCATGTATGTTGGTGTCATGGTGTTATGTTGGGGTCATGGCAACACCCATGTATGTTGGTGTCATGGTGTTATATTGGGGTCATGGCAACACCCATGTATGTTGGTGTCATGGCAACACCCATGTATGTTGGTGTCATGGCAACACCAATGTATGTTGGTGTTATGTTGGGGTCATGGCAACACCCATGTATGTTGGTGTCATGGCAACACCAATGTATGTTGGTGTTATGTTGGGTCATGGCAACACCCATGTATGTTGGTGTCATGGCAACACCCATGTATGTTGGTGCCATGGCAACACCCATGTATGTTGGTGTCATGGTGTTATGTTGGGGTCATGGCAACACCCATGTATGTTGGTGTCATGGTGTTATATTGGGGTCATGGCAACACCCATGTATGTTGGTGTCATGGCAACACCCATGTATGTTGGTGTCATGGCAACACCAATGTATGTTGGTGTTATGTTGGGGTCATGGCAACACCCATGTATGTTGGTGTCATGGCAACACCAATGTATGTTGGTGTTATGTTGGGGTCATGGCAACACCCATGTATGTTGGTGTCATGGCAACACCCATGTATGTTGGTGTCATGGCAACACCCATGTATGTTGGTGTCATGGTGTTATGTTGGGGTCATGGCAACACCCATGTATGTTGGTGTCATGGCAACACCCATGTATGTTGGTGTCATGGCAACACCCATGTATGTTGGTGTCATGGCAACACCCATGTATGTTGGTGTCATGGCAACACCCATGTATGTTGGTGTCATGGCAACACCCATGTATGTTGGTGTCATGGCAACACCCATGTATGTTGGTGTCATGGCAACACCCATGTATGTTGGTGTCATGGCAACACCCATGTATGTTGGTGTCATGGCAACACCCATGTATGTTGGTGTTATGTTGGGGTCATGGCAACACCCATGTATGTTGGTGTCATGGCAACACCCATGTATGTTGGTGTCATGGCAACACCCATGTATGTTGGTGTCATGGCAACACCCATGTATGTTGGTGTCATGGCAACACCCATGTATGTTGGTGTCATGGCAACACCCATGTATGTTGGTGTCATGTGCAACACCCATGTATGTTGGTGTCATGGCAAAGTATGTTGCATGGCAACACCCATGTATGTTGGTGTCATGGCAACACCCATGTATGTTGGTGTCATGGCAACACCCATGTATGTTGGTGTCATGGCAACACCCATGTATGTTGGTGTCATGGCAATGTATGTTGGTGTCATGGCAAACCCATGTATGTTGGTGTCATGGCAACACCCATGTATGTTGGTGTCATGGCAACACCCATGTATGTTGGTGTCATGGCAACACCCATGTATGTTGGTGGTATGGCAACACCCATGTATGTTGGTGTCATGGCAACACCAATGTATGTTGGTGTTATGTTGGGGTCATGGCAACACCCATGTATGTTGGTGTCATGGTGTTATATTGGGGTCATGGCAACACCCATGTATGTTGGTGTCATGGCAACACCCATGTATGTTGGTGTCAGGGCAACACCCAGGTATGTTGGTGTCATGGCAACACCAATGTATGTTGGGGTCATGGCAACACCCATGTATGTTGGTGTCATGGCAACACCCAGGTATGTTGGTGTCATGGCAACACCCATGTATGTTGGTGTCAGGGCAACACCCATGTATGTTGGTGTCATGGCAACACCCATGTATGTTGGTCAGGGCAACACCCATGTATGTTGGTGTCATGGCAACACCCATGTATGTTGGTGTCATGGCAACACCCATGTATGTTGGTGTCATGGCAACACCCATGTATGTTGGTGTCATGGCAACACCCATGTATGTTGGTGTCATGGCAACACCCATGTATGTTGGTGTCATGGCAACATCCATGTATGTTGGGGTCATGGCCACACCCAGGTATGTTGGTGTCAGGGCAACACCCATGTATGTTGGTGTCAGGGCAACACCCATGTATGTTGGTGTCAGGGCAACATCCATGTATGTTGGTGTCAGGGCAACACCCATGTATGTTGGTGTCATGGCAACACCCATGTATGTTAGTGTCATGGCAACGCCCATGTATGTTGGTGTCAGGGCAACACCCATGTATGTTGGTGTCATGGCAACACCCATGTATGTTGGTGTTATGGCAACACCCATGTATGTTGGTGTCATGGCAACACCCAGGTATGTTGGTGTCATGGCAACACCCATGTATGTTGGTGTCATGGCAACACCCATGTATGTTGGTGTCATGGCAACACCCATGTATGTTGGTGTCATGGCAACATCCATGTATGTTGGTGTCAGGGCAACACCCATGTATGTTGGTGTCATGGCAACACCCATGTATGTTAGTCTCATGGCAACGCCTAGATATTTGTTTCCATCTGTTTTATTTGTTTAGCTATGTACGGTGTAGGGTGACTTTGTTGTGGATTTTACTGTTTATTTGTTTAGCTATGTACGGTGTAGGGTGACTTTGTTGTGGATTTTACTGTTTATTTGTTTAGCTATGTACGGTGTAGGGTGTCTTTGTTGTGGATTTTACTGTTTATTTGTTTAGCTATGTACGGTGTAGGGTGACTTTGTTGTGTTGTGGATTTTACTGTTGTTTATTTGTTTAGCTATGTACGGTGTACGGTGACTTTGTTGTGTTGTGGATTTTACTGTTGTTTATTTGTTTAGCTATGTACGGTGTAGGATGACTTTGTTGTGTTGTGGATTTTACTGTTGTTTATTTGTTTAGCTATGTACGGTGTAGGGTGACTTTGTTGTGTTGTGGATTTTACTTGACTGGGCTAATCCCATACCAAATCCATAATCCTACCAAAATAGGATACATTTGTGGAAGTCGTGATAGCGCAGTGGATGCGCGATCGCTTCAGGTGCGAACGGTCTGGAGTTCGAGCCCCAGTGGAGCCGTTACGATTGTGCCCTTAGACAATGCATTTAAAGTACACGTTACCTCTTCTCTCTCCCTTTTGGCGATGTATTCCATCAGGAATGAGGTCTCGAGAGTGATCAATATAAGTTATAAGAACTTGTTTCGCAATCGAGCTAAAATAAATTTGTATAAATTAAATGGGATACATTTAGTACAGTAAAATCTGTGCTAGTGGTCACGAGAGGCGTATATACCTTATCTGGTACAAGCGTACAATGCCAAGAGATGCGTATATCCGTTCTCTGGTACAAGCGTACAATGCCACGAGAAGCGTATATCCCTTCTCTGGTACAAGCGTACAATGCCAAGAGATGCGTATATCCCTTATCTGGTACAAGCGTACAATGCCACTAGAAGCGTATATACCTTCTCTTGGTACAAGCGTACAATGCCACTAGAAGCGTATATACCTTATCTGGTACAAGCGTACAATGCCAAGAGAAGTGTATATCCATTCTCTGGTACAAGCGTACAATGCCACGAGAAGCATATATACCTTCTCTGGTACAAGTGTATAAATTGGATGGATAGATAGATTGGATGGATAGATAGATTGGATGGATAGATAGATTGGATAAATTGGATGGATAGATGGATAGATAGATAGATAAATTGGATGGATAGATGGATAGATAGATAGATAAATTGGATGGATAGATATATTGGATGGATAGATGGATAGATAGATAAATTGGATGGATAGATTGGATGGGTAGATAGATAGATTGGATGGATAGATAGATAGATTGGATGGATAGATTGGATGGATAGATATATTGGATGGATATATTTGATGGATAGATTGGATGGATAGATAAATTGGATGGATAGATAGATTGGATGGATAGATAGATTGGATATATGGATAGATAGGATAGATTGGATGGATAGATTGGATAGATTGGATGGATATATAGGATAGATGGATAGATTGGATAGATTGGATGGATAGGATAGATATGATAGATGGATAGATAGATAGATAGATAGGATAGATGGATAGATGGATAGGATAGATAGGATAGATGGATAGATTGGATATATTGGATGGATAGATTGGATAGATTGGATGGATAGATAGATAGATAAATTGGATGGATAGATGGATAGATGGATAGATAGATAAATTGGATGGATAGATTGGATGGATGATTGGATGGATAGATTGGATGGATATATTGGATGGATGGATAGATAGATAAATTGGATGGATTGGATGGATAGATTGGATAGATTGGATGGATGGATGGATAGATAAATTGGATGGATAGATGGATAGATAGATAAATTGGATGGATAGATGGATAGATAGATAAATTGGATGGATAGGTGGATAGATAAATAAATTGGATGGATTGGATGGATATATTGGATAGATTGGATGGATGGATGGATAGATAGATAAATTGGATGGATAGATGGATAGATAGATAAATTGGATGGATAGATAGATAGATAAATTGGATGGATAGATGGATAGATAGATAAATTGGATGGATAGATGGATAGATAGATAGATAGATAAATTGGATGGATAGATGGATAGATAGATAGATTGGATGGATAGATGGATAGATAGATAAATTGGATGGATATATGGATAGATAGATCAATTGGATGGGTAGATGGATAGATAGATATATAGATAGATAAATTGGATGGATAGATTGGATGGGTAGATAGATAGATTGGATGGATAGATAGATATATTGGATGGATAGATTGGATGGATAGATAGATTGGATGGATATATTGGATGGATAGATTGGATGGATATATAGATTGGATGGATAGATAGATATATTGGATGGATAGATATTTAGATATATTGGATGGATGGATGGATAGATAGATAGATAGGATAGATTGGATAGATGGATAGATTGGATGGATATAAATGGATAGATTGGATGGATATATAGGATAGATGGATAGATTGGATAGATTGGAGAGATGGATAGGATAGATAGGATAGATGGATAGATGGATAGATTGGATAGATTGGATGGATAGATTGGATAGATTGGATGGATAGATTGGATAGATTGGATGGATAGATTTGGTGTGATGATGATGAGGATAGATGGATAGATGGATAGATTGGATGATAGATGGATAGATTGGATGGATAGATAGGATAGATAGATTGGATGGATAGATAGGATAGATAGGACAGAGAGGATAGATGGATAGATAGGATAGATTGGATAGATTGGATGGATAGGATAGATAGGACAGATAGGATAGATGGATAAATTGGATAGATTGGATAGATGGATAGATAGATATGATAGATAGGATTGGATGGATAGATTGGATAGATAGATAGGATAGATTGGATGGATAGATAGGATAGATAGGACAGATAGGATAGATAGATGGATGGATTGGATTGGATTGGATGGATATATAGGATAGATAGGACAGAGAGGATAGATATATGGATGGATGGATAGACAGATGGATGGATTGTATTCGATTGGATTGGATGGATATATAGGATAGATAGGACAGAGAGGATAGATAGGACAGAGAGGATAGATAGGACAGAGAGGATAGATAGATAGATGGATGGATAGGATAGATAGATAGATAGATAGATAGATAGATAGATAGATGATAGATAGATAGATAGATAGATAGATAGATAGATAGATAGATAGATAGATAGATAGATAGATAGATAGATAGATAGATAGGATAGATAGATAGGATAGATAGATAGATAGATAGATAGATAGATAGATAGGGAAGATGGATAGATATAGGATGGAGGATGGATGGATGGATGGATGGATGGATGGTGGATGGATGGATGGATGGATGGGATGGATAGATTGGATGGATGATGGAGGATAGATTGATGGATGATTGGAGGTATAGATGGATGGATATTGGATGGATAGATGGATGGATGATTGGATGGATAGATTGGATGGATAGATTGGATGGATAGATTGGATGGATAGATTGGTGGATAGATGGATAGATAGGATAGATTGGATGGATGGATGGATGGATTGGATTGGATGGATTGGATGGATATATAGGATAGATAGGACAGAGAGGATAGATAGAGGATGGATGGATAGATAGATGGTGGATTGGATTGGATGGATTGGATGGATAGATAGGATAGATAGGACAGAGAGGATAGATAGGACAGAGAGGATAGATAGGACAGAGAGGATAGATAGATGGGTGGATAGGATAGATAGATAGATAGATGGATGGATAGATGGATAGATAGGACAGATATGATAGATAGATAGATAGATAGATAGATAGATGGATGGATAGATGGATAGAAGGATGGATGGATAGATGGACAGATTGATAGATTGGATGGATATATATGATAGATAGGATATATACGATAGATAGGATAGATTGGATGGATAGATAGGATAGATAGGATAGATGGATGGATAGGATAGATAGGATGGATAGGATAGATAGGATAGATAGGATGGATAGGATAGATAGGATGGATATGATGGATAGGATAGATAGGATGGATAGG
>CM026401.1:18897899-18928749 GCA_014843695.1 Archivesica marissinica
ACACTGGATAATTCTCGCGCAAATCCTAGCGTAAACACTGGATAATTCTCGTGCAAATCCTAGCGTAAACACTGGATAATTCTCGTGCAAATCCTAGCGTAAACACTGGATAATTCTCGTGCAAATCCTAGCGTAAACACTGGATAATTCTCGTGCAAATTCTAGCGTAAACACTGGATAATTCTCTTGCAAATCCTAGCGTAAACACTGGATTATTCTCGTACAAATCCTAGCGTAAACACTGGATAATTCTCGTGCAAATCCTAGCGTAAACACCGGATAATTCTCGTGCAAATCCTAGCGTAAACACTGGATAAATCTCTTGCAAATCCTAGCGTAAACACTGGATAAATCTCGTGCAAATCCTAGCGTAAACACTGGATAATTCTCGTGCAAATCCTAGCGTAAACACTGGATAATTCTCGAGCAAATCCTAGCGTAAACACTGGATAATTCTCGTGCAAATCCTAGCGTAAACACTGGATAATTCTCGTGCAAATCCTAGCGTAAACACTGGATAATTCTCGTGCAAATCCTAGCGTAAACACCGGATAATTCTCGTGCAAATCCTAGCGTAAACACTGGATAAATCTCGTGCAAATCCTAGCGTAAACACTGGATAATTCTCGTGCAAATCCTAGCGTAAACACTGGATAATTCTCGTGCAAATCCTAGCGTAAACACTGGATAATTCTCGTGCAAATCCTAGCGTAAACACTGGATTATTCTCGTACAAATCCTAGCGTAAACACTGGATAATTCTCGTGCAAATCCTAGCGTAAACACTGGATAATTCTCGTGCAAATCCTAGCGTAAACACTGGATAATTCTCGTACAAATCCTAGCGTAAACACTGGATAATTCTCATGCAAACCCTAGCGTAAACACTGGATCATTCTCATGCAAACCCTAGCGTAAACACTGGATAATTCTCGTGCAAATCCTAGCGTAAACACTGGATAATTCTCGTGCAAATCCTAGCGTAAACACTGGATAATTCTCGTGCAAACCTTCAAACAATATTTATACAACACGTGATCTCAATTATCATTTTAATTAATGTAATAAATTCTATATAATTATGTAGTATTTTACACAAGTGAGACTCGACATATGATGCACGTGTTATTGTATCCATCACCTTCTTATCTCCCACAATATTCATCACATATTGTTTGGCAACATTAAACTGAGACCAATTAATCTCCGCCAAAGCCTTCGTAAGTTTTCGTGAACTACGACCAGGACATACGTTAGAGTTTTACTGTTAATATTTGAATCAAGTAAGTGAGTGTACCATACTCTAACGCTCATATTTTACTTCGGAATTATTAACGAAGTAAGTTCACGGAATATGCAAATGTCTCAGTTTAATGTTGCCAAACAATAGCAAAAGAAACAAAACACAAAAACAAAGTATGTGTTTTCAGTCGGTCGATCAAAACTTGACAATTCATAACCAGTCGTCACACCATGGGACCACCAGGGCGCGTGCGTTTTACGTTTATTTATCGTCGCTACCGGTTGCCCATATGAGCGACACCTCCTGAAGAGATTAGTCATTTTAGATTTTGGAGGATAGTGCATGATACAGACAGAGACCCATTCCAGAGTATCATCTGGTTCTTTTACGTGCACGGTGTAAAGCACCGACACGAGACCTTGGTTTTTTTGGGTTTTTTTTAGGGAGAAGTGGGGCCCTCAGAGGGCGAAGTCAGGGTCCCTAGGGTGAATATTTCGCCCACATCGCCCTCTAGAATGATCCCTGATATATCCATACAAATGACAGCCATTTAGCTATCATGCAGTGGATAAGTAGTCGCCATATCTATCCCACCTCCATCCGGTGCCCACCGCACCCACTAAAATATGTCAAGAAACCACTAGCGGTTCCATGGTGGCGCATCCGGTGCCCACCGCACCCACTAAAATATGTCAAGAAACCACTAGCGGGTCCATGGTGGCGCATCCGGTGCCCACCGCACCCACTAAAATATGTCAGGAAACCACTAGCGGTTCCATGGTGGTGCATCCGGTGCTCACCGCACCCACTAAAATATGTCAAGAAACCACTAGCGATTCCATGGTGACGCATCCGGTGCCCACCGCACCCACTAAAATATGTCAAGAAACCACTAGCGGTTCCATGGTGGCGCATCCGGAGCCCACCGCACCCACTAAAATATGTCAAGAAACCACTAACGGTTCCATGGTGGCACATCCGGTGCCAACCGCACCCACTAAAATATGTCAAGAAACCACTAGCGGTTCCATGGTGGCGCATCTAGCGGTTCCATGGTGATGCATCTAGCGATTCCATGGTGGCGCATCTAGCGGTTCCATGGTGACACATCTAGCGGTTCCATGGTGGCGCATCCGGTGCCCACCACAATCACTAAAATATGTCGAGTATTTATAGGTTCAATTCACTATGAAAGCTCTCAGAGCAGATACTATCTTCACACCGCTAGCTCCCTAAAAAAACACACCCTTTAACAAATGTTTTAAACAATGTTTTTTTTAAAAACACACAAGTTTTTCTTTTTAAAATTTTCAGACAAAATATTGTCCAGTAAGATACAATTGTAAAGCATTCCTATTCATATATTGTACATAATGGTAATATTGTGGATTATCACACTATCATGTCGATATTTATTAAATAATACCATTAGATGACGCAATCGTGCGCTTTCTCACTTCTCCCAAAATGTGGGTCTAGCTTTAGCCCTCCAGTATACGGGTATTATTAAAATATAAATCATTGAGTATCATGTTGTGCATACTACAAGGACCTACAAGGACCTATTAATATTGTTATATATTTCAATGTTATTTGGCCCAAAAATAGCGCCCTGAAAATGCACCACACGCAATGCCAGACCCACTAGCAAACTCACGACCCCAATAACGTCAATTCCTGTCTGCCCCTCGAAACTACAATATTCTATAACTGTTAAAGCAGCATTACATCGTAATAAAGGATGTTTGGGTAAAATATAAATACTAATGTGTGTGTGTTTACAAAAATCGAAATAGTCGCTCAGAAACGATAAAATTCCAATAAATTTAAACCGTCGTATACGCGAATTTGTTTATCAACACGAAATGTAAATACGCACAGCGCGCATGCGTCAAACAACATGAAATACTATATATATATATCTTCCTCTAATGTCAAACCACTCGCGGGGATGTAGAAATGTCCCTAAAAGACTTAGTTAACAGAGGTATGAATCAACATATCAAGTAATTTAATTAAAAAATACAACGTGGGACAAATGGGGTCGATGCATTCTGAATGTAAACAAGTGCGGACGATGCGTTCCAGTTGTAAACAAGTGCGTGACCGATCGACTCGGAAAGACCTACTTTCGGTTTCGAGTTTGTTTTATCGCAAAAAAACACTGTTTACCACATGAACATAACCATACAAAGTATAATGTTAGAATGTGTAGCAGCATTGCTACCCATACGTAAAAATTGAATTTTTCAAATATATTTTATTTCATACGATGTAATGCTGCTTTAAAGTGTTTCAACGATTCTATATAATACAAACTAAGAATACAATATTGTGTTCAATCAAATATAAGTAACATATCTGTGTACAGAATGAATAATAAACACTATAATATACAATATATTGATAAACTAAATACCACATCGGAATAAACGCCACCTATTACAGGGATCATTCTAGAGGGGATGCGGGCGAAATAGTCGCCGTAGGTACCCGACTACTCCCTAAATCCATTTTTTTTTTTTTTTTTTTTTACAATTTTCATACCAAATTCAAATGTATTTAATGGTCATACTGTGAATTTTAACCATATTTTGATGACATTTATTACATAACACCACTTAAGGACGGGGTCACGCACTCACTTCTCCCACACAAGTCAGACCTAGAATGAACCCTGCTATTGAAACCCTGTCTGTACAGACCACCCTTTACATACCCCGTCAAGATGTTATCAATGCCTTCCAACCCTGTATGTACAGACCACCCTTTACATACCCCGTCAAGATGTTATCAATGCCTTCCAACCCTGTCTGTACAGACCACCCTTTACATACCCCGTCAAGATGTTATCAATGCCTTCCAACCCTGTCTGTACAGACCACCCTTTACATACCCCGTCAATATGTTATCAATGCCTTCCAACCCTGTCTGTACAGAACACCCTTTACATACCCCGTCAAGATGTTATCAATGCCTTCCAACCCTGTCTGTACAGACCACCCTTTACATACCCCGTCAAGATGTTATCAATCCCTTCCAACCCTGTCTGTACAGACCACCCTTTACAAACCCCGTCAAGATGTTATCAATGCCTTCCAACCCTGTCTGTACAGACCACCCTTTACAAACCCCGTCAAGATGTTATCAATGCCTTCCAACCCTGTCTGTACAGACCACCCTTTACATACCCCGTCAAGATGTTATCAATCCCTTCCAACCCTGTCTGTACAGACCACCCTTTACAAACCCCGTCAAGATGTTATCAATGCCTTCCAACCCTGTCTGTACAGACCACCCTTTACAAACCCCGTCAAGATGTTATCAATGCCTTCCAACCCTGTCTGTACAGACCACCCTTTACAACCTGGTGAGAGACCAGAAGTCAACAAGGTCCCATGTTTTCACTCTCCCTTTCAACCTGTTATTTCATTTGGTGATCTATAATGGATGCAGTGGTAGCTCGTTCGCTTCAGGTGCGAAAGGTCCGGAGTTAGAGCCCCGATGGAGCCGTTACGATTGTGTCCTTAGGCAAGGCATTTAAATTCCACATTGCCTGTTCTCTCTCCCACATGGCGATAGATTCCATAGTTTCGCAATCGAACTAAAATAAATTTATATAAACTAAGCCAAACTACAGACAGGTTTGAAATTGAATATTGAATATTTACATGAAAACATAAATAATTGTACTCGCGTAAAGTAAGTAAATATAACATAAAATATGAACGTTAATTATTTTACAACGATTGCGAATCAAGTTCTTACAACCTATAATAACTCTCCTATGAAATACAGTAATTGTCGACAGCATTTGTCGACAGCAGTGGAATAACACATTGTCGACAGCAGTGGAATAACACATTTTTATTTCTCACTTGTCGACAGCAGTGGAATAACACATTTTATTTCTCACTTGTCGACAGCAGTGGAATAACACATTTTATTTCTCACTTGTCAACAGCAGTGGAATAACACATTTTATTTCTCACTTGTCGACAGCAGTGGAATAACACATTGTCGACAGCAGTGGAATAACACATTGTCGACAGCAGTGGAATAACACATTGTCGACAGCAGTGGAATAACACATTTTATTTCTCACTTGTCGAAAGCAGTGAAATAACACATTGTCGACAGTAGTGGAATAACACATTGTCGACAGCAGTGGAATAACACATTTTATTTCTCACTTGTCGACAGCAGTGGAATAACACATTTTATTTCTCACTTGTCGACAGCAGTGGAATAACACATTTTAATTCACATTTGTCGACAGCAGTGAAATAACACATTGTATTTCGCACTTGTCGACAGCAGTGGAATAACACATTGTATTTCGCACTTGTCGACAGCAGTGGAATAACACATTTTATTTCTCACTTGTCGACAGCAGTGGAATAACACAGGTTCGATCCCTGGAGTGTGTGTTTTACGTTTATATATCGTCGCTACCGGTTGCCCATATGAGCGACGCCTCCTGAAGAGATTAGTAATTTTACATACAGAGACCCATTACAGAGTCTCCTCTGGTTCTTTTACGTGCACAATGTAAAGCACCGACACGAGACCTCAGTTTAACGTCCCATCTGAAAGATTGTTAATTTTATTAGGGTCAGACGGGGGATCGAGCCTGCGATCCCTGGATTACCAGTCCAGAGTGTTATCCGTCTGTGAAAAGATCCCTGATGATGATTGAGCTTATTTACCCGCCGGCGAACCATATGGGCGAGCGAAAAAAAAGATCCCTGGATTACCAGTAATAATTATATAAACCAAAATAAATGATAAGAAACACTTTAATATTTAACACCAAAATTAGCAATTACAGAAATACCATACTATATGATATATAATAACTACAATAGAACTATAGAATGATTAACAATCTGATCTAAGGACAAAATGAAATGATATCCTAAATTAAATTATTACCTCCCTTTATGAATACAGTATATATGTATTACATACTAAACATGCATTCAACATCTTATTATTTCGTTTTTATTTTCATTTACCTCCATTTATGAAAAACTCTTGAATACAATAAATGTCTAATGCTCGTACATGTATAATACTCGTACACATACATATCTAATGCTAGTATATATACATGTTTAATGCTCGTACATATATATGTCTAATGCTCGTACATGTATAATGCTCGTACATATATATGTCTAATGCTCGTACATGTCTAATGCGCGTACATATACATGTCTAATGTTCGTACATATACATGCTGTGATTGTACATGCATATTTCGATGTGACTGTAAATTAACGATTCATCTCAATCTGAATATTTTGATCTTATCACAATCATCTTGTGTAACCATAATCCTGGGTGGATTTGGTAGGTAGGTTATCGTTCTAGGGTGTGTTATCCCGTCAGTTTGTGTCAGTAGTTCCTGTAAGACGTTGCCCCGGCTGTCAGTCTGGATAACATTGTGGGAGTTCAAGCCACATACAAACAGTTGATCTCGGTCATCTACAGTAACATCGTAGGCCCCCTGTAACCTGGGATCCGTGATAACTGTCTGTTTGTTACCTTGTTTGTCTATAACTATAACCCCTGTATCCCCGGCAGCAAGGTACAGTAGTGAGTTGTTCCTGCTAACAGTTATACTCCATGGGGGAATACCGCACCCATGCTTCATGATTACACGCAGCACGGAACCGGACATATCATAAACTCTAACCTCAGGCTCACCATACACACCACAACAAATGTATAACTCACCCTGACTGTGACAGATACCCCTACACCCCCCATCTACACTGAATGACCGTGTCAGTGACAATGACCTGCCCACAGATATAAACTGAACTTTCTCAGCATCTTGAAGAGTAACAGCTAGCTCAGTGGGACCAGTTTTACATATTCTCCACGGCCTACCCGGTATGTCAACCCAGTCAGTAACCTTGAATGTACTATCCAGTCGTTTCAGTCTGTCATTGTTGCTGTCTGTAATGATAGTCTGATTGTTGTCTAGCACACATACACCACGACTGCGAGGCACCTGTTTATCAGGTTTTACCTTGATGTTGTACTCACCGAGAGGGGAAGCAATGTAAGGATGGTCGGTATCATCAATGAGAGTAATCAAGGATGTCATACCATGCAAACAAGACTCAATGCCTGTATCTAATTCATACACAATGGTTGAAGCTTTCTTACTCTTAACTTGATTGATAACGTCGTTACTCTTTGATGCTTGAGCATTACCGTGCTTAATATGCACAAAGAGTTGGGCCTCGTTGACAGTCTTGAACTGTTTTATATTGTCAAGTGTAACCTGTAGGGTCTTCAGCATGTCCTCAAAGGAGGCAATGTCACTGTTTATGCCATCTGCTATCTCTTTATGTTTAAGCAATACCTGTTTATTAGACGTCTTTTCCAGTTCTTCAACCGTAGTTATGATGCTTTTCTTCAACGTCTGGACGTCATTCAGCATATCGTCACGTTGCTTATCCACAAGATGCAGGTCATTCTCTCGTCTAGCCTTCAACTGAAGCAGCTCTTTCTTCACCTTCTCCACGGCCGTCTGGGTTTGTTGCTTTTCCCATCCTTTCAGTATTCCTTTGGCCACGGTTGGGATATATTCTACTCCCTCACACACCCTGAAATAACATACAGTATTATATATACTAGTATTGTATATACACAGGGGTAGGACGTGATAGTATTATATATACTAGTATTGTATATACACAGGGGTAGGACGTGATAGTATTATATATACTAGTATTGTATATACACAGAGGTAGGACGTGATAGTATTATATATACTAGTATTGTTCATGTATATACACAGGGGTAGGACGTGATAGTATATTGTAAGTAAACTCCATAATCCTCCACCCCTCGGACTATCATGGTGTACAGTATATTGTAAGTAAACTCCATAATCCTCCACCCCTCGGACTATCATGGTGGACAGTATATTGTAAGTAAACTCCATAACCCTCCACCCCTCGGACTATCATGGTGTACAGTATATTGTAAATAAATTGCATAATCCTCCATCCCTCGGACTATCATGATGTACAGTATATTGTAAGTAAACTCCATAATCCTCCACCCCTCGGACTATCATGGTGTACAGTATATTGTAAGTAAACTCCATAATCCTCCACCCCTCGGACTATCATGATGTACAGTATATTGTAAGTAAATTGCATGATCCTCCACCACTCGGACTATCATGGTGTACAGTATATTGTAAGTAAACTCCATAATCCTCTACCCCTCGGACTATCATGGTGTGCAGTATATTTTAAGTAAACTCCATAATCCTCCACCCCTCGGACTATCATGATGTACAGTATATTGTAAGTAAACTCCATAATCCTACACCCCTCGGACTACCATGGTGTACAGTATATTGTAAGTAAACTACATAATCCTCCACCCCATCGGACTATCATGGTGTACAGTATATTGTAAGTAAACTCCATAATCCTCCACAACTCGGACTATCATGGTGTGCAGTATATTGTAAGTAAACTCCATAATCCTCCACCCCTCGGACTATCATGGTGTACAGTATATTGTAAGTAAACTCCATAATCCTACACACCTCGGACTATCATGGTGTGCAGTATATTGTAAGTAAACTCCATAATCCTCCATCCCCCGGACTATCATGGTGTGCAGTATATTGTAAGTAAATTGTATGATCTTCCACCCCTCGGACTATCATGGTATACAGTATATTGTAAGTAAACTCCATAATCCTCCACCCCTCAGACTATCATGGTGTGCAGTATATTGGAATTAAACTCCATAATCCTCCACCCCTCAGACTATCATGGTGTACAGTATATTGCAAATAAACTCCATAATCCTCCACCCCTCGGACTATCATGGTGTACAGTATATTGTAAATAAACTCCATAATCCCCACCCCTCGGACTATCATGGTGTGCAGTATATTGTAAGTAAACTCCATAATCCTCCACCACTCGGACTATCATGGTGTACAGTATAATATAAGTAAACTCCATAATCCTCCACCACTTGGACTATCATGGTGTACAGTAAAATGTAAGTAAAAACCATAATCCTACACCCCTCGGACTATCATGGTGTGCAGTATATTGTAAGTAAACTCCATAATCCTCCACCCCTCGGACTATCATGATGTACAGCATATTGTAAGTAAACTCCATAATCCTACACCCCTCGGACTACATTGGTGTACAGTATATTGTAAGTAAACTCCATAATCCTCCACCCCTCGAACTATCATGGTGTGCAGTATATTGTAAGTAAACTCCATAATCGTCCACCCCTCGGACTATCATGGTGTGCAGTATATTGTAAGTAAACTCCATAATCCTCCACCCCCCGGACTATCATAGTGTACAGTATATTGTAAGTAAATTGCATAATCCTCCACCCCTCAGACTATCATGGTGTACAGTATATTGTAAGTAAACTCCATAATCCTCCACCCCTCAGACTATCATGGTGTGCAGTATATTGTAAGTAAATTGCATAATCATCCACCCCTCGGACTATCATGGTGTACAGTATATTGTAAGTAAACTCCATAATCCTCCACCCCTTGGACTATCATGGTGTGCAGTATATTGTAAGTAAACTCCATAATCCTACACCCCTCGGACTATCATGGTGTGCAGTATATTGTAAGTAGACTCCATAATCCTCCATCCCTCGGACTATCACGGTGTACAGTATATTGTAAGCAGACTCCATAATCCACCACCCCTCGGACTATCATGGTGTACAGTATAGTGTGTATAAACCCCATAATCCTCCACCCCTCGGACTACCATGGTGTACAGTATATTGTAAATAAACTCCATAATCCTCCACCCCTCGGACTATCATGCTGTACAGTATACTGTGTATAAACTCCATAATCCTCCACCACTCGGACTATCATGGTGTACAGTATAGTGTGTATAAACTCCATAATCCTCCACCCCTCGGACTACCATGGTGTACAGTATATTGTGGATAAACTCCATAATCCTCCACCCCTCGGACTATCATGGTGTACAGTATATAGTAAGTAAACTCCATAACCCTCCATCCCTCGGACTATCATGGTGTACAGTATATTGTAAGTAAACTCCATAATCCTCCACCCCCCTGACTATCATTGTGTGCAGTATATTGTAAGTAAACTCCATAATCCTCCACCCCTCCGACTATCATGGTGTACAGTATATTGTAAGAAGACTCCATAATCCTCCACCCCTCGGACTATCATGGTGTACAATATATTGTAAGTAAACTGTATAATCCTCTACCACTCGGACTATCATGGTGCATAGTATATTGTAAGTAAACTCCATAATCCTCCACCCCTCGGACTATCATGGTGTACAATATATTGTAAGTAAACTGTATAATCCTCTACCCCTCGGACTATCATGGTGTACAGTATATTGTAAGTAAACTCCATAATCCTCCACCCCTCGGACTATCATGGTGTACAGTATATTGTAAGTAAACTCCATAATCCTCCACCCCTCGGACTATCATGGTGTACAGTATATTGTAAGTAAACTCCATAATCCTCCACCCCTCGGACTATCATGGTGTACAGTATATTGTAAGTAAACTCCATAATCCTCCACCCCTCGGACTATCATGGTGTACAGTATATTGTAAGTAAACTCCATAATCCTCCACCCCTCGGACTATCATGGTGTACAGTATATTGTAAGTAAACTCCATAATCCTCCACCCCTCGGACTATCATGGTGTGCAGTATATTGTAAGTAAACTCCATAATCCTCCACCCCTCGGACTATCATGATGTACAGTATATTGTAAGTAAACTCCATAATCCTCCACCCCTCGGACTATCATGGTGTACAGTATATTGTAAAGAAACTCCATACTCCTCCATCCATCAGACTATCATGGTGTACAGTATATTGTAAGTAAACTCCATAATCATCCACCCCTCGGACTATCATGGTGCACAGTATATTATAAGTAAGCTGCATAATCCTCCACCCCTCGGACTATCATGGTGTGCACTATATTGTAAGTAAACTCCATAATCCTCCACCCATCGGACTATCATGATGTACAGTGTATTGTAAGTAAACTCCATAATCCTCCACCCCTCGGACTATCATGGTGTACAGTATATTGTAAAGAAACTCCATACTCCTCCATCCATCAGACTATCATGGTGTACAGTATATTGTAAGTAAACTCCATAATCATCCACCCCTCGGACTATCATGGTGCACAGTATATTATAAGTAAGCTGCATAATCCTCCACCCCTCGGACTATCATGGTGTGCACTATATTGTAAGTAAACTCCATAATCCTCCACCCATCGGACTATCATGATGTACAGTGTATTGTAAGTAAACTCCATAATCCTCCACCCCTCGGACTATCATGGTGTACAGTATATTGTAAAGAAACTCCATACTCCTCCATCCATCAGACTATCATGGTGTACAGTATATTGTAAGTAAACTCCATAATCATCCACCCCTCGGAATATCATGGTGTGCAGTATATTGTAAGTAAACTCCATAATCCTCCACCCCTCGGACTATCATGGTGTGCAGTATATTGTAAGTAAACTCCATAATCCTCCACCCCTCGGACTATCATGGTGTACAGTATATTGTAAGTAAACTCCATAATCCTCCACCCCTCGGACTATCATGGTGTACAGTATATTGTAAGTAAACTCCATAATCCTCCACCCCTCGGACTATCATGGTGTACAGTATATTGTAAGTAAACTCCATAATCCTCCACCCTGGACTATCATGGTGTACAGTATATTGTAAGTAAACTCCATAATCCTCCACCCCTCGGACTATCATGGTGTACAGTATATTGTAAGTAAACTCCATAATCCTCCACCCCTCGGACTATCATGGTGTACAGTATATTGTAAGTAAACTCATAATCCTCCACCCTCGGACTATCATGGTGTACAGTATATTGTAAGTAAACTCCATAATCCTCCACCCCTCGGACTATCATGGTGTACAGTATATTGTAAGTAAATCCATAATCCTCCACCCCTCGGACTATCATGGTGTACAGTATATTGTAAGTAAACTCCATAATCCTCCACCCCTCGGACTATCATGGTGTGCAGTATATTGTAAGTAAACTCCATAATCCTCCACCCCTCGGACTATCATGGTGTACAGTATATTGTAAGTAAACTCCATAATCCTCCACCCCTCGGACTATCATGGTGTGCAGTATATTGTAAGTAAACTCCATAATCCTCCACCCCTCGGACTATCATGGTGTGCAGTATATTGTAAGTAGACTCCATAATCCTCCACCCCTCGGACTATCACGGTGTACAGTATATTGTAAGCAGACTCCATAATCCACCACCCCTCGGACTATCATGGTGTACAGTATAGTGTGTATAAACCCCATAATCCTCCACCCCTCGGACTACCATGGTGTACAGTATATTGTAAATAAACTCCATAATCCTCCACCCCTCGGACTATCATGGTGTACAGTATATTGTAAATAAACTCCATAATCCTCCACCCCTCGGACTATCATGCTGTACAGTATACTGTGTATAAACTCCATAATCCTCCACCACTCGGACTATCATGGTGTGCAGTATAGTGTGTATAAACTCCATAATCCTCCACCCCTCGGACTACCATGGTGTACAGTATATTGTGGATAAACTCCATAATCCTCCACCCCTCGGACTATCATGGTGTACAGTATATTGTAAGTAAATTGCATAATCCTCCACCCCTCGGACTATCATGGTGTACAGTATATTGTAAGTAAACTCCATAATCCTCTACCCCTCGGACTATCATGGTGTGCAGTATATTGTAAGTAAACTCCATAATCCTCCATCCCCGACTATCATGTGTGCAGTATATTGTAAGTAAACTCCATAATCCTCCACCCCTCGGACTATCATGGTGTACAGTATATTGTAAGTAAACTCCATAATCCTCCACCCCTCGGACTATCATGGTGTACAGTATATTGTAAGTAAACTCCATAATCCTCTACCCCTCGGACTATCATGGTGTACAGTATATTGTAAGTAAACTCCATAATCCTCCACCCCTCGGACTATCATGGTGTACAATATATTGTAAGTAAACTGCATAATCCTCTACCCCTCGGACTATCATGGTGCATAGTATATTGTAAGTAAACTCCATAATCCTCCACCCCTCGGACTATCATGGTGTACAGTATATTGTAAGTAAACTCCATAATCCTCCACCCCTCGGACTATCATGGTGTACAGTATATTGTAAGTAAACTCCATAATCCTCCACCCCTCGGACTATCATGGTGTACAGTATATTGTAAGTAAACTGCATAATCCTCCACCCCTCGGACTATCATGGTGTACAGTATATTGTAAGTAAACTCCATAATCCTCCACCCCTCGGACTATCATGGTGTACAGTATATTGTAAGTAAACTCCATAATCCTCCACCCCTCGGACTATCATGGTGTACAGTATATTGTAAGTAAACTCCATAATCCTCCACCCCTCGGACTATCATGGTGTACAGTATATTGTGTAAGTAAATTGCATAATCCTTCATCCCTCGGACAATCATGGTGTACAGTATATTGTAAGTAAACTCCATAATCCTCCACGTCTCGGACTATCAAGGTGTACAGTATATTGTACGTAAACTCCATAATCCTCCACCCCTCGGACTATCATGGTGTACAGTATATTGTAAGTAAATTGCATAATCCTCCACCACTCGGACTATCATGGTGTACAGTATATTGTAAGTAAACTCCATAATCCTCCACCCCTCGGACTATCATGATGTACAGTATATTGTAAGTAAACTGCATAATCCTCCACCACTCGGACTATCATGGTGTACAGTATATTGTAAGTAAACTCCATAATCCTCCACCCCTCGGACTATCATGGTGTGCAGTATATTGTAAGTAAACTCCATAATCCTCCACCCCTCGGACTATCATGGTGTACAGTATATTGTAAGTAAACTCCATAATCCTCCACCCCTCGGACTATCATGGTGTACAGTATATTGTAAGTAAACTCCATAATCCTCCACCCCTCGGACTATCATGGTGTGCAGTATATTGTAAGTAAACTCCATAATCCTCCACCCCTCGGACTATCATGGTGTACAGTATATTGTAAGTAAACTCCATAATCCTCCACCCCTCGGACTATCATGGTGTGCAGTATATTGTAAGTAAACTCCATAATCCTCCACCCCTCGGACTATCATGGTGTGCAGTATATTGTAAGTAAACTCCATAATCCTCCACCCCTCGGACTATCATGGTGTACAGTATATTGTAAGTAAATTGTATGATCCTCCACCCCTCGGACTATCATGGTGTACAGTATATTGTAAGTAAACTCCATAATCCTCCACCCCTCAGACTATCATGGTGTGCAGTATATTGGAATTAAACTCCATAATCCTCCACCCCTCAGACTATCATGGTGTACAGTATATTGCAAATAAACTCCATAATCCTCCACCCCTCGGACTATCATGGTGTACAGTATATTGTAAATAAACTCCATAATCCCCACCCCTCGGACTATCATGGTGTGCAGTATATTGTAAGTAAACTCCATAATCCTCCACCACTCGGACTATCATGGTGTACAGTATAATATAAGTAAACTCCATAATCCTGCACCACTTGGACTATCATGGTGTACAGTAAAATGTAAGTAAAAACCATAATCCTACACCCCTCGGACTATCATGGTGTGCAGTATATTGTAAGTAAACGCCATAATCCTCCACCCCTCGGACTATCATGATGTACAGCATATTGTAAGTAAACTCCATAATCCTACACCCCTCGGACTACATTGGTGACAGTATATTGTAAGTAAACTCCATAATCCTCCACCCCTCGGACTATCATGGTGTGCAGTATATTGTAAGTAAACTCCATAATCGTCCACCCCTCGGACTATCATGGTGTGCAGTATATTGTAAGTAAACTCCATAATCCTCCACCCCCCGGACTATCATGGTGTACAGTATATTGTAAGTAAATTGCATAATCCTCCACCCCTCAGACTATCATGGTGTACAGTATATTGTAAGTAAACTCCATAATCCTCCACCCCTCAGACTATCATGGTGTGCAGTATATTGTAAGTAAACTCCATAATCCTCCACCACTCGGACTATCATGGTGTGCAGTATATTGTAAGTAAACTCCATAATCCTCCACCCCTCGGACTATCATGGTGTACAGTATATTGTAAGTAAACTCCATAATCCTCCACCCCTCGGACTATCATGGTGTACAGTATATTGTAAGTAAACTCCATAATCCTCCACCCCTCGGACTATCATGGTGTACAGTATATTGTAAGTAAACTCCATAATCCTCCACCCCTCGGACTATCATGGTGTACAGTATATTGTAAGTAAACTCCATAATCCTCCACCCCTCGGACTATCATGGTGTACAGTATATTGTAAGTAAACTCCATAATCCTCCACCCCTCGGACTATCATGATGTACAGTATATTGTAAGTAAACTCCATAATCCTCCACCCCTCGGACTATCATGGTGTACAGTATATTGTTTGTAAGTAAATTGCATAATCCTTCATCCCTCGGACAATCATGGTGTACAGTATATTGTAAGTAAACTCCATAATCCTCCACGTCTCGGACTATCAAGGTGTACAGTATATTGTACGTAAACTCCATAATCCTCCACCCCTCGGACTATCATGGTGTACAGTATATTGTAAGTAAATTGCATGATCCTCCACCACTCGGACTATCATGGTGTACAGTATATTGTAAGTAAACTCCATAATCCTCCACACCTCGGACTATCATGATGTACAGTATATTGTAAGTAAATTGCACGATCCTCCACCACTCGGACTATCATGGTGTACAGTATATTGTAAGTAAACTCCATAATCCTCTACCCCTCGGACTATCATGGTGTGCAGTATATTGTAAGTAAACTCCATAATCCTCCACCCCTCGGACTATCATGGTGTACAGTATATTGTAAGTAAACTACATAATCCTCCACCCCATCGGACTATCATGGTGTACAGTATATTGTAAGTAAACTCCATAATCCTCCACAACTCGGACTATCATGGTGTGCAGTATATTGTAAGTAAACTCCATAATCCTCCACCCCTCGGACTATCATGGTGTACAGTATATTGTAAGTAAACTCCATAATCCTACACACCTCGGACTATCATGGTGTGCAGTATATTGTAAGTAAACTCCATAATCCTCCATCCCTCGGACTATCATGGTGTGCAGTATATTGTAAGTAAACTCCATAATCCTCCACCCCTCGGACTATCATGGTGTACAGTATATTGTAAGTAAATTGTATGATCCTCCACCCCTCGGACTATCATGGTATACAGTATATTGTAAGTAAACTCCGTAATCCTCCACCCCTCAGACTATCATGGTGTGCAGTATATTGGAATTAAACTCCATAATCCTCCACCCCTCAGACTATCATGGTGTACAGTATATTGCAAATAAACTCCATAATCCTCCACCCCTCGGACTATCATGGTGTACAGTATATTGTAAATAAACTCCATAATCCCCACCCCTCGGACTATCATGGTGTGCAGTATATTGTAAGTAAACTCCATAATCCTCCACCACTCGGACTATCATGGTGTACAGTATAATATAAGTAAACTCCATAATCCTGCACCACTTGGACTATCATGGTGTACAGTAAAATGTAAGTAAAAACCATAATCCTACACCCCTCGGACTATCATGGTGTGCAGTATATTGTAAGTAAACTCCATAATCCTCCACCCCTCGGACTATCATGATGTACAGCATATTGTAAGTAAACTCCATAATCCTACACCCCTCGGACTACATTGGTGACAGTATATTGTAAGTAAACTCCATAATCCTCCACCCCTCGGACTATCATGGTGTGCAGTATATTGTAAGTAAACTCCATAATCGTCCACCCCTCGGACTATCATGGTGTGCAGTATATTGTAAGTAAACTCCATAATCCTCCACCCCCCGGACTATCATGGTGTACAGTATATTGTAAGTAAATTGCATAATCCTCCACCCCTCAGACTATCATGGTGTACAGTATATTGTAAGTAAACTCCATAATCCTCCACCCCTCAGACTATCATGGTGTGCAGTATATTGTAAGTAAACTCCATAATCCTCCACAACTCGGACTATCATGGTGTGCAGTATATTGTAAGTAAACTCCATAATCCTCCACCCCTCGGACTATCATGGTGTACAGTATATTGTAAGTAAACTCCATAATCCTACACACCTCGGACTATCATGGTGTGCAGTATATTGTAAGTAAACTCCATAATCCTCCACCCCTCGGACTATCATGGTGTACAGTATATTGTAAGTAAATTGTATGATCCTCCACCCCTCGGACTATCATGGTATACAGTATATTGTAAGTAAACTCCATAATCCTCCACCCCTCAGAATATCATGGTGTGCAGTATATTGGAATTAAACTCCATAATCCTCCACCCCTCAGACTATCATGGTGTACAGTATATTGCAAATAAACTCCATAATCCTCCACCCCTCGGACTATCATGGTGTACAGTATATTGTAAATAAACTCCATAATCCCCACCCCTCGGACTATCATGGTGTGCAGTATATTGTAAGTAAACTCCATAATCCTCCACCACTCGGACTATCATGGTGTACAGTATAATATAAGTAAACTCCATAATCCTGCACCACTTGGACTATCATGGTGTACAGTAAAATGTAAGTAAAAACCATAATCCTACACCCCTCGGTCTATCATGGTGTGCAGTATATTGTAAGTAAACGCCATAATCCTCCACCCCTCGGACTATCATGATGTACAGCATATTGTAAGTAAACTCCATAATCCTACACCCCTCGGACTACATTGGTGTACAGTATATTGTAAGTAAACTCCATAATCCTCCACCCCTCGGACTATCATGGTGTGCAGTATATTGTAAGTAAACTCCATAATCGTCCACCCCTCGGACTATCATGGTGTGCAGTATATTGTAAGTAAACTCCATAATCCTCCACCCCCCGGACTATCATGGTGTACAGTATATTGTAAGTAAATTGCATAATCCTCCACCCCTCAGACTATCATGGTGTACAGTATATTGTAAGTAAACTCCATAATCCTCCACCCCTCAGACTATCATGGTGTGCAGTATATTGTAAGTAAATTGCATAATCATCCACCCCTCGGACTATCATGGTGTACAGTATATTGTAAGTAAACTCCATAATCCTCCACCCCTTGGACTATCATGGTGTGCAGTATATTGTAAGTAAACTCCATAATCCTCCACCCCTCGGACTATCATGGTGTGCAGTATATTGTAAGTAGACTCCATAATCCTCCATCCCTCGGACTATCACGGTGTACAGTATATTGTAAGCAGACTCCATAATCCACCACCCCTCGGAATATCATGGTGTACAGTATAGTGTGTATAAACCCCATAATCCTCCACCCCTCGGACTACCATGGTGTACAGTATATTGTAAATAAACTCCATAATCCTCCACCCCTCGGACTACCATGGTGTACAGTATATTGTAAATAAACTCCATAATCCTCCACCCCTCGGACTATCATGCTGTACAGTATACTGTGTATAAACTCCATAATCATCCACCACTCGGACTATCATGGTGTACAGTATAGTGTGTATAACCTCCATAATCCTCCACCCCTCGGACTACCATGGTGTACAGTATATTGTGGATAAACTCCATAATCCTCCACCCCTCGGACTATCATGGTGTACAATATATTGTAAGTAAATTGCATGATCCTCCACCACTCGGACTATCATGGTGTACAGTGTATTGTAAGTAAACTCCATAATCCTCCACCCCTCGGACTATCATGATGTACAGTATATTGTAAGTAAATTGCATGATCCTCCACCACTCGGACTATCATGGTGTGCAGTATATTGTAAGTAAACTCCATAATCCTCTACCCCTCGGACTATCATGGTGTGCAGTATATTGTAAGTAAACTCCATAATCCTCCATCCCCCTGACTATCATTGTGTGCAGTATATTGTAAGTAAACTCCATAATCCTCCACCCCTCCGACTATCATGGTGTACAGTATATTGTAAGAAGACTCCATAATCCTCCACCCCTCGGACTATCATGGTGTACAATATATTGTAAGTAAACTGTATAATCCTCTACCCCTCGGACTATCATGGTGCATAGTATATTGTAAGTAAACTCCATAATCCTCCACCCCTCGGACTATCATGGTGTACATATATTGTAAGTAAACTGTATAATCCTCTACCCCTCGGACTATCATGGTGCATAGTATATTGTAAGTAAACTCCATACCTCCACCCCTCGGACTATCATGGTGTACAGTATATTGTAAGTAAACTCCATAATCCTCCACCCCTCGGACTATCATGGTGTACAGTATATTGTAAGTAAACTCCATAATCCTCCACCCCTCGGACTATCATGGTGTACAGTATATTGTAAGTAAACTCCATAATCCTCCACCCCTCGGACTATCATGGTGTACAGTATATTGTAAGTAAACTCCATAATCCTCCACCCTCGGACTATCATGGTGTACAGTATATTGTAAGTAAACTCCATAATCCTCCACCCCTCGGACTATCATGGTGTACAGTATATTGTTTGTAAGTAAATTGCATAATCCTTCATCCCTCGGACAATCATGGTGTACAGTATATTGTAAGTAAACTCCATAATCCTCCACGTCTCGGACTATCATGGTGTACAGTATATTGTACGTAAACTCCATAATCCTCCACCCCTCGGACTATCATGGTGTGCAGTATATTGTAAGTAAACTCCATAATCCTCCACCCCTCAGACTATCATGATGTACAGTATATTGTAAGTAAACTCACTAATCCTCCACCCCTCAGACTATCATGGTGTGCAGTATATTGTAAGTATACTCCATAATCCTCCACCCCTCAGACTATCAAGGTGTACAGTATATTGTAAGTAAACTACATAATCCTCCACCCCTCAGATTATCATGGTGTGCAGTATATTGTAAGTAAACTCCATAATCCTCCACCCCTCAGACTATCATGATGTACAGTGTATTGTAAGTAAACTACATAATCCTCCACCCCTCGGAATGTGGGTGAAGTTAGCAGTGAGCAGTGTACTGATGGCAAGGAGCTGTGTACTGCTGTATTGCGAGCAGTGAGTAGTGTAATCCAGCAGTGAGCGGTGTACTGCTAGCAGTGAGTAGTGTAATCCAGCAGTGAGCGGTGTACTGCTGTACTGCTAGCAGTGAGTAGTGTAATCCAGCAGTGAGCGGTGTACTGCTGTACTGCTAGCAGTGAGTAGTGTAATCCAGCAGTGAGCGGTGTACTGCTGTACTGCTAGCAGTGAGTAGTGTAATCCAGCAGTGAGCGGTGTACTGCTGTACTGCTAGCAGTGAGTAGTGTAATCCAGCAGTGAGCGGTGTACTGCTGTACTGCTAGCAGTGAGTATTGTAATCCAGCAGTGAGCGGTGTACTGCTCTACTGCTAGCAGTGAGTAGTGTAATCCAGCAGTGAGCGGTGTACTGCTGTACTGCTAGCAGTGAGTAGTGTAATCCAGCAGTGAGCGGTGTACTGCTGTACTGCTAGCAGTGAGTAGTGTAATATAGCAGTGAACGGTGTACTGCTGTACTGCTAGCAGTGAGTAGTGTAATCCAGCAGTGAGCGGTGTACTGCTGTACTGCTAGCAGTGAGTAGTGTAATCTAGCAGTGAGCGGTGTACTGCTGTACTGCTAGCAGTGAGTAGTGTAATCCAGCAGTGTGCGGTGTACTGCTGTACTGCTAGCAGTGAGTAGTGTAATCCAGCAATGAGCGGTGTACTGCTGTACTGCTAGCAGTGAGTAGTGTAATCCAGCAGTGAGCGGTGTACTGATGTACTGCTAGCAGTGAGTAGTGTAATCCAGCAGTAAGCGGTGTACTGCTGTACTGCTAGCAGTGAGTAGTGTAATCCAGCAGTGAGCGTTGTACTGCTAGCAGTGAGTAGTGTAATCCAGCAGTGAGCGGTGTACTGCTGTACTGCTAGCAGTGAGTAGTGTAATCCAGCAGTGAGCGGTGTACTGATGTACTGCTAGCAGTGAGTAGTGTAATCCAGCAGTGAGCGGTGTACTGATGTACTGCTAGCAGTGAGTAGTGTAATCCAGCAGTGAGCGGTGTACTGATGTACTGCTAGCAGTGAGTAGTGTAATCCAGCAGTGAGCGGTGTACTGCTGTACTGCTAGCAGTGAGTAGTGTAATCCAGCAGTGAGCGGTGTACTGCTAGCAGTGAGTAGTGTAATCCAGCAGTGAGCGATGTACTGCTAGCACTGAGTAGTGTAATCCAGCAGTGAGCGGTGTACTGCTAGCAGTGAGTAGTATAATCCAGCAGTGAGCGGTGTACTGCTGTACTGCTAGCAGTGAGTAGTGTAATCCAGCAGTGAGCGGTGTACTGCTGTACTGCTAGCAGTGAGTAGTGTAATCCAGCAGTGAGCGGTGTACTGCTGTACTGCTAGCAGTGAGTAGTGTAATCCAGCAGTGAGCGATGTACTGCTGTACTGCTAGCAGTGAGTAGTGTAATCCAGCAGTGAGCGATGTACTGCTGTACTGCTAGCAGTGAGTAGTGTAATCCAGCAGTGAGCGGTGTACTGCTGTACTGCTAGCAGTGAGTAGTGTAATCCAGCAGTGAGCGGTGTACTGCTGTACTGCTAGCAGTGAGTAGTGTAATCCAGCAGTGAGCGGTGTACTGCTGTACAGCTAGCAGTGAGTAGTGTAATCCAGCAGTGAGCGGTGTACTGCTGTACTGCTAGCAGTGAGTAGTGTAATCCAGCAGTGAGCGGTGTACTGCTGTACTGCTAGCAGTGAGTAGTGTAATCCAGCAGTGAGCGATGTACTGCTGTACTGCTAGCAGTGAGTAGTGTAATCCAGCAGTGAGCGGTGTACTGCTGTACTGCTAGCAGTGAGTAGTGTAATCCAGCAGTGAGCGGTGTACTGCTAGCAGTGAGTAGTGTAATCCAGCAGTGAGCGGTGTACTGCTAGCAGTGAGTAGTGTAATCCAGCAGTGAGCGATGTACTGCTAGCAGTGAGTAGTGTAATCCAGCAGTGAGCGGTGTACTGCTGTACTGCTAGCAGTGAGTAGTGTAATCCAGCAGTGAGCGGTGTACTGCTGTACTGCTAGCAGTGAGTAGTGTAATCCAGCAGTGAGCGGTGTACTGCTGTACTGCTAGCAGTGAGTAGTGTAATCCAGCAGTGAGCGGTGTACTGCTGTACTGCTAGCAGTGAGTAGTGTAATCCAGCAGTGAGCGGTGTACTGCTGTACTGCTAGCAGTGAGTAGTGTAATCCAGCAGTGAGCGGTGTACTGCTGTACTGCTAGCAGTGAGTAGTGTAATCCAGCAGTGAGCGGTGTACTGTGTACTGCTAGCAGTGAGTAGTGTAATCCAGCAGTGAGCGGTGTACTGCTGTACTGCTAGCAGTGAGTAGTGTAATCCAGCAGTGAGCGGTGTACTGCTGTACTGCTAGCAGTGAGTAGTGTAATCCAGCAGTGAGCGATGTACTGCTGTACTGCTGTACTGCTAGCAGTGAGTAGTGTAATCCAGCAGTGAGCGGTGTACTGCTGTACTGCTAGCAGTGTGTAGTGTAATCCAGCAGTGAGCGGTGTACTGCTGTACTGCTAGCAGTGAGTAGTGTAATCCAGCAGTGAGCGGTGTACTGCTGTACTGCTAGCAGTGAGTAGTGTAATCCAGCAGTGAGCGGTGTACTGCTGTACTGCTAGCAGTGAGTAGTGTAATCCAGCAGTGAGCGGTGTACTGCTGTACTGCTAGCAGTGAGTAGTGTAATCCAGCAGTGAGCGGTGTACTGCTGTACTGCTAGCAGTGAGTAGTGTAATCCAGCAGTGAGCGGTGTACTGCTGTACTGCTAGCAGTGAGTAGTGTAATCCAGCAGTGAGTAGTGTTCGGTGGTGGTGTACTGCTGTACTGCTAGCAGTGTGTAGTGTAATCCAGCAGTGAGCGGTGTACTGCTGTACTGCTAGCAGTGAGTAGTGTATTCCAGCAGTGAGCGGTGTACTGCTGTACTGCTAGCAGTGAGTAGTGTAATCCAGCAGTGAGCGGTGTACTGCTGTACTGCTAGCAGTGTGTAGTGTAATCTAGCAGTGAGCGGTGTACTGCTGTACTGCTAGCAGTGAGTAGTGTATTCCCGCAGTGAGCGGTGTACTGCTGTACTGCTAGCAGTGAGTAGTGTAATCCAGCAGTGAGCGGTGTACTGATGTACTGCTAGCAGTGAGTAGTGTAATCCAGCAGTGAGTGGTGTACTGCTAGCAGTGAGTGGTGTATTCCAGCAGTGAGCGGTGTACTTCTGTACTGCTAGCAGTGAGTAGTGTAATCCAGCAGTGAGCGGTGTACTGATGTACTGCTAGCAGTGAGTAGTGTAATCCAGCAGTGAGTGGTGTACTGCTAGCAGTGAGTAATGTAATCCAGCAGTGAGCGGCGTATTCTAGTAGTGAATGATGTGCTGCCCAAATCATACATTTTTTATTTATTTTTTATAAAATACAATTTTACGATTGTTTTTACGAAAATTGTTAAACGGGTCGGTTGCATAACCGGACACAAGCCAATTAGAGTTATTCCAGCAATGAGCAGTGTGATTTAGCGGTGAGCGACTCATTTTAGTTATATACTGTTATAACCCTAATCTATTATATAACCCTAATCTATTATATAACAACCTTAATCTATTATATAACAACCGTAATCTATTATATAACCGTAATCTATTATATAACTGTAACCTATTATATAACCCTAATCTATTATATAACCCTAATCTATTATATAACCATAATCTATTATATAACCGTAATCTATTATATAACCGTAATCTATTATATAACCGTAATCTATTATATAACCCTAATCTATTATATAACCCTAATCTATTATATAACCATAATCTATTATATAACCCTAACCTATTATATAACCCTAACCTATTATATAACCCTAACCTATTATATAACCCTAATCTATTATATAACCATAATCTATTATATAACCCTAACCTATTATATAACCCTAATCTATTATATAACCCTAATCTATTATATAACAACCGTAATCTATTATATAACCGTAATCTATTATATAACCGTAACCTATTATATAACCGTAACCTATTATATAACCGTAATCTATTATATAACCCTAATCTATTATATAACCCTAATCTATTATATAACCGTAATCTATTATATAACCCTAATCTATTATATAACCCTAACCTATTATATAACCCTAATCTATTATATAACCGTAATCTATTATATAACCCTAACCTATGATATAACCCTAATCTATTATATAACCCTAATCTATTATATAACAACCGTAATCTATTATATAACCGTAATCTATTATATAACCGTAATCTATTATATAACCGTAACCTATTATATAACCATAACCTATTATATAACCATAACCTATTATATAACCCTAATATATTATATAACCCTAATCTATTATATAACCCTAGCCTATTATATAACCCTAATCTATTATATAACCCTAACCTATTATATAACCCTAATCTATTATATAACCGTAATCTATTATATAACCGTAATCTATTATATAACCGTAATATATTATATAACCCTAATCTATTATATAACCGTAATCTATTATATAACCGTAATCTATTATATAACCGTAATCTATTATATAACCGTAATCTATTATATAACCCTAATCTATTATATAACCCTAATCTATTATATAACCCTAATCTAGTATATAACCGTAATCTATTATATAACCGTAATCTATTATATAACCGTAACCTATATATAACCCTAATCTATTATATAACCCTAATCTATTATATAACCCTACTCTATTTTATAACCCTAACCTATTATATAACCGTAATCTATTATATAACTGTAATCTATTATATAACCCTAATCTATTACATAACCCTAATCTATTACATAACCCTAATCTATTATATAACCCTAATCTATTATATAACCATAATCTATTATATAACCATAATCTATTATATAACCGTAATCTATTATATAACCTTAACCTATATATAACCCTAATCTATTATATAACCCTAATCTATTATATAACCCTACTCTATTATATAACCCTAACCTATTATATAACCGTAATCTATTATATAACTGTAATCTATTATATAACCCTAATCTATTACATAACCCTAATCTATTACATAACCCTAATCTATTTTATAACCGTAATCTATTATATAACCCTAATCTATTATATAACCCTAATCTATTATATAACCATAATCTATTATATAACTGCAATCTATTATATAACCGCAATCTATTATATAACCACAATCTATTATATATAACCGCAATCTATTATATAACCGCAATCTATTATATAACCTTAATCTATTATATAACCACAATCTATTATATAACCACAATCTATTATATTTAACCGTAATCTATTATATTTAACCGTAATTTATTATATATAACCATTATTTATTATATAACCATAATCTATTATATATAACCGCAATCTATTATATAACCGCAATCTATAATATAACCACAATCTATTATATAACCGCAATCTATTATATAACCACACTCTTATTATATAACCTTAAGCTATTATATAACCACAATCTATTATATAACCACAATCTATTATATAACCACAATCTATTATATAACCACAATCTATTATATAACCTCAACCTATTATATAACCTTACGCTATTATATAACCACAATCTATTATATAACCACAATCTCTTATATAACCTCAACCTATTATATAACCTTAAGCTATTATATAACCACAATCTATTATATAACCACAATCTATTATATAACCACAATCTATTATATAACCACAACCTATTATATAACCACACTATATTATATAACCTCAACCTATTATATAACCTTAAGCTATTATATAACTTTAAGCTATTATATAACCACAATCTATTATATAACCACAATCTATTATATAACCACAACCTATTGTATAACCTCAACCTATTATATAACCTTAAGCTATTATATAACCACAATCTATTATATAACCACAATCTATTATATAACCACAACCTATTATATAACCACAATCTATTATATAACCACAATCTATTATATAACCTCAAGCTATTATATAACCTTAAGCTATTATATAACCTTAAGCTATTATATAACCACAATCTATTATATAACATGATGTTTGCCTTCCCGTTGATACACCAGTCATCTAGCTACTATTAGGCACCGAAAGCCCGGCCTGCAGATTGTCCCAGAAAAATAAAATAGCTAAACCCAAAAAAAATGCCATAAAAACTGTAGTGGGTGGGGAATATAACGAAGAGTTGGGTTGTCAACTTGGAACCCACATACATTCTGCACAACATATTAATTCAAATTTGAATTTCGAAGATGTAAATTTAAATGCGTCGTAGCGCACCATTGACATTCTAGGATCAGTAATATCCTGGTGTACATGTCCACAAACACCTCTAGCAAAACGCTGTTCTTTCGTGTTAAATTCAGTAGTCGGGGGCTACACAACAACAACAACAACAACAACAACAATATTGTATTACGGCATTTTTGCATAAAACATCTACAAGATGCTTAGAGCAAATACAATAATAGTACAAACGCAGATACAATACCAGCAATTACAAGTACAATACCAGCAATTACCAATACAATGCCAGCAATTACGAATACAATACCAGCAATTACAAATACAATACCAGCAATTACAAGTACAACACCAGCAATTACCAATACAATGCCAGCAATTAGGAATACAATACCAGCAATTAAGATACAAGTAATTACAAATACAATACCAGCAATTACAAATACAATGCAAGCAATTACAAATACAATACCAGCAATTACAAATACATTACCAGCAATTACAAAGCCAACACAAGCAATTACAAATACAATACCAGCAGTTACAAATACAATATGAGCAGTTACAAATACAATATGAGCAATTACAAATCCAAAACGAGAAATTACAAATACAATACCAGCAATTACAAATACAATACCAGCAATTACAAATACAATACAAGCAATTACAAATGCAATATGAGCAATTACAAATACAATACCAGCAATTATAAATACAATATGAGCAATTACAAATGCAATACCAGCAATTACAAATACAATACCAGCAATTACAAATACAATACCAGCAATTACAAATACAATACCAGCAATTACTGTGCTTTCGAAGTAAAGTAATAATACCGTTGGAATATTACACTACTGTATAGGTAAGGCAACATACGATAGCTTACAGGTACTGTGATTTATTGATTAATAGGTTATACCTGACTTACCTATAATACAATAGTGTATCGAATGTTTGTTTACCACCGTTATTACTTTACTTTGAAAGCACAGTACAATACCAGCAATTACAAGACCAGCAATTACGATACCAGCAATTACAAATACAATACCAGCAATTACAAACACAAGACCAGCAATTACAAATACAAGACCAGCAATTACAAATACAAGACCAGCCATTACAAATACAAGACCAGCAATTACAAATACAAGACCAGCCATTACAAACACAAGACCAGCAATTACAAATACAAGACCAGCAATTACAAATACAAGACCAGCAATTACAAACACAATACTAGTGATAACAGTGTAGTGGATACACACACACGCAGTCTCTTTTAATTGTTTCTTGTATAAACATTCAAAATCACTAGCTACTTTTTATACTTGTGATATGCACGTACCGAGTATATGTTGCTACTTTCTATACTTGTGATATGCACGTACCGAGTATATGTTGCTACTTTCTATACTTGTGATATGCACGTACCGAGTATATGTTGCTACTTTCTATACTTGTGATATGCACGTACCGAGTATATGTTGCTACTTTCTATACTTGTGATAGGCACGTACCTAGTATATGTTGCTACTTTCTATACTTGTGATATGCACGTACCGAGTATATGTTGCTACTTTCTATACTTGTGATAGGCACGTACCGAGTATATGTTGCTACTTTCTATACTTGTGATATGCACGTACCGAGTATATGTTGCTACTTTCTATACTTGTGATATGCACGTACCGAGTATATGTTGCTACTTTCTATACTTGTGATATGCACGTACCGAGTATATGTTGCTACTTTCTATACTTGTGATAGGCACGTACCGAGTATATGTTGCTACTTTCTATACTTGTGATAGGCACGTACCGAGTATATGTTGCTACTTTCTATACTTGTGATATGCACGTACCGAGTATATGTTGCTACTTTCTATACTTGTGATATGCACGTACCGAGTATATGTTGCTACTTTCTATACTTGTGATATGCACGTACCGAGTATATGTTGCTACTTTCTATACTTGTGATATGCACGTACCGAGTATATGTTGCTATGTTTTATACCTGTGATAGGCACGTACCGAGTATATGTTGCTACTTTCTATACTTGTGATATGCACGTACCGAGTACATGTTGCTACTTTCTATACTTGTGATATGCACGTACCGAGTATATGTTGCTACTTTCTATACTTGTGATATGCACGTACCGAGTATATGTTGCTACTTTCTATACTTGTGATATGCACGTACCGAGTATATGTTGCTACTTTCTATACGTGTGATATGCACGTACCGAGTATATGTTGCTACTTTCTATACGTGTGATATGCACGTACCGAGTATATGTTGCTACTTTCTATACTTGTGATATGCAAGTACCGAGTATATGTTGCTAATTTCTATACTTGTGATAGGCACGTACCGAGTATATGTTGCTACTTTCTATACGTGTGATATGCACGTACCGAGTATATGTTGCTACTTTCTATACTTGTGATATGCACGTACCGAGTACATGTTGCTACTTTCTATACTTGTGATATGCAAGTACCGAGTATATGTTGCTACCTTCTATACGTGTGAGCCATTTCCAAGCCTTTTTCCATCCTCAGCGGAGTCAAGCAAGGCTGCGTCCTCGCACCGACGCTCTTCGGCATCCTCTTCTCACTCCTCCTGACATATACCTTCCAGTCCTCCTCTGACGGTGTCTACATCCACAGCCGACACGATGGCAAGCTATACAACTTGGCCCGCTTGCGTGCCAAAACCAAAACAACTCGTGTCCTACTCAGGGAGATGCTGTTCGCTGACGATGCAGCCCTCGCCAGCCACACACACGATGGCCTCCAGCGCCTCCTGGATCAATTCTCCAATGCATGCCGTGAGTTTGCCCTAACCATCAGCATAAAGAAAACAGAGGTCATGACCCAGGACGTTGCAGATCCAGCTCCCATAGCCATTAACGGCTCTACACTCGCCATGGTCGACAACTTCAGATATCTAGGATCACTGATATCCAACAACCTGTCCCTCGAAGCTGAGATCAATGCACGCATTGGGAAAGCAGCCACCGTCATGTCAAAACTCACCCAAGAGAGTCTGGGAGAACAGAAACCTAATGCTGAACACCAAGTTGAAGGTCTACCAGGCCTGCATACACAGCACGCTCCTCTACGGCAGTGAGTCATGAACGACATATGCCAGACAAGAGACAAAGCTGAACTCATACCATATGAGGTGCCTTCGCAGGATCTTGGGACTCACTTGGGAAGATAGGGTCACCAATACAGAGGTCATCAGCAGAGCGAGTTCAACAACCATCTATGCAATGCTCAGTGAACGCCGCCTGCGCTGGCTAGGTCATGTCCGACGCATGGATAAAGGACACATCCCCAAAGATCTACTATACGGTCAACTTGAACAAGGATCACGTCCAACTGGTCGCCCCCACCTAAGATACAGGGACGCTTGTAAGAGGGACCTGCGTTCAGCGCAAATCAACATAGAGTCTTGGGAGGACCAAGGATCATGGATCACCCTCTGGAACCACCACTGATACACTTTAAAAACGTCCCCTTCATTGTCACTAGTAAACCAATAGTTTATATCAGTTTATATCAGTTTATATCACTATTTACAATAATGGTTTGGATCAATATTGCACACACAAATGACAGTTAACTGATTAAAGCTTATTAAAATTACCCGTGATCCACAGATATACAAATAGTGCAGCAAACTACGTCATGTTGTCCACAGAACATGTTTATCACATTCCCAGGATGATCGTGGCACGTATCTGCTGGTAACAATCCGGGTGTTGTCTGCCCTTTACCAGCATGCATGGCTGCCTTGTCCAGTATCGTGTGTGTTCTGATGACTGTATTATGAATGTCCACACATCTCTGACAGAAATACGCCGGACAATCAACGCATTGATGCTCCGCCTTAGTGTTCTTACCATCTGCGGAACACGGCGTACAGCAGAAGTCGTATATAACGTCAGAAGCTCCAACCTGCGATCTTGTCAAATCATGACCTTCCGCCATTTTGTCCCCAATTGAAGTTCGTTAATCCTTACTATGAAAACGAAACAAGCCAATTTCCCGGGAGTGAG
>CM026401.1:18929749-18998510 GCA_014843695.1 Archivesica marissinica
CTCGTGCAAATCCTAGCGTAAACACTGGATAATTCTCGTGCAAATCCTAGCGTAAACACTGGATAATTCTCGTGCAAATCCTAGCGTAAACACTGGATAATTCTCGTGCAAATCCTAGCGTAAACACTGGATAATTCTCGTGCAAATCCTAGCGTAAACACTGGATAATTCTCGTGCAAATCCTAGCGTAAACACTGGATAATTCTCGTGCAAATCCTAGCGTAAACACTGGATAATTCTCGTGCAAATCCTAGCGTAAACACTGGATAATTCTCGTGCAAATCCTAGCGTAAACACTGGATAATTCTCGTGCAAATCCTAGCGTAAACACTGGATAATTCTCGTGCAAATCCTAGCGTAAACACTGGATAATTCTCGTGCAAATCCTAGCGTAAACACTGGATAATTCTCGTGCAAATCCTAGCGTAAACACTGGATAATTCTCGTGCAAATCCTAGCGTAAACACTGGATAATTCTCGTGCAAATCCTAGCGTAAACACTGGATAATTCTCGTGCAAATCCTAGCGTAAACACTGGATAATTCTCGTGCAAATCCTAGCGTAAACACTGGATAATTCTCGTGCAAACCTTCAAACAATATTTATACAACACGTGATCTCAATTATCATTTTAATTAATGTAATAAATTCTATATAATTATGTAGTATTTTACACAAGTGAGACTCGACATATGATGCACGTGTTATTGTATCCATCACCTTCTTATCTCCCACAATATTCATCACATATTGTTTGGCAACATTAAACTGAGACCAATTAATCTCCGCCAAAGCCTTCGTAAGTTTTCGTGAACTACGACCAGGACATACGTTAGAGTTTTACTGTTAATATTTGAATCAAGTAAGTGAGTGTACCATACTCTAACGCTCATATTTTACTTCGGAATTATTAACGAAGTAAGTTCACGGAATATGCAAATGTCTCAGTTTAATGTTGCCAAACAATAGCAAAAGAAACAAAACACAAAAACAAAGTATGTGTTTTCAGTCGGTCGATCAAAACTTGACAATTCATAACCAGTCGTCACACCATGGGACCACCAGGGCGCGTGCGTTTTACGTTTATTTATCGTCGCTACCGGTTGCCCATATGAGCGACACCTCCTGAAGAGATTAGTCATTTTAGATTTTGGAGGATAGTGCATGATACAGACAGAGACCCATTCCAGAGTATCATCTGGTTCTTTTACGTGCACGGTGTAAAGCACCGACACGAGACCTCGGGTTTTTTGGGGTTTTTTTAGGGAGAAGTGGGGCCCTCAGAGGGCGAAGTCAGGGTCCCTAGGGTGAATATTTCGCCCACATCGCCCTCTAGAATGATCCCTGATATATCCATACAAATGACAGCCATTTAGCTATCATGCAGTGGATAAGTAGTCGCCATATCTATCCCACCTCCATCCGGTGCCCACCGCACCCACTAAAATATGTCAAGAAACCACTAGCGGTTCCATGGTGGCGCATCCGGTGCCCACCGCACCCACTAAAATATGTCAAGAAACCACTAGCGGGTCCATGGTGGCGCATCCGGTGCCCACCGCACCCACTAAAATATGTCAGGAAACCACTAGCGGTTCCATGGTGGTGCATCCGGTGCTCACCGCACCCACTAAAATATGTCAAGAAACCACTAGCGATTCCATGGTGACGCATCCGGTGCCCACCGCACCCACTAAAATATGTCAAGAAACCACTAGCGGTTCCATGGTGGCGCATCCGGAGCCCACCGCACCCACTAAAATATGTCAAGAAACCACTAACGGTTCCATGGTGGCACATCCGGTGCCAACCGCACCCACTAAAATATGTCAAGAAACCACTAGCGGTTCCATGGTGGCGCATCTAGCGGTTCCATGGTGATGCATCTAGCGATTCCATGGTGGCGCATCTAGCGGTTCCATGGTGACACATCTAGCGGTTCCATGGTGGCGCATCCGGTGCCCACCACAATCACTAAAATATGTCGAGTATTTATAGGTTCAATTCACTATGAAAGCTCTCAGAGCAGATACTATCTTCACACCGCTAGCTCCCTAAAAAAACACACCCTTTAACAAATGTTTTAAACAATGTTTTTTTTAAAAACACACAAGTTTTTCTTTTTAAAATTTTCAGACAAAATATTGTCCAGTAAGATACAATTGTAAAGCATTCCTATTCATATATTGTACATAATGGTAATATTGTGGATTATCACACTATCATGTCGATATTTATTAAATAATACCATTAGATGACGCAATCGTGCGCTTTCTCACTTCTCCCAAAATGTGGGTCTAGCTTTAGCCCTCCAGTATACGGGTATTATTAAAATATAAATCATTGAGTATCATGTTGTGCATACTACAAGGACCTACAAGGACCTATTAATATTGTTATATATTTCAATGTTATTTGGCCCAAAAATAGCGCCCTGAAAATGCACCACACGCAATGCCAGACCCACTAGCAAACTCACGACCCCAATAACGTCAATTCCTGTCTGCCCCTCGAAACTACAATATTCTATAACTGTTAAAGCAGCATTACATCGTAATAAAGGATGTTTGGGTAAAATATAAATACTAATGTGTGTGTGTTTACAAAAATCGAAATAGTCGCTCAGAAACGATAAAATTCCAATAAATTTAAACCGTCGTATACGCGAATTTGTTTATCAACACGAAATGTAAATACGCACAGCGCGCATGCGTCAAACAACATGAAATACTATATATATATCTTCCTCTAATGTCAAACCACTCGCGGGGATGTAGAAATGTCCCTAAAAGACTTAGTTAACAGAGGTATGAATCAACATATCAAGTAATTTAATTAAAAAATACAACGTGGGACAAATGGGGTCGATGCATTCTGAATGTAAACAAGTGCGGACGATGCGTTCCAGTTGTAAACAAGTGCGTGACCGATCGACTCGGAAAGACCTACTTTCGGTTTCGAGTTTGTTTTATCGCAAAAAAACACTGTTTACCACATGAACATAACCATACAAAGTATAATGTTAGAATGTGTAGCAGCATTGCTACCCATACGTAAAAATTGAATTTTTCAAATATATTTTATTTCATACGATGTAATGCTGCTTTAAAGTGTTTCAACGATTCTATATAATACAAACTAAGAATACAATATTGTGTTCAATCAAATATAAGTAACATGTCTGTGTACAGAATGAATAATAAACACTATAATATACAATATATTGATAAACTAAATACCACATCGGAATAAACGCCACCTATTACAGGGATCATTCTAGAGGGGATGCGGGCGAAATAGTCGCCGTAGGTACCCGACTACTCCCTAAATCCCTTTTTTTTTTTTTTTTTTTTTTTACAATTTTCATACCAAATTCAAATGTATTTAATGGTCATACTGTGAATTTTAACCATATTTTGATGACATTTATTACATAACACCACTTAAGGACGGGGTCACGCACTCACTTCTCCCAAAAAAGTCAGACCTAGAATGAACCCTGCTATTGAAACCCTGTCTGTACAGACCACCCTTTACATACCCCGTCAAGATGTTATCAATGCCTTCCAACCCTGTCTGTACAGACCACCCTTTACATACCCCGTCAAGATGTTATCAATGCCTTCCAACCCTGTCTGTACAGACCACCCTTTACAAACCCCGTCAAGATGTTATCAATCCCTTCCAACCCGGTCTGTACAGACCACCCTTTACATACCCCGTCAATATGTTATCAATCCCTTCCAACCCTGTCTGTACAGACCACCCTTTACATACCCCGTCAATATGTTATCAATCCCTTCCAACCCTGTCTGTACAGACCACCCTTTACATACCCCGTCAAGATGTTATCAATGCCTTCCAACCCTGTCTGTACAGACCACCCTTTACATACCCCGTCAAGATGTTATCAATGCCTTCCAACCCTGTCTGTACAGACCACCCTTTACATACCCCGTCAAGATGTTATCAATGCCTTCCAACCCTGTCTGTACAGACCACCCTTTACATACCCCGTCAAGATGTTATCAATGCCTTCCAACCCTGTCTGTACAGACCACCCTTTACATACCCCGTCAAGATGTTATCAATGCCTTCCAACCCTGTCTGTACAGACCACCCTTTACATACCCCGTCAAGATGTTATCAATGCCTTCCAACCCTGTCTGTACAGACCACCCTTTACATACCCCGTCAAGATGTTATCAATGCCTTCCAACCCTGTCTGTACAGACCACCCTTTACATACCCCGTCAAGATGTTATCAATGCCTTCCAACCCTGTCTGTACAGACCACCCTTTACATACCCCGTCAATATGTTATCAATGCCTTCCAACTCTGTCTGTACAGACCACCCTTTACATACCCCGTCAAGATGTTATCAATGCCTTCCAACTCTGTCTGTACAGACCACCCTTTACATACCCCGTCAAGATGTTATCAATGCCTTCCAACCCTGTCTGTACAGACCACCCGTTACATACCCCCTTCCAACCCTGTCTATACAGACCACCCTTTACAAACCCCGTCAATATGTTATCAATGCCTTCCAACTCTGTCTGTACAGACCACCCTTTACATACCCCGTCAAGATGTTATCAATGCCTTCCAACTCTGTCTGTACAGACCACCCTTTACATACCCTGTCAAGATGTTATCAATGCCTTCCAACCCTGTCTGTACAGACCACCCGTTACATACCCCCTTCCAACCCTGTCTGTACAGACCACCCTTTACATACCCCGTCAATATGTTATCAATGCCTTCCAACTCTGTCTGTACAGACCACCCTTTACATACCCCCTTCCAACCCGGTCTGTACAGACCACCCTTTACAACCTGGTAAGAGAGACCAGAAGTCAACAAGGTCCGATGTTTTCACTCTCCCTTTCAACCTGTTATTTCATTTGGTGATCTATAATGGATGCAGTGGTAGCTCGTTCGCTTCAGGTGCGAAAGGTCCGGAGTTAGAGCCCCGATGGAGCCGTTACGATTGTGCCCTTAGGCAAGGCATTTAAATTCCACATTACCTGTTCTCTCTCCCACATGGCGATAGATTCCATCAGGAATGAGGTCTCAAGAGTGATTAATATAAGTTGTAATAACTTGTTTCGCAATCGAGCTAAAATAAATTTATATAAACTAAGCTAAACTACAGACAGGTTTGAAATTGAATATTGAATATTTACATGAAAACATAAATAATTGTACTCTCGTAAAGTAAGTAAACATAACATAAAAATATGAACGTTAATTATTTTACAACGATTGCGAAACAAGTTCTTACAACCTATACTAACTCTCCTATGAAATACAGTAATTGTCGACAGCACTTGTCGACAGCACTTGTCGACAGCAGTGGAATAACACATTTTATTTCTCATTTGTCAACAGCAGTGGAATAACACATTTTTATTTCTCACTTGTCGACAGCAGTGGAATAACACATTTTATTTCTCACTTGTCGACAGCAGTGGAATAACACATTTTATTTCTCATTTGTCAACAGCAGTGGAATAACACATTTTTATTTATCACTTGTCGACAGCAGTGGAATAACACATTTTATTTCTCACTTGTCGACAGCAGTGGAATAACACATTTTATTTATCATTTGTCGACAGCAGTGGCATAACACATTTTATATCTCACTTTTCGAAAGCAGTGGAATAACACATTGTCGACAGCAGTGGAATAACACATTTTATTTCTCACTTGTCGACAGCAGTGGAATAACACATTTTATTTCTCACTTGTCGACAGCAGTGGAATAACACATTTTATTTCTCACTTGTCGACAGCAGTGGAATAACACATTTTATTTCTCACTTGTCGACAGCAGTGGAATAACACATTTTATTTCTCACTTGTCGACAGCAGTGGAATAACACATTGTCGACAGCAGTGGAATAACACATTTTATTTCTCACTTGTCGACAGCAGTGGAATAACACATTTTCACTTGTCGACAGCAGTGGAATAACACATTGTAGTTAACACTTGTCGACAGCAGTGGAATAACACATTTTATTTCTCACTTGTCGACAGCAGTGGAATAACACATTTTATTTCTCACTTGTCGACAGCAGTGGAATAACACATTTTATTTCTCACTTGTCGACAGCAGTGGAATAACACATTTTATTTCTCACTTGTCGACAGCAGTGGAATAACACATTGTCGACAGCAGTGGAATAACACATTTTATTTCTCACTTGTCGACAGCAGTGGAATAACACATTTTATTTCTCACTTGTCGACAGCAGTGGAATAACACATTTTATTTCTCACTTGTCGACAGCAGTGGAATAACACATTTTATTTCTCACTTGTCGACAGCAGTGGAATAACACATTTTATTTCTCACTTGTCGACAGCAGTGGAATAACACATTTTATTTCTCACTTGTCGACAGCAGTGGAATAACACATTTTATTTCTCACTTGTCGACAGCAGTGGAATAACACATTTTATTTCTCATTTGTCGACAGCAGTGGAATAACACATTTTATTTCTCATTTGTCGACAGCAGTGGAATAACACATTGTCGACAGCAGTGGAATAACACATTTTATTTCTCACTTGTCGACAGCAGTGGAATAACACATTTTATTTCTCATTTGTCGACAGCAGTGGAATAACACATTTTATTTCTCATTTGTCGACAGCAGTGGAATAACACATTGTCGACAGCAGTGGAATAACACATTTTATTTCTCACTTGTCGACAGCAGTGGAATAACACATTTTATTTCTCATTTGTCGACAGTAGTGGAATAACACATTGTCGACAGCAGTGGAATAACACATTGTCGACAGCAGTGGAATAACACATTTTATTTCTCACTTGTCGACAGCAGTGGAATAACACATTTTATTTCACACTTGTCGACAGCAGTGGAATAACACATTGTATTTCTCACTTGTCGACAGCAGTGGAATAACACATTTTATTTCTCACTTGTCGACAGCATTGGAATAACACATTTGATTTCGCACTTGTCGACAGCATTGGAATAACACATTTTATTTCACACTTGTCGACAGCAGTGGAATAACACAGGTTCGATATCTGGAGTGTGTGTTTTACGTTTATTTATCGACGCTACCGGTTGCCCATATGAGCGACGCCTCCTGAAGAGATTAGTAATTTTACAGACAGAGACCCATTACAGAGTCTCCTCTGGTTCTTTTACGTGCACGGTGTAAAGCACCTACACCAGACCTCGGTTTAACATCCCATCTGAAAGATCCCTGTGTATTTTTTTTACGTTGATTTATCGTCGCTACCGGTTGCCCATATGAGCGACGCCTCCTGAAGAGATTAGTCATTTTAGATTTTTGGAGGATAGTGCAATGATATAGAGAGAGACCCATTCCAGAGTCTCCTCTGGTTCTTTTACGTGCACGGTGTAAAGCACCGACACGAGATCTCGGTTTAACGTCCCATCTGAAAGATTGTTAATTTTATTAGGGTCAGACGGGGGATCGAACCTGCGATCCCTGGATTACCAGTCCATCGTGTTACCACTGGACTATCCGTCTGTGAAAAGATCCCTGATGATGATTGAGCTTATTTAGCCGCCGGCGAACCATATGGGCGAGCGTAAAAAAGATCCCTGGATTACCAGTAATAATTATATAAACCAAAATAAATGATAAGAAACACTTTAATATTTAACACCAAAATTAGCAATTACAGAAATACCATACTATATGATATATAATAACTACAATAGAACTATAGAATGATTAACAATCTGATCTAAGGACAAAATGAAATGATATCCTAAATTAAATTATTACCTCCCTTTATGAATGCAGTATATATGTATTACATACTAAACATGCATTCAACATCTTATTATTTCGTTTTTATTTTCATTTACCTCCCTTTATGAAAAACTCTTGAATACAATAAATGTTTAATGCTCGTACATATATAATACTCGTACATATACATATCTAATGCTAGTATATATACATGTTTAATGCTCGTACATATATATATATCTAATGCTCGTACATGTATAATGCACGTACATATATGTCTAATGCTCGTACATGTCTAATGTTCGTACATATACATGCTGTGATTATACATGCATATTTCGATGTGACTGTACATTAACGATTCATCTCAATCTGAATATTTTGATCTTATCACAATCATCTTGTGTAACCATAATCCTGGGTGGATTTGGTAGGTAGGTTACCGTTACAGGGTGTGTTATCCCGTCAGTTTGTGTCAGTAGTTCCTGTAAGACGTTGCCCCGGCTGTCAGTCTGGATAACATTGTGGGACTTCCAGCCACATACAAACAGTTGATCTCGGTCATCTACAGTAACATCATGCGCCCCCTTTAACCGGGGATCCGTGATAACTGTCTGTTTGTTACCTTGTTTGTCTATAACTATAACCCCTGTATCCAGGTCAGTAATGTACAGTAGTGAGTTGTTCCTGCTAACAGTTATACTCTGTGGGTAAATACGGCACTGCTGCTCATGCTCCATGATTACACGCAGCTCGGAACCGGACATATCATAAACTACAACCTCACGCTCACCATACACACAATAACAAACGTATAACTCACCCTGACTGTGACAGATACCCATACACCACTTACCTACACTGAATGACCGTGTCAGTGACAATGACATGCCCACAGATATAAACTGAACTTTCCCAGCACCATAAAGAGTAACAGCTAGCTCAGTGGGACCAGTTTTACATATTCCCGACGGCCTACCCGGTATGTCAACCCAGTCAGTAACATTGAATGTACTATCCAGTCGTTTCAGTCTTTTATTGTTGTTGTCTGTAATGATAGTCTGATTGTTGTCTAACACACAGACACCTTTAATGCTAGGCACCTGTTTATCAGGTTTTACCTTGATTTCGTACTCACCGAGAGGGGAAGCAATGTAAGGGTCAATGAGAGTAATCAAGGATTTCATACCATTCAAACAAGACTCAATGCCTGTATCTAATTCATACACAATGGTTGAAGCTTTCTTACTCTCAACTTGATTGATAACGTCGTTACTTTTTGATGCTTGAGCATTACCGTGCTTAATATGCACAAAGAGTTGGGCCTCATTGACACTCTGGAACTGTTTTATATTGTCAAGTGTAACCTGTAGGGTCTTTAGAATGTCCTCAAGGGAGGTAATGTCAACGTTTATGTCATCTGCTATCTCTTTATGTTTAAGCAATACTTGTTTATTAGACGTCTTTTCCAGTTCTTCAACCCAATCTATGATGCTTTTCTTCAACGTCTGGACGTCGTTCAGCATATCGTCACGCTGTGTATCCACTAGACGCAGGTCATTCTCTCGTCTAGCCTTCAACAGAAGCAGCTCTTTCTTCACCTTCTCCACGGACGTCTGGGTTTCTTGCTTTTCCCGTCCTTTCAGTATTCCTTTGGCCACGGTTGGGATACATTCTACTCCTTCACACGCCCTGAAATAACCTACAGTATTGTACATGTATATACACAGGGGTAGGAAGTGATAGTATTATATATACTAGTATTGTACATGTATATACACAGTGGTAGGAAGTGATAGTATTATATATACTAGTATTGTACATGTATATACACAGGGGTAGGAAGTGATAGTATTATATATACTAGTATTGTACATGTATATACACAGGGGTAGGAAGTGATAGTATTATATATACTAGTATTGTACATGTATATACACAGTGGTAGGATGTGATACTATTATATATACTAGTATTGTACATGTATATACACAGGGGTAGGACGTGATAGTATTATATATACTAGTATTGTACATGTATATACACAGGGGTAGGAAGTGATAGTATTATATATACTAGTATTGTACATGTATATACACAGGGGTTGGACGTGTTAGTATTATATATACTAGTATTGTATATACACAGGGGTAGGACGTGATAGTATTATATATACTAGTATTGTATATACACAGGGGTAGGACGTGATAGTATTATATATACTAGTATTGTACATGTATATACACAGGGGTAGGACGTGATAGTATTATATATACTAGTATTGTACATGTATATACACAGGGTAGGATGTGATAGTATTATATATACTAGTATTGTATATACACAGGGGTAGGACGTGATAGTATTATATATACTAGTATTGTACATGTATATACACAGTGGTAGGATGTGATAATATTATATATACTAGTATTGTACATGTATATACACAGGGGTAGGACGTGATAGTATTATATAAACTAGTATTGTATATACACAGGGGTAGGACGTGATAGTATTATATATACTAGTATTGTACATGTATATACACAGGGGTAGGACGTGATAGTATTATATATACTAGTATTGTACATGTATATACACAGTGGTAGGATGTGATCATATTATATATACTAGTATTGTACATGTATATACACAGGGGTAGGATGTGATAGTATTATATATACTAGTATTGTACATGTATATACACAGGGGTAGGATGTGATAGTATTATATATACTAGTATTGTATATACACAGGGGTAGGACGTGATAGTATTATATATACTAGTATTGTACATGTATATACACAGGGGTAGGATGTGATAGTATTATATATACTAGTATTGTATATACACAGTGGTAGGACGTGATAGTATTATATATACTAGTATTGTACATGTATATACACAGGGGTAGGATGTGATAGTATTATATATACTAGTATGGTACATGCATATACACAGGGGTAGGACGTGATAGTATTATATATACTAGTATTGTACATGTATATACACAGGGGTAGGACGTGCTAGTATTATATATACTAGTATTGTACATGTATATACACAGGGGTAGGACGTGCTAGTATTATATATACTAGTATTGTACATGTATATACACAGGGGTAGGACGTGATAGTATTATATATACTAGTATTGTACATGTATATACACAGGGGTAGGACGTGTTAGTATTATATATACTAGTATTGTACATGTATATACACAGGGGTAGGACGTGATAGTATTATATATACTAGTATTGTACATGTATATACACAGGGGTAGGACGTGATAGTATTATATATACTAGTATTGTACATGTATATACACAGGGGTAGGACGTGCTAGTATTATATATACTAGTATTGTACATGTATATACACAGGGGTAGGATGTAATAGTATTATATATACTAGTATTGTATATACACATGGGTAGGACGTTTTAGTATTATATATACTAGTATTGTACATGTATATACACAGGAGTAGAACGTGTTATTATTATATATACTAGTAGTGTATATACACATGGGTAGGACGTGTTAGTATTATATATACTAGTATTGTACATGTATATACACAGGAGTAGAACGTGTTATTATTATATATACTAGTAGTGTATATACACATGGGTAGGACGTGTTAGTATTATATATACTAGTATTGTACATGTATATACACAGGGGTAGGATGTGTTAGTATTATATATACTAGTAGTACTAGACTTTCCAGCCAATTAAACTATCATGGTGAACAGTATATTGTAAGTATATTCCATAATCCTCCACCCCTCGGACTATCATGGTGTGCCGTATATTATAAGTAAACTCCATAATCCTCCACGCCTCGGACTATCATGGTGTACAGTATATTGTAAGTAAACTCCATAATCCTCCACCCCTCGGACTATCATGGTGTACAGTATATTGTAAGTAAACTCCATAATCCTCCACCCCTCGGACTATCAAGATGTACAGTATATTGTAAGTAAACTCCATAATTCTCCATCCCTCGGACTATCATGGTGTACAGTATATTGTAAGTAAATTGCATAATCCTCCACCCCTCGGACTATTAAGATGTACAGTATATTGTAAGTAAACTCCATAATCCTCCACCCCTCGGACTATCAAGATGTACAGTATATTGTAAGTAAACTCCATAATCCTCCACCACTCGGACTATCATGGTGTACAGTATATTGTAAGTAAACTCCATAATCCCCCACCCCTCGGACTATCATGGTGTACAGTATATCGTACGTAAACTCCATAATCCTCCACCCCTCAGACTATCATGGTGTGCAGTATATTGTAAGTAAAGTCCATAATCCTACACCCCTCAGACTATCATGGTGTGCAGTAATTTGTAAGTAAACTCCATAATCCTACACCTCTCGGACTATCATGGTGTACAGTATATTGTAAGCAAACTCCATAATCCTCCACCCCTCGGACTATCGTGGTGTGCAGTATATTGTAAATAAACTCCATAATCCTCCACCCCTCAGACTATAATGGTGTACAGTATATTGTAAGTAAACTCCATAATCCTCCACCCCTCGGCGGACTATCATGGTGTGCAGTATATTGTAAATAAACTCCATAATCCTCCACCCCTCGGACTATCGTGGTGTGCAGTATATTGTAAATAAACTCCATAATCCCCACCCCTCGGACTATCATGGTGTGCAGTATATTGTAAGTAAACTCCATAATCCTCCAGCCCTCGGACTATCATGGTGTACAGTATACTGTAAGTAAATTGCATAATCCTCTACCCCTCAGACTATAATGGTGTACAGTATATTGTAAGTAAACTCCATAATCCTCCACCCCTCGGCGGACTATCATGGTGTTCAGTATATTGTAAGTAAACTCCATAATCCTCCACCCCTCGGACTACCATGGTGTACAGTATAATGTAAGTAAACTCCATAATCCTCCACCCCTCGGACTATCATGGTGTGCAGTATATTTTAAGTAAACTCCATAATCCTCCACCCCTCAGACTATCATGGTGTACAGTATATTGTAAGTAAACTCCATAATCCTCCACCCCTCGGACTATCATGGTGTGCAGTATATTTTAAGTAAACTCCATAATCCTCCACCCCTCAGACTATCATGGTGTACAGTATATTTTAAGTAAACTCCATAATCCTCCACGCCTCGGATTATCATGGTGTACAGTATATTGTAAGTAAACTCCATAATCCTCCACCCCTCGGACTATCATGGTGTACAGTATATTGTAAGTAAACTCCATAATCCTCCACCCCTCGGACTATCATGGTGTACAGTATATTGTAAGTAAACTCCATAATCCTCCACGCCTCGGATTATCATGGTGTACAGTATATTGTAAGTAAACTTCATAATCCTCCACCCCTCGGACTATCATGTTGTACAGTATATTGAAAGTAAACTCCATAATCCTCCACCCCTCGGACTATCATGGTGTGCAGTATATTGTAAGTAAACTCCATAATCCTCCACCCCTCGGACTATCATGGTGTACAGTATATTGTAAGTAAACTCCATAATCCTCCACCCCTCGGACTATCGTGGTGTGCAGTATATTGTAAATAAACTCCATAATCGTCCACCCCTCGGACTATCATGGTGTGCAGTATATTGTAAGTAAACTCCATAATCCTCCACCCCTCGGACTATCATGGTGTACAGTATATTGTAAGTAAATTGCATAATCCTCCATCCCTCAGACTATCATGGTGTACAGTATATTGTAAGTAAACTCCATAATCCTCCATCCCCCTGACTATCATTGTGTGCAGTATATTGTAAGTAAACTCCATAATCCTCCACCCCTCGGACTATCATGGTGTACAGTATATTGTAAGTAAACTCCATAATCCTCCACCCCTCGGACTATCATGGTGTGCAGTATATTGTAAGTAAACTCCATAATCCTCCACCCCTCGGACTATCATGGTGTACAGTATATTGTAAGTAAACTGCATAATCCTCCACCCCTCGGACTATCATGGTGTGCAGTATATTGTAAATAAACTCCATAATCCTCCACCCCTCGGACTATCGTTGTGAGCAGTATATTGTAAGTAAACTCCATAATCCTCCACCCCTGGGACTATCATGGTGTACAGTATATTGTAAGTAAACTCCATAATCCTCCACCCCTCGGACTATCATGGTGTACAGTATATTGTAAGTAAACTCCATAATCCTCCACCCCTCGGACTATCATGGTGTGCAGTATATTGTAAGTAAACTCCATAATCCTCCACCCCTCAGACTATCATGGTGTACAGTATATTGTAAGTAAACTCCATAATCCTCCACCCCTCGGACTATCATGGTGTACAGTATATTGTAAGTAAACTCCATAATCCTCCACCCCTCGGACTATCATGGTGTACAGTATATTGTAAGTAAACTCCATAATCCTCCACCCCTCGGACTATCATGGTGTACAGTATATTGTAAGTAAACTCCATAATCCTCCACCCCTCGGACTATCATGGTGTACAGTATATTGTAAGTAAACTCCATAATCCTCCACCCCTCGGACTATCATGGTGTGCAGTATATTGTAAGTAAACTCCATAATCCTCCACCCCTCGGACTATCATGGTGTACAGTATATTGTAAGTAAACTCCATAATCCTCCACCCCTCGGACTATCATGGTGTACAGTATATTGTAAGTAAACTCCATAATCCTCCACCCCTCGGACTATCATGGTGTACAGTATATTGTAAGTAAACTCCATAATCCTCCACCCCTCGGACTATCATGGTGTACAGTATATTGTAAGTAAACTCCATAATCCTCCACCCCTCGGACTATCATGGTGTACAGTATATTGTAAGTAAACTCCATAATCCTCCACCCCTCGGACTATCATGGTGTACAGTATATTGTAAATAAACTCCATAATCCTCCACCCCCGACTATATGGTGTACAGTATTTGTAAGTAAACTCCATAATCCCACCCTCGGACTATCATGGTGTGCAGTATATTGTAAATAAACTCCAGAATCCTCCACCCCTCGGACTATCATGGTGTGCAGTATATTGTAAATAAACTCCATAATCCTCCACCCCTCGGACTATCATGGTGTGCAGTATATTGTAAGTAAACTCCATAATCCTCCACCCCTCGGACTATCATGGTGTACAGTATATTGTAAGTAAATTGCATAATCCTCCACCCCTCAGACTATCATGGTGTACAGTATATTGTAAGTAAACTCCATAATCCTCCACCCCTCGGACTATCATGGTGTACAGTATATTGTAAGTAAACTCCATAATCCTCCACCCCTCGGACTATCATGGTGTGCAGTATATTGTAAGTAAACTCCATAATCCTCCACCCCTCGGACTATCATGGTGTACAGTATATTGTAAGTAAACTGCATAATCCTCCACCCCTCGGACTATCATGGTGTACAGTATATTGTAAGTAAACTCCATAATCCTCCACCCCTCGGACTATCATGGTGTACAGTATATTGTAAGTAAACTCCATAATCCTCCACCCCTCGGACTATCATGGTGTATAGTATATTGTGTATAAACTCCATAATCCTCCACCCCTCGGACTATCATGGTGTACAGTATAGTGTGTATAAACTCCATAATCCTCCACCCCTCGGACTATCATGGTGTACAGTATATTGTGCATAAACTCCATAATCCTCCACCACTCGGACTATCATGGTGTACAGTATAGTGTGTATAAACTCCATAATCCTCCACCCTCGGACTACCATGGTGTACAGTATATTGTAAGTAAACTGTATAATCCTCCACCCCTCGGACTATCGTGGTGTGCAGTATATTGTAAATAAACTCCATAATCCTCCACCCCTCGGACTATCGTTGTGAGCAGTATATTGTAAGTAAACTCCATAATCCTCCACCCCTCGGACTATCATGGTGTACAGTATATTGTAAGTAAACTCCATAATCCTCCACCCCTCGGACTATCATGGTGTACAGTATATTGTAAGTAAACTCCATAATCCTCCACCCCTCGGACTATCATGGTGTGCAGTATATTGTAAGTAAACTCCATAATCCTCCACCCCTCGGACTATCATGGTGTACAGTATATTGTAAGTAAACTCCATAATCCTCCACCCCTCGGACTATCATGGTGTGCAGTATATTGTAAGTAAACTCCATAATCCTCCACCCCTCGGACTATCATGGTGTACAGTATATTGTAAGTAAACTCCATAATCCTCCACCCCTCGGACTATCATGGTGTACAGTATATTGTAAGTAAACTCCATAATCCTCCACCCCTCGGACTATCATGGTGTACAGTATATTGTAAGTAAACTCCATAATCCTCCACCCCTCGGACTATCATGGTGTGCAGTATATTGTAAGTAAACTCCATAATCCTCCACCCCTCGGACTATCATGGTGTACAGTATATTGTAAGTAAACTCCATAATCCTCCACCCCTCGGACTATCATGGTGTACAGTATATTGTAAGTAAACTCCATAATCCTCCACCCCTCGGACTATCATGGTGTACAGTATATTGTAAGTAAACTCCATAATCCTCCACCCCTCAGACTATCATGGTGTACAGTATATTGTAAGTAAACTCCATAATCCTCCACCCTCGGACTATCATGGTGTGCAGTATATTGTAAATAAACTCCATAATCGTCCACCCCTCGGACTATCATGGTGTGCAGTATATTGTAAGTAAACTCCATAATCCTCCACCCCTCGGACTATCATGGTGTACAGTATATTGTAAGTAAATTGCATAATCCTCCATCCCTCAGACTATCATGGTGTACAGTATATTGTAAGTAAACTCCATAATCCTCCATCCCCCTGACTATCATTGTGTGCAGTATATTGTAAGTAAACTCCATAATCCTCCACCCCTCGGACTATCATGGTGTGCAGTATATTGTAAGTAAACTCCATAATCCTCCATCCCTCAGACTATCATGGTGTACAGTATATTGTAAGTAAACTCCATAATCCTCCATCCCTCGGACTATCATGGTGTGCAGTATATTGTAAGCAGACTCCATAATCCTCCACCCCTCGGACTATCATGGTGTATAGTATATTGTGTATAAACTCCATAATCCTCCACCCCTCGGACTATCGTGGTGTACAGTATAGTGTGTATAAACTCCATAATCCTCCACCCCTCTGACTATCATGGTGTACAGTATATTGTGCATAAACTCCATAATCCTCCACCACTCGGACTATCATGGTGTACAGTATAGTGTGTATAAACTCCATAATCCTCCACCCTCGGACTACCATGGTGTACAGTATATTGTGGATAAACTCCATAATCCTCCATCCCTCGGACTACCATGGTGTACAGTATATTGTGGATAAACTCCATAATCCTCCATCCCTCGGACTACCATGGTGTACAGTATATTGTAAGTAAACTGTATAATCCTCCACCCCTCGGACTATCGTGGTGTGCAATATATTGTAAATAAACTCCATAATCCTCCACCCCTCGGACTATCGTTGTGAGCAGTATATTGTAAGTAAACTCCATAATCCTCCACCCCTCGGACTATCATGGTGTACAGTATATTGTAAGTAAACTCCATAATACTCTACCCCTCGGACTATCATGGTGTACAATATATTGTAAATAAACTCCATAATCTTCCATCCCTGGGACTATCATGGTGTACAGTATATTGTAAGTAAACTCCATAATCCTCCACCCCTCGGTCTATCATGGTATACAGTATATTGTAAGTAAATTTCATAATCCTCCACCCCTCGGACTATCATGGTGTACATTATATTGTAAGTAAACTCCATAATCCTCCACCCCTCGGACTATCATAATGTACAGTGTATTGTAAGTAAACTCCATAATCCTCCACCCCTCGGACTATCATAATGTACAGTGTATTGTAAGTAAACTCCATAATCCTCCACCCCTCGGACTATCATGGTGTGCAGTATGTTGTAAGTAAACTCCATAATCCTCTACCCCTCGGACTATCACGGTGTATAGTATATTGTAAGCAGACTCCATAATCCTCCACCCCTCGGACTATCATGGTGTACAGTATATTGTAAGTAAACAGTGAGTAGTGTAATCCAGAAATGAGCGGTGTACTGCTAGCAGTGAGTAGTGTAATCCAGCAGTGAGCAGTGTACTGCTGTACTGCTAGCAGTGAGTAGTTTAATCCAGCAGTGAGCGGTGTACTGCTGTACTGCTAGCAGTTAGTAGTGTAATCCAGCAGTGAGCGGTGTACTGCTGTACTGCTAGCAGTGAGTAGTGTAATCCAGCAGTGAGCGGTGTACTGCTGTACTGCTAGCAGTGAGTAGTGTAATTCAGCAGTGAGCGATGTACTGCTGTACTGCTAGCAGTGAGTAGTGTAATCCAGCAGTGAGCGATGTACTGCTGTACTGCTAGCAGTGAGTTGTGTAATCCAGCAGTGAGCGATGTACTGCTGTACTGCTAGCAGTGAGTAGTGTAATCCAGCAGTGAGCGGTGTACTGCTGTACTGCTAGCAGTGAGTAGTGTAATCCAGCAGTGAGCGGTGTACTGCTGTACAGCTAGCAGTGAGTAGTGTAATCCAGCAGTGAGCGGCGTATTCTAGTAGTGAATGATGTGCTGCCCAAATCATACATTTTTTATTTATTTTTAATAAAATACAATTTTACGATTTTTTTACGATAATTGTTTTAAAGGGTCGGTTGCATAACCGGACACATGCCAATTAGAGTTACTCCAGCAATGAGCAGTGTGATTTAGCGGTGAGCGACTCATTTCATTTCTATACTGTTGTAACCCTAATCTATTATATAACCCTAATCTATTATATAACCGTAATCTATTATATAACAACCGTAAGCTATTATATAACCCTAATCTATTATATAACCCTAATCAATTATATAACCCTAATCTATTATATAACCATAATCTATTATATAACCGTAACCTATTATATAACCGTAATCTATTATAAAACCCTAGCCTATTATATAACCATAACCTATTATATAACAACCGTAATCTATTATATAACCCTAATCTATTATATAACCGTAATCTATTATATAACAACCGTAAGCTATTATATAACCCTAATCTATTATATAACCCTAACCTATTATATAACCCTTACCTATTTTATAACCGTAACCTATTATATAACCCTAATATATTATATAACCGTAATCTATTATATAACCGTAATCTATTATATAACTGCAATCTATTATATAACTGCAATCTATTATATAACCGCAATCTATTATATAACCACAATCTATTATATTTAACCGCAATCTATTAAATTTAACCGTAATCTATTATATTTAACCGTAATCTATTATATTTAACCGTAATTTATTATATATAAGCGCAATCTATTATATAACCGCAATCTATTATATAACCACAATCTATTATATTTAACCGCAATCTATTATATTTAACCGTAATCTATTATATTTAACCGTAATTTATTATATATAACCGCAATCTATTATATATAACCGTAATATATTATATAACCGCAATCTATTATATAACAGCAATCTATTATAGCAATCTATTATATAACCGCAATCTATTATATAACCGCAATATATTATATATAACCGCAATCTATTATATAACCGCAATCTATTATATTTAACCGTAATCTATTATATATAACCGTAATGTGTTATATATAACCGCAATATATTACATATAACCGTAATTTATTATATAACCACAATCTTTATATATAACCGCAATCTATTATATATAACCGTAATCTATTATATCACCGCAATCTATTTCATAACCGCAATCTATTATATCACCGCAATTTATTATATAACCACAATCTATTATATAACCGCAATCTCTTATAGCAATCTATTATAACAATTTATTATATAACCGCAATCTATTATATAACCGCAATCTCTTATAGCAATCTATTATAACAATTTATTATATAACCACAATCTATTATATAACCACAATCTATTATATAACCACAACCTATTATATAACCACAATCTATTATATAACCACAATCTATTATATAACCTCAACCTATTATATAACCATAATCAATTATATAACCACAACCTATTATATAACCACAATCTATTATATAACCTCAACCTATTATATAACTTTAATCCATTATATAACCACAACCTATTATATAACCACAATCTATTATATAACCACAATCTATTATATAACCACAATCTATTATATTTAACCGTAATCTATTATATATAACCGTAATTTGTTATATATAACCGCAATATATTATATATAACCGTAATTTATTATATAACCACAATCTTTATATATTACCGCAATCTATTATATATAACCGTAATCTATTATATCACCGCAATCTATTACATAATCGCAACCTATTATATAACCACAATCTATTATATAACCACAATCTAATATATAACCTCAACCTATTATATAACCTTAATCCATTATATAACCACAACCTATTCAGGGATCATTTTGGGCCGCAATTCCGCGCTTTTCGAGCATGTTTCGTACGAAATACGCACCGAACATTGCTAACTGGGACAAAAAAGTGCGCCGTCGAAATTCATTCTTGTCGTCACATATTTTTCCTTTCTACCGAAAACATCGCCTTTGCATGAGATTATATTGAGAGAGTGTAAACCAGTCTAGAAAAAGCGCCTCGTGACCGATATCAAAAATGAGGTAAGCCTTTTTCTCAACCACACAACAGAATAATGACATCAACCACGCGTTTTGATCCTAACTCTAACCCTGGGCGGAGCAAGTGATGAAGGCGCGTTATGCGTGGTTGATATTATATTCTGATCGGCTGGTTGAGATAAAGATTTTACGCAAAAATGAAAAGATCGGGAGAACGTCCTCTCGACACTATTTTAAACGACAACGGAACGATGAGTACAACTATTTGATGAATACTCCAGATGGCGATCATTCTGACATCTCGCCTGCTGAAATCACCACAACAAGGCCTAAGTTCCAACCCAAATCGGCAAATGGCTTGCATTGTATCCGAATTGGCTTCGGTACGAACCTGACAAATCCTACATGTAATTTTAAGAGTACATTCCCCTGACCAAGTATACCAGTTTAATGGGCCTGCTTGAAACATTACAGACTTGATTTGTTTTATGCCTTTACTAATATATTAATTTATAGTGAATATTTATATAAATGTCTACTGCACGAAGACGTGAACAACATTATTTTTAACTTGAGATCCATTTTGTAGCAGATTTCAAAATCTAAACATAGCAACAGTTACACTTCAAATACCTGTGGACCTAAAAACCCACTTCCTGGCTTGCTAGAAACGGTTAACCCCACAATGTTAAAATGTACGTATAAGACTAGTTAACTGTTTGATTTTATTTGTTGTTTCATTTAAAAGTTCTACAGTACATAAGCCACTTCCTGGCTTGCTCAAAAACCAGAATGTAAAGCAGCAATGTACAATTTATAGTTACGTTTGTTGTTTATTTGTTGTTTCATTAAAAAGCTCATCAATATTTAAAAAAGCTCATACATTTTTGTCCAATGGGAGAAAAATCCCATGATGTGTCTGGTTCAAAATGATCCCTGCCTATTATATAACCACAATCTATTATATAACCACAATCTATTATATAACCACAATTTATTATATAACCACAACCTATTATATAAACTTAATCTATTATATAACCACAACCTATTATATAACCGCAATATATTATATAACCACAATCTATTATATAACCACAATATATTATATAACCTCAACCTATTATATAACCACAATCTATTATATAACCTCAACCTATTATATAACCGTAATATATTATATAACCACAATCTATTATATAACCACAATCTATTATATAACCACAAACTATTATATAACCACAATCTATTATATAACCACAATCTATTATATAACCTCAACCTATTATATAACCTTAATCTCTTATATAGCCACAATCTATTATATAACCTTAATCTATTATATAACCACAATCTATTATATAACCACAATCTATTATATAACCTCAATCTATTATATAACCACAATCTATTATATAACCACAATCTATTATATAACCTCAACCTATTATATAACCTTAATCTATTATATAAACACAATCTATTATATAAACACAATCTATTATATAACCACAATCTATTATATAACCGTAATCTATTATATAACCTTAATCTATTATATAACCACAATCTATTATATAACCTTAATCTATTATATAAACACAATCTATTATATAACCACACTCTATTATATAACCTTAATCTATTATATAACCACAATCTATTATATAACCACAATCTATTATATAACCACAATATATTATATAACCTCAACCTTCATGAGCAATCGTTAATTTTTATTAGTTTGGCATTCCCCTGTGTGACTAAGTTTTATTGTAAATAGCCATGAACTGATAGTTTTTTATACTTAAAATGTATTTTTAAAAAGGCCCTACGAAGGTGACCGTTGTTTGTACGGAAGAGTATTTTACCACATTATTTTTAAACGTTGTCACTCAGGGTTTAAGCCGCCTTTTTTAGATGTAATTTTTATGATCCCAATACACGGGGGCATATAGGGGGGGGGGGGGGGAAAAAAAAAAAAAAAAAATGGTACACATATCACACATTATACAACCTACTATGAAATTAGTTTTATGTAAATATTTTTAGGGGCAACCCATGATAGTTTAGCTTGGTGATACTTATATATGTTAAAAAAGTTGACCAAACATCATAGTAGGCTGATACCTCTAACGGTTTAGTCGTTTGTGATAGGTGAAGTTCTTTATACTGTTGACATTTTCCATAACTATGGAAGATATTTTACTACCAGTTATATATCTGTATTACTGGTAGTAACTATATGTACTTGGGATCAATCAACTAAATGTCTTAGTACAGATACATATTAAGATAGTCCATGAATTTTAATCTTCATAGCCACCTCGATACTGCTGTGCACTATACAAGGTAAACGGGCACCTGCCATATCTCTTTCTCGTTCGCGCGAACGTAAAATTCTCAATTGTTTGTTTACATTTACAGAGGTCACTCAGTGCACATTCCTGAGCGCTCGTTCTTCTTTGCTCAGGAGCACCTGCTATTTGCACACCGGTTCGTGCGACTAGCTAACTATTTGCCATTAGGTCTTACTTTTAATTTTCGTAGCAATATCTTTATGGATATTTACTAGTACAACCCCCAACGGGCAACGCAGTCCATATGTTGCAGGTTTGACTATGTGTTATTAGGGATCTTGGGATAAATGAAGGACACACATATGAGCTGTTGACTCCTCCTGACAGACAGTGTCCTTCTACCTTCTTCCTTCATACTACTTATTTAAATCTATCTCTCTATCTTATGCAACCCATTATAAATCACCTACTCTAAATATATTTTGGTGATGGGGTATGCTGATATAAAAATATACCCCAAGATCCTCAATTAAGGTCAAACCTGTCTCTATATTATTTATCTGCTGTTATGGTTAAACTATCTATTATTTAATTTTTGGATCAATCAGAGTTCCATGCATCCATCTCATTGGTTCCCTCCTTCTAACTTCTTGTTCATTTTGTTTAGGACACACATTTCAAAAATCTAGTGTGTATCCTTGTTATCTTCTACACTGGTTTGAATGCTACTTAGAATCAAATATTTGCACGGTTTTTATCTCACCTAGGACATACGGTATAAATCGGCTATAGAACGGACTAACAAACGATTTACTAACCAACTTATGTCTAAATCTTCTTAGAATTAGTAATTGCACCGGGTAATTTCTTCACCCGGTCTACCTCCGACCCCCGTCGGTACACAATCGTGTGCGAGCGGGGGTGGGAGATATGAAAACCGAACACACTCTGAGATTATTGCAACCCACATAGCCCTCTAAACACCATAGCATTGTAATTGTATTAGTTTATTAACTATCTATTTGTCTTCCGCTAATGTCGAACCCCCGCGGTTCTTTGAATCATCTTAGCTTATTTAGTCGCCCAAATGCATTTATGCGGTGGCGACTTTAAATAAATTTATATAGTTAGTTAACCTCAACCTATTATATAACCTTAAGCTATTATATAACCACAATCTATTATATAACCACAATCTATTATATAACATGATGTGTGTCTTCCCGTTGATACACCAGTCATCTAGCTACTATTAGGCACCGAAAGCCCGGCCTGCAGATTGTCCCAGAAAAATAAAATAGCTAAAACCAAAATAAATGCCATAACAACTGTAGGGGGTGGGGAATATAACGAAGAGTTGGGTTGTCAACTTGGAACCCACATACATTCTGCACAACATATTAATTCAAATTTGAATTTCCAAGATGTAAATTTAAATGCGTCGTAGCGCACCATTGACATTCTAGGATCAGTAATATCCTGGTGTACATGTCCACAAACACCTCTAGCAAAACGCTGTTCTTTCGTGTTAAATTCAGTAGTCGGGGCTACACAACAACAACAACAATATTGTTGTTTCTATACTTGTGATATGCACGTACCGAGTATATGTTGCTACTTTCTATACTTGTGATATGCACGTACTGAGTATATGTTGCTACGTTTTATACTTGTGATAGGCACGTACCGAGTATATGTTGCTACTTTCTATACTTGTGATATGCACGTACCGAGTATATGTTGCTACTTTCTATACTTGTGATATGCACGTACTGTGTATATGTTGCTACTTTCTATACTTGTGATATGCACGTACCGAGTATATGTTGCTACTTTCTATACTTGTGATAGGCACGTACCGAGTATATGTTGCTACTTTCTATACTTGTGATAGGCACGTACCGAGTATATGTTGCTACTATCTATACTTGTGATATGCAAGTACCGAGTATATGTTGCTACTCGGCACGTACCTAGTATATGTTGCTACGTTTTATACTTGTGATAGGCACGTACCTAGTATATGTTGCTACGTTTTATACTGGGATACGTATTTCTACTCATAGCTGGTGCTTCTCCTTGAGGATATGGATTTGTGCCCACCTTAGCTCGGGATAATCAGCCGTATTGGTAAGGTATGTAACAAAATCAGTTTATACATCAGATTGGGTACCGAGCATTGCACCATAAATGCAGGGGGCCGATCCCATGGATCACCCTCTGGAACCACCACTGATACACTTTAAAAACGTCCCCGTCATTGTCACTAGTAAACCAATAGTTTATATCAGTTTATATCAGTTTATATCAGTTAATATCACTATTTACAATAATGGTTTGGATCAATATTGCACAAACAAATGACAGTTAACTGAGTAAAGCTTATTAAAATTACCTGTGATCCACAGATATACAAATAGTGCAGCAAACTATGTCATGGTGTCCACAGAACATGGTTATCACATTCCCAGGATGATCGTGGCACGTATCTGCTGGTAACAATACGGATGTTGTCTGTCCTTCAGAAGCTCCAACCTGCGATCTTGTCAAATCATGACCTTCCGCCATTTTGTCCCCAATTGAAGTTCGTTATTCCTTACTATGAAAACGAAACAAGCCAATTTCCCGGGAGTGAGATACCAGGAAAACGTAAGTCACTGAGTGAGATACCAGGAAAACGTAAAACGAAACTAGAAATAAATATTAAACTTTAAATACTTGACAGCTACTTGTCTGGAAGTTGTCCGAGTGTAATTCCACGTGTATATATCAACAGTGAATAGTATTGGTACAAACTGACCCATATTTAAATCATAGCAAGATATAACAAGTTATATTGTATAAAGAATACGGAAGTAAACAGGAGGACATTATCTCCCCTTCCTATGTGACGTAGAGTGATCTACTCCTTATCACGATGTTCTAGATATTGACCAACTAACACATTCACATAATACTCTAAACCCTTTGAACACTACAAACCTCTAAATAGGCTTGCACAAAGTGTAGATCCTGACGAGCCGTGTCCTCAGGATCTGCACGATTTGTCAGTAATATTACTATTTTTAGACAACATTATTTTTATAAATGAACTAGTCCAAATGTACTTTCCTTATTAAGTTATTGGTCTAAAAATATCACGGACTAGTCCATGTCAGTTACTTGGTGTTGAATGGGTTAATTGGCATTTGTGTCCCCCTCCTTTGGATTTAACCTGTCACGTTATGCTGCATAACATACCGGGGGAGGGGCATTATGCACGCTAAACTCCAGTCACACAGACCATGATGCAACAGGCTTTGCAAGTTGTCAGTGGATAACCGGATTTGGTACATCTCAGATAGGCTTGTAGCTTGTAACAGGTCCGTAGGCAGCGGGGTGCGTACCCCCAGTGGCGTAGCCAGGATTTTATTTGGGGGGAGGCCATATTGACCGAATGTCCGTCGTAGTCGGACGACCGAGTGCGGCGTAGCCGCGCGATGCATAGAGGGGGTTAGGGGGGTTCTCCCCCCTGAACATTTTGGAAACTAGATTACCGGAGAAGCGATCTGGAGGTGTTTCCGAATCAGAATCATACTCGAAAAATGTCATGACATTTCACAACAAAAATGGAAAATCAAATAATCAGGACACACTACAAGCTCACAAATAGCAATATCCCCTTATCCTTGAACGTTCATGAGCAATTGAGAACAAGTCCTATATATATACTTATACTAAGTCGCTCTTTATATTCCTGATCAACTTTAAATTTTCGTGAAATAATGCATAATTATTTTACTATGACTACAGTCCAAATGCATAGTACCTGACTTGAGAGTATCATGAGTATGCATGGTTAATTTCACAATTCGTATAAGTGATTCACCTGAGAAAGATCACAATGTTTTAACCGCGTTAAAAATCACTTGAAAACTAATCGACGGTTGGGTCGGCCGAATTCATCAATAACGTCACTATGAATTAGTGACATGTCCTTGTTGATATAAAGATGGGCTAGGCCATTCAGTCTCTCTTCATGCATGGTGGACCGCAGATATGATTATATCAATTTCCGAGCACTGAATGAGCGTTCACCTGTTGCGGTGGTCACCGGTAGAGTTGCGAAAAATCGCAGCAGAGTCTCGATGATGGGATAAGTCCCGAGAGTCGCCGCAACCGCCACGGCATCCACGACTCTTTTCGGAATCTCGATGGAATCACGGGTGGTCACCTGTCGGGCCCAGTACGCCTTCCAACGCATTACTTCCGCGTTCAGACACTCTATTGCTCCTGGAAGGAATGGGTGGTATAACTGGGCGGCTTCGAGGAGGTCGCCTGCGGTGTAATCATAGCAGTATGCTGGAAGTAGCAAACTGAGCACATAGGCTTTGGCACCGTGCAATCTGAATCGCTCATCGAGCTGGCTTATGCAGACGTCGAGATACGGGATGAAAATCGAACGTCTGTAATAAACTTCTGGCGTGTCGGCCGGATGATTGGACCTCTGCGTCTGCCTGCCGGTCATTCTGGGCACGGTTATCTCTTCACCAAACAATCCTTGTGCACGTCCGAAAATGTCCCCGCAGACTTGGTCGTCCGATCTCATCTGTTGCAGGACTTTGGCACAGTCCTGGACACTGTCCACTGCATGGTGAATGTCTTGAGCCTCGGCCTGAAGCTTCACCGATAGTGGCTTCGTAATATCCAGCACCGAGAGGAGTACCTCTAGGGCAACCAAGAAGGTGCCATTGTCTATTGCTGAAGAGAATATTAGTGCCTTACCGACGCAATCAGCACGGGGCCATAGGCTTATGTTCTGTAGGAACACTTTGATAGCCGGTAACAGATCTTTGAAGATCCGCACGGCTTCCTGGCGCTCCACCCATCTGGTGGTACAGTGGAGCTTCAGACGTGAATGGGCGGTCTCACTACACTCCTCCTGGATAGCTGCTTCAACATTCAATAATCTCTTATTAGAGTCACAGAAAAACACAGCAATTTCATGCATAAGCGTCACTGCCTTACGAATTTCTTGTACCTCCCCTGCCTTCATTAGACATAGATTTAGCGAATGCGATACGCAATGTGTGTAACTAGCAGACGGGCATTGCCCCCGCACGTGCTTCTGAACACCATTTTTATGTCCCGACATTGCTGCGGCTCCATCATATCCCTGTCCAACCATATTGGGAGGGGTCAGCAAATATGGGATATTTGTGAAAGTTTCAATTGTCCGAGATGCAATCTGCGGCTATTTTGGACGCCGTAAGAAGTAGTTGTATTATGTAGTATTGGTCTTGCCTGGCCCTGAGGGGGGGCATGACCCAATGCCCCCCCTAAATACGCTACTGCGTACCCCCTTATCCACCGAGGTCGGCCAGAACGTATGTTTTATTTATGTAAACAGATTATTACCGCACTGCCACGCAATGTAAATACGTTTTTTGCTGTAACGGCGGCGCGGACACCGTATCCGTATCGTACGTGACATTGATATCACGTTCAAGTTTTAGAGAGGTGTCGTGGTAAGCACAAAGGTATTCTTCGTGTCGTGGTAACGCCCAGGAATTTTGATGTCATGGTAATGCCCATGTATGTTGGTGTCATGGCAACACCCATGTATGTTGGTGTCATGGCAACACCCATGTATATTGGTGTCATGGCAACGCCCATGTATATTGGTGTCATGGCAACACCCATGTATGTTGGTGTCATGGTGTTATGTTGGGGTCATGGCAACACCCATGTATGTTGGTGTCATGGCAACACCCATGTATGTTGGTGTCATGGCAACACCAATGTATGTTGGTGTCATGGCAACACCAATGTATGTTGGTGTTATATTGGGGTCATGGCAACACCCATGTATGTTGGTGTCATGGTGTTATATTGGGGTCATGGCAACACCCATGTATGTTGGTGTCATGGCATCACCCATGTATGTTGGTGTCATGGCAACACCCATGTATGTTGGTGTCATGGCAACGCCCATGTATGTTGGTGTCATCGTGTCATGGCAACACCCATGTATGTTGGTGTCATGGTGTTATGTTGGGGTCATGGCAACACCCATGTATGTTGGTGTCATGGTGTTATATTGGGGTCATGGCAACACCCATGTATGTTGGTGTCATGGCAACACCCATGTATGTTGGTGTCATGGCAACACCAATGTATGTTGGTGTTATGTTGGGGTCATGGCAACACCCATGTATGTTGGTGTCATGGCAACACCAATGTATGTTGGTGTTATGTTGGGGTCATGGCAACACCCATATATGTTGGTGTCATGGTGTTATATTGGGATCATGGCAACACCCATGTATGTTGGTGTCATGGCAACACCCATGTACGTTGGTGTCATGGCAACACCCATGTATATTGGTGTCATGGCAACGCCCATGTATATTGGTGTCATGGCAACACCCATGTATGTTGGTGTCATGGTGTTATATTGGGGTCATGGCAACACCCATGTATGTTGGTGTCATGGCAACACCCATGTATGTTGGTGTCATGGCAACACCAATGTATGTTGGTGTTATGTTGGGGTCATGGCAACACCCATGTATGTTGGTGTCATGGTGTTATATTGGGGTCATGGCAACACCCATGTATGTTGGTGTCATGGTGTTATGTTGGGGTCATGGCAACACCCATGTATGTTGGTGTCATGGCAACACCCATGTATGTTGGTGCCATGGCAACACCCATGTATGTTGGTGTCATGGTGTTATGTTGGGGTCATGGCAACACCCATGTATGTTGGTGTCATGGTGTTATATTGGGGTCATGGCAACACCCATGTATGTTGGTGTCATGGCAACACCCATGTATGTTGGTGTCATGGCAACACCAATGTATGTTGGTGTTATGTTGGGGTCATGGCAACACCCATGTATGTTGGTGTCATGGCAACACCAATGTATGTTGGTGTTATGTTGGGGTCATGGCAACACCCATATATGTTGGTGTCATGGTGTTATATTGGGATCATGGCAACACCCATGTATGTTGGTGTCATGGCAACACCCAGGTATGTTGGTGTCATGGCAATACCCATGTATGTTGGTGTCATGGCAACACCCATGTATGTTGGTGTCATGGCTACACCCATGTATGTTGGTGTCAGGGGAGCATCCATGTATGTTGGTGTCAGGGCAACACCCATGTATGTTGGTGTCATGGCAACACCCAGGTATGTTGGTGTCATGGCAACACCCATGTATGTTGGTGTCATGGCAACACCCATGTATGTTGGTGTCATGGCAACACTCATGTACCGCCGGTGGAAGTCGTGATAGCGCAGTGGATGAGCGTTCGCTTCAGGTGCGAAAGGTCCGGAGTTCAAGCCCCACTGGAGCCGTTACGATTGTGCCCTTAGGCAAGGCATTTAAATTCCACGTTGCCTCTTCTCTCTCCCTCGTGGCGATGGATTCCATCAGGAATGAGGTCTCGAGAGTGATTTATATAAGTTGAAATAACTTGTTTCGCAATCGAGCTAAAATAAATTTGTATAAACTATAACACCCATGTATGTTGGTGTCATGGCAACACCCATGTACCGCCGGTGGAAGTCGTGATAGCGCAGTGGATGAGCGTTCGCTTCAGGTGCGAAAGGTCCGGAGTTCAAGCCCCACTGGAGCCGTTACGATTGTGCCCTTAGGCAAGGCATTTAAATTCCACGTTGCCTCTTCTCTCTCCCTCGTGGCGATGGATTCCATCAGGAATGAGGTCTCGAGAGTGATTTATATAAGTTGAAATAACTTGTTTCGCAATCGAGCTAAAATAAATTTGTATAAACTATAACACCCATGTATGTTGGTGTCATGGCAACACCCATGTATGTTGGTGTCATGGCAACACCCATGTATGTTGGTGTCATGGCAACACCCATGTATGTTGGTGTCATCGTGTCATGGCAACACCCATGTATGTTGGTGTAATGGTAACGCCCATGTATGTTGTTGGTGTCATGGCAACACCCATGTATGTTGGTTTCATGGCAACACCCATGTATGTTGGGGTCATGGCAACACCCATGTATGTTGGTGTCATGGCAACACCCATGTATGTTGGTGCCATGGCAACACCCATGTATGTTGGTGTCATGGCAACACCCATGTATGTTGGTCTCATGGCAACGCCTAGATATTTTTTTCCATCTGTTTTATTTGTTTAGCTATGTATGGTGTATGGCAACACCCATGTATGTTGTAAGGTGACTTTGTTGTGTTGTGGAGTTTACTGTTTATTTGTTTAGCTATGTATGGTGTAGGGTGACTTTGTTGTGTTGTGGATTTTACTGTTGTTTTATTTGTTTAGCTATGTACGGTGTAGGGTGACTGTTGTGTTGTGGATTTTACTGTTGTTTATTTGTTTAGCTATGTACGGTGTAAGGTGACTTTGTTGTGTTGTGGATTTTACTGTTTATTTGTTTAGCTATGTACGGTGTAGGGTGACTTTGTTGTGTTGTGGATTTTACTGTTTATTTGTTTAGCTATGTACGGTGTACGGTGACTTTGTTGTGTTGTGGATTTTACTGTTTATTTGTTTAGCTATGTACGGTGTAGGGTGACTTTGTTGTGTTGTGGATTTTACTGTTTATTTGTTTAGCTATGTACGGTGTGTGGTGACTATGTGTTGTGGATTTTACTGTTGTTTATTTGTTTAGCTATGTACGGTGTACGGTGACTTTGTTGTGTTGTGGATTTTACTGTTGTTTATTTGTTTAGCTATGTACGGTGTAGAGCGACTTTGTTGTGTTGTGGATTTTACTGTTTATTTGTTTAGCTATGTACGGTGATGGGGTGACTTTGTTGTGTTGTGGATTTTACTTGACTGGGATGAAACTCGTCTCCAATCCTGTTCCCACGGTTGTACATTTCCATTTCAAGTCCTGTTGGAGCTGCTGTGCATCCTTCCGGCCCCTAATGGTCCTGTACATCAGACAATCGTAAGTCAATAGACTGGGCTAATCCCATACCAAATCCATAATCCTACCCAAAATAGGATAAATTTGTGGAAGTCGTGATAGCGCAGTGGATGCGCGATCGCTTCAGGTGCGAACGGTCTGGAGTTCGAGCCCCAGTGGAGCCGTTACGATTGTGCCCTTAGACAATGCATTTAAAGTACACGTTGCCTCTTCTCTCTCCCTCTTGGCGATGTATTCCATCAGGAATAAGGTCTCGAGAGTGATCAATATAAGTTATAAGAACTTGTTTCGCAATCGAGCTAAAATAAATTTGTATAAATTAAATGGGATACATTTAGTACAGTAAAATCTGTGCTAGTGGTCACGAGAGGCGTATATACCTTATCTGGTACAAGCGTACAATGCCACTAGAAGTGTATATACCTTCTCTGGTACAAGCGTACAATGCCAAGAGATGCGTATATACCTTATCTGGTACAAGCGTACAACGCCACTAGAAGCGTATATACCTTATCTGGTACAAGCGTACAATGCCACGAGAAGCATATATACATTCTCTGGTACAAGTGTACAATGCCAAGAGATGCGTATATCCGTTCTCTGGTACAAGCGTACAATGCCACGAGAAGCATATATACCTTCTCTGGTACAATTGTACAATGCCAAGAGATGCGTATATCCGTTCTCTGGTACAAGCGTACACTGCCACGAGAAGCATATATCCCTTCTCTGGTACAAGCGTACAATGCCACGAGAAGTGTATATCCCTTCTCTGGTACAAGCGTACACTGCCACGAGAAGCGTATATACCTTATCTGGTACAAGCTTACAATGCCACGAGAAGCGTATATCCCTTCTCTGGTACAAGCGTACAATGCCAAGAGAAGTGTATATCCCTTCTCTGGTACAAGCGTACAATGCCAAGAGAAGCATATATACCTTCTCTGGTACAAGCGTACAATGCCAAGAGAAGTGTATATACCTTATCTGGTACAAGCGTACAATGCCACTAGAAGCATATATACCTTCTCTGGTACAAGTGTACAATGCCACGAGAAGCGTATATACCTTCTCTGGTACAAGCATACAATGCCACTAGAAGCGTATATACCTTATCTGGTACAAGCGTACAATGCCACTAGAAGTGTATATACCTTCTCTGGTACAAGCGTACAATGCCATGAGAAGTGTATATACCTTCTCTGGTACAAGCGTACAATGCCATGAGAAGTGTATATACCTTATCTGGTACAAGCGTACAATGCCACGAGAAGTGTATACCTTATCTGGTACAAGCGTACAATGCTACGAGCAGCGTATATACCTTATCTGGTACAAGCGTACAATGCCACGAGAAGTGTATACCTTATCTGGTACAAGCGTACAATGCCACGAGAAGCGTATACCTTATCTGGTACAAGTGTACAATGCCACAAGAAGCGTATATACCTTATCTGGTACAAGCGTACAATGCCACGAGAAGCGCATATCCCTTCTCTGGTACAAGCATACAATGCCACGAAAAGCGTATATACCTTATCTGGTACAAGCGTACAATGCCACGAGAAGCGTATATACCTTATCTGGTATAAGCGTACAATGCCACGAGTAGCGTGTATCCCTTCTCTGGTACAAGCGTACAATGCCACGAGTAGCGTATATACCTTCTCTGGTACAAGCGTACAATGCCACTAGAAGCGTATGTCTGAGGATATTTAGAAGTAATGGCATGGATGACAGTCGATGTATCCATTTAAATGTATACCTGTATTTACAGGTTCAGATGGGACATAACCGCGATATCAAATTGGTTTTGATATATATTTTATATGTTGATTATTTCCCTTAGATTGGTACATATTAATTGCACTGTTCTCTACAATAATTATCATTATTAACTTTAACAAATTGTCAGGTGTCAATTTCAAGAAAGATGGGTAGAGCGTAACGTAGTGGAATTTGGGTGTATCAGATGCATAACAGTGATATTAATCGAGTGAGTGATTGTTAGCATTAGTTACGAGAGAGTTGTATGCTCGAAAAAGTTGTATAACCGGTTTGAGTGGTATGTTTGACAGCCATTGCATTATGGTATACACTGGTCATTATAGTGACCAATCAAGAGAGCGTGCAAAATATCTCCTTACCCAGGGCATGGTTTAGCATTCAGTATAGGTCCAGATTATGACCGAAGCAAGTCGCTTTACGACTGAAAGATATATGTAGGGTTACTCCAACTACTTAGCTGGTAAGTTAGGCAATTTGATTATATTATATCTAATGGTAAATATATTACATTTATAATATACGTCCGCCTCTGTGGTCGGGTGGTTAAGGTCGCTGACTTGTATACCACTGTAACCTATCATCACTGATGGTCACGGGTTCGAGCCCCGCTAAGACCGTGTCTCATTTATATGTAAAAGTTGGCAGTTTCTTACGGACGTTGGTGCACCCAAGTACTGGTTAACCGCTGGAGCCTGCCCAGGAAAGGTGTTAGGTAAACTGCCCGCCGGCGATATAGCCCAGAATGGTGCTGATGCAGGCGTAAAACCCGAAATATAAAAATATAATACATTTATAATATAATCGTAGTATAATAATTATAGCTTATTAAGAATAAGTTTATGTTGGTATGTAAGACAGGTATAAGACTTATTTGTACATTTATAGGTTTTAGTTTAGCATACGTCTAATAAAAGGTGAGAACCAAGGCCCATTGTTTTCTCTACACGTATGGGTACATTTTTAAAGCTTATTTATCTTCGCTACCGGTTGCCAATATGAGCGACGCCTCCTGAAGAGATTAGTCATTTTAGATTGTTGGAGGATAGTGCAATGATACAGATAGACCCATTACATAGTCTCCTCTGGTTCTTTTACGTGCACGGTGTAAAGTACCGACACGAGACCTCGGTTTAACGTCCCATCTGAAAGACTGTTAATTTTATTATGTTCAGACGGGGGATCGAACCTGCGATCCCTGGATTACGTATGGGTACAACCCTACCCCGAATGACCAGTTACACATGTATAAACGTCCACGTGTGACGTCACTGTTTATTAAATTTATATCCCATAGTAGTACGAATTCATTTGGGGCTTTGTACAGTAAATCAAAATATTACGCATGTGTTTGTTTTAATTTAATATCCATTATTAAAATGTTAAGTTATACAAAATTGGGTTTAATTGTTATGGAAGCAAACTGAGCTTGGCTGGTTTTATAACATACCGTTTCTAAGGCCTAGTGGTTAAGGCGTCCGCCTTCCGAGGTCGAAGGTTCGAATCTCGTCAGGGGTTCATTCCGATATGGCCGGTTGGTGAGCCGCCAGCTAGTTAAATAATGATTACTGATTACCTACCAGCCTTGCACCTTGTCTACAAGCATAGGATTCGGGAAATACTAATGTTCATAAAAAGCGGTGTCTCGTAAGTCAGTAATGGCTGGCTCTTTCAATAGGGTTGATACTATAACAAACAAACACTTTACTTTTACTTTTACATATCTAGTGTTACTATTTTACAAAATAAGACATTGTACTATTCAAATTAATCCCTCAACCATCAACAATTACAGCAACTACAGACTACTACAAGTTTTCTTTTTTTCCAAGAACAATCTACCGTTGAAACCACCTCCCTCCTGACATTGTCCATCTCCCTACCATAGAGCAATTCAATACGGCAGTTTGCCATATTGATCGTGCCAGTCCCTAGTTGTTCTGCGCCGCTGCTTTTAAACTTTTACCACAACTTATTTTCATTACCTTCTTAAATTATACTTTTAGCTACTCATACTTTTAACTTCCTTGCGGTTTTTGACGCGCAACATGTCTACGTCCCCGCGAGGGGTTTGACATTAGCGGAAGATAGATAGATAGCTAGATAGATATGGATGGATGGACGGACGGACGGACGTATATATAGGACGGATGGATGGACGGTCGGATATATAGGACGGATGGATGGACGGATGGATGGATGGATGGATATATAGGACGGACGGATGGATGGATATATAGGACGGACGGATGGACGGATATATAGGACGGACGGATGGATATATAGGACGGAGGGATGGACGGATGGATGGATATATAGGATGGACGGATGGATGGATATATAGGACGGACGGATGGATGGATATATAGGACGGACGGATGGACGGATATATAGGACGGACGGATGGATATATAGGACGGAGGGATGGACGGATGGATGGATATATAGGATGGACGGATGGATGGATATATAGGACGGACGGATGGATGGATATAAAACACAAAAAACAACACAAAAATAGGACGGACGGATGGATGGATGGATATATAGGACGGACGGATGGGTGGATGGATGGATATATAGGATGGATGGATGGATGGATATATAGGACGGATGGATGGATGGATGTATGGATATATAGGACGGACGGACGGATGGATGGATATATAGGACGGACGGATGGATGGATGGATGGATGGATATATAGGACGGACGGATGGATGGATGGATATATAGGACGGACGGATGGATGGATGGATGGATATATAGGACGGACGGATGGATGGATATATAGGACGGACGGATGGATGGATGGACGGATGGATGGATATATAGGACGGACGGATGGATGGATATATAGGACGGACGGACGGATGGATGGATGGATGGATGGATATATAGGACGGACGGATATATGGATGGATATATAGGACGGACGGACGGATGGATGGATATATAGGACGGACGGACGGATGGATGGATGGATGGATATATAGGACGGACGGACGGATGGATGGATGGATATATAGGACGGACGGACGGACGGATGGATGGATGGATGGATATATGGACGGACGGACGGATGGATGGATATATAGGACGGACGGATGGATGGATGGATGGATATATAGGACGGACGGATGGATGGATGGATATATAGGACGGACGGACGGACGGATGGATGGATGGATGGATGGATGGATATATAGGACGGACGGATGGATGGATATATAGGACGGACGGATGGATGGATGGATGGATGGATATATAGGACGGACGGATGGATGGATATATAGGACGGACGGACGGATGGATATATAGGACGGACGGATGGATGGATGGATATATAGGACGGACGGACGGATGGATGGATGGATGGATGGATATATAGGACGGACGGATGGATGGATATATACGGACGGACGGACGGATGGATGGATATATAGGACGGACGGATGGATGGATGGATATATACGGACGGACGGACGGACGGATGGATGGATATATAGGACGGACGGACGGACGGATGGATGGATATATAGGACGGACGGATGGATGGATGGATGGATATATAGGACGGACGGATGGATGGATGGATATATAGGACGGACGGACGGATGGATGGATATATGGATGGATGGATATATAGGACGGACGGATGGATGGATGGATGGATGGATGGATGGATAGGACGGACGGATGGATGGATATATAGGACGGACGGATGGATGGATGGATATATAGGACGGACGGATGGATGGATGGATGGATGGATATATAGGACGGACGGATGGATGGATATATAGGACGGACGGATGGATGGATATATAGGACGGACGGATGGATGGATATATAGGACGGACGGACGGATGGATGGATATATAGGACGGACGGACGGACGGATGGATGGATGGATATATAGGACGGACGGATGGATGGATGGATGGATGGATATATAGGACGGACGGACGGACGGATGGATGGATATATAGGACGGACGGACGGATGGATGGATGGATATATAGGACGGACGGACGGATGGATGGATATATGGACGGACGGATGGATGGATATATGGACGGATGGATGGATATATAGGACGGACGGACGGATGGATGGATGGATGGATGGATAGGACGGACGGATGGATGGATATATAGGACGGACGGACGGATGGATGGATGGATATATAGGACGGACGGATGGATGGATGGATGGATATATAGGACGGACGGATGGATGGATGGATGGATATATAGGACGGACGGATGGATGGATATATAGGACGGACGGATGGATGGATGGATATATAGGACGGACGGATGGATGGATATATAGGACGGACGGACGGACGGACGGATGGATGGATAGGACGGACGGATGGATGGATGGATGGATGGATATATAGGACGGACGGATGGATGGATGGATATATAGGACGGACGGATGGATGGATGGATATATAGGACGGACGGACGGATGGATGGATATATAGGACGGACGGATGGATGGATGGATGGACGGATGGATATGGATGGATGGATGGATATATAGGACGGACGGACGGATGGATGGATGGATGGATGGATATATAGGACGGACGGATGGATGGATATATAGGACGGACGGATGGATGGATGGATGGATATATACGGACGGACGGATGGATGGATGGATGGATATATAGGACGGACGGATGGATGGATGGATGGATATATAGGACGGACGGACGGATGGATGGATGGATATATAGGACGGACGGATGGATGGATGGATATATAGGAGGACGGACGGATGGATGGATATATAGGACGGACGGATGGATGGATATATACGGACGGACGGACGGATGGATGGATATATAGGACGGACGGATGGATGGATGGATGGATATATAGGACGGATGGATGGATGGATGGATATAGGACGGACGGATGGATGGATGGATGATATATAGGACGGACGGATGGATGGATGGATGGATATATAGGACGGACGGATGGATGGATGGGATGGATGGATATATAGGACGGACGGATGGATGGATGGATATATAGGACGGACGGATGGATATATAGGACGGACGGATGGATGGATATATGGATGGATATATAGGACGGACGGATGGATGGATGGATGGATATATAGGACGGACGGATGGATGGATGGATATATAGGACGGACGGATGGATGGATGGATATATAGGACGGACGGATGGATGGATGGATATATAGGATGGACGGATGGATGGATGGATGGATGTATATATAGGACGGACGGATGGATGGATGGATATATAGGACGGACGGACGGATGGATGGATGGATGGATATATAGGACGGACGGATGGATGGATGGATGTATATATAGGACGGACGGATGGATGGATGGATGGATATATAGGACGGACGGATGGATGGATGGATATATAGGACGGACGGATGGATGGATGGATATATAGGACGGACGGATGGATGGATGGATGGATGGATGGATATATAGGACGGACGGATGGATGGATGTATATATAGGACGGACGGATGGATGGATGGATGGATATATACGGACGGACGGACGGATGGATGGATGGATGGATATATAGGACGGACGGATGGATGGATGTATATATAGGACGGACGGATGGATGGATGGATATATAGGACGGACGGATGGATGGATGGATATATAGGACGGACGGATGGATGGATGTATATATAGGACGGACGGATGGATGGATGGATATATAGGACGGACGGATGGATGGATATATAGGACGGACGGATGGATGGATGGATATATAGGACGGACGGATGGATGGATGGATGGATGGATGGATATATAGGACGGACGGATGGATGGATGTATATATAGGACGGACGGATGGATGGATGGATGGATATATAGGACGGACGGACGGATGGATGGATGGATGGATATATAGGACGGACGGATGGATGGATGGATGTATATAGGACGGACGGATGGATGGATGGATATATAGGACGGACGGATGGATGGATGGATATATAGGACGGACGGATGGATGGATGGATATATAGGACGGACGGATGGATGGATATATAGGACGGACGGATGGATGGATATAGGACGGACGGATGGATGGATGGATGGATGGATATATAGGACGGACGGATGGATGGATGGATATATAGGACGGACGGATGGATGGATGGATGGATGGATGTATATATAGGACGGACGGATGGATGGATGGATATATAGGACGGACGGATGGATGGATGGATGGATGGATGGGACGGACGGATGGATGGATATATAGGACGGACGGATGGATGGATATGTAGGACGGACGGATGGATGGATGGATGGATATATAGGACGGACGGATGGATGGATGGATGGATATATAGGACGGACGGATGGATGGATGGATATATAGGACGGACGGATGGATGTATATATAGGACGGATGGATGGATGGATATATACGGACGGATGGATGGATGGATGGATATATAGGACGGACGGATGGATGGATGGATATATAGGACGGACGGATGGATGATGGATGGATGGATATATAGGACGGACGGATGGATGGATGGATATATAGGACGGATGGATGGATGGATGGATATATAGGACGGATGGATGGATGGATGGATTAATGGATGGATGGATATATAGGACGGATGGATGGATGGATATATAGGATGGATGGACGGATGGATGGATATATAGGACGGATGGATGGATGGATATATAGGACGGATGGATGGATGGATGGATGGATATATAGGATGGATGGATATATAGGACGGATGGATGGATGGATATATAGGACGGATGGATGGATGGATGGATGGATAGATAGGATGGATGGATGGATAGATAGGATGGATAGATAGGATGGATAGGACAGATAGGATGGATAGATAGGATAGATAGGACAGATATGATAGATAGGACAGATAGGATAGATAGGACAGATAGGAAAGATATGACAGATATGATAGATAGGACAGATAGGATAGATAGGACAGATAGGATAGATAGGATAGATAGGACAGATAGGATGGATAGATAGGATAGATAGGACAGATAGGATGGATAGATAGGATAGATAGGACAGATAGGATGGATAGATAGGATAGATAGGACAGATAGGATGGATAGATAGGATAGATAGGACAGATAGGATGGATAGATGGATAGATGGATATATAGGACAGATGGATGGATAGGATATATAGGATAGATAGGACAGATAGGATAGATGGATAGATGGATAGATAGGACAGATGGATGGATGGATTGATGGATAGATGGATAGATAGGACAGATAGGATAGATGGATGGATGGATAGATGGATAGATAGGACAGATAGGATAGATGGATGGATGGATAGATATATATATAGGATAGATAGGATAGATTGGATAGATTGGATGGATAGATAGGACAGATAGGATAGATGGATAGATAGGACAGATAGGATAGATAGGATAGATGGATAGATAGGATAGATAGGACAGGTAGGATGGATAGATAGGATAGATAGGATGGATAGATAGGATAGATAGGACAGATAGATGGATAGATGGATGGATAGATGGATGGATGGATAGATGGATAGATAGGACAGATGGATAGATGGATAGATAGGACAGATGGATGGATGGATAGATAGGATAGATAGGACAGATAGGATAGATGGATAGATGGATAGATAGCATAGATAGGATGGATGGATGGATGGATAGATATATAGGATAGATAGGATATATTGGATAGATTGGATAGATGTGATGGATAGATAGGATAGATGGATAGATAGGATAGATTGGATAGATTGGATAGATTGGATAGATTGGATAGATGGATAGATAGGATAGATTGGATAGATTGGATAGATTGGATGGATAGGATAGATAGGATAGATAGGATAGATGGATAAATTGGATAGATTGGATAGATATATAGGATATATAGGATAGATAGGATAGATTGGATTGGATGGATAGATAGGATAGATTGGATGGATAGATAGGATAGGATAGGATAGATAGGACAGAGAGGATAGATAGATAGATAGATGCCATGTTGTTTGCTACACTACATATGGAACATGCGCTGAGAGTGTAACCACAGATGTAGCAATATAAGATAGAGTACCACACTCTACTGACATAGAGAATAAGTTGTCACCTGCTACCGACATGCCTCATATGTACACTGATACGTTTATTGCCACACCCTATATCGAAAATACCTATGTTCGCAATCTTAACAAGGACGTAGATATGTCCCGCAACAATGTATTAATCCCTACCATTGTTTCAAAAAGGGATGATAATAGATCAGCAAATGACATATCATTTTCGCAAATACGCGCCCATGTTGGACCCTATGCAAAAAGGCCCGACCGGAGACCCTCGTATAGCAATGTCGTAGCTCACAGTAAAAGAACCCCTATCCCCCAATCGAACAACAACACCAATCCCCCGTCGAAAAATACGCCCCCGGCGACTAGTGGGTCACACAATGATACTCATAACCACACGCACAATACGCGCCCTGCACCCAATTCCCAGGTAGGTGATGATGATGATGACGATTTCTCCCAATATGTTAGGAGACGTACCAAACGGTTCTATGTGGGAGGTTTCAAGCATAACATTACTGAGACTAAATTAACCAAAGGTATTGAGAGGAAAGGACCATCGGTCACAATGGTCACTATATTTAGAAACCGTAAGCTTAGAACGGTTGTAATTCGCATCAATGTAGAAGATGACGGCAATGCCAACCTTCTCGTTGATGACCCACATTTCTGGCCAAGAGGAGTAACCTGTAGGCCGTGGTTATCCATGAATGCTTATAAAAGCCGTTATAACACCCAGACAGATGATGATTACTCCGAGCAAAGATCATCTCGTCGTGGCCGAGATACATACCGTAACAGTTATAACAATGGCCAACATAATGGGTTAAACAGGTGGAAACACTACAATAACCAGAATTATAATCCCTATTCGCCCCTGCGCGACGAATGTGACGAAGATCATGAATACTAAACCTAATAAATATGCAATAAATATTGCAACTTGGAATTCAACCGGTATCATTTCCAGTGCTAGCTACCTGTGTGACATGTTAACTAAGTCCGACGTTGATATATGTGGGGTATCAGAACACTGGTTGTTCAAACAAAATCTGCACTTTCTCGATTGTATTAACTCTGATTATGTGAGCTACGCTGTCTCGGACCCCGATCTTGATACGTGTAGTCATAGGCGGGTCGGTAAAGGTGGCATAGCCCTGTTATGGCATAAGCGTATGACGCAATTTGTAACAATATTAGAAACTAATGTAAAACAATTTATTGGTATACAAATTGTACTGAATCGTGGGGAGTATATTTTCGTTTTTCAGGTTTACTTACCATGTAAGAATCATAGTATGAATATATACAGAAACTGTTTGGAAGAACTGGAGAACATGATATGTATGTATGAAGATAAAGGCTCATTGATTATAATGGGGGATTATAATACCGAACTAGGCACTGAACGTTTATCTACAGATTGTAATATAGATTCTAGAGGTACACTATTATTAGAATTATTGAACAAGTACTCCCTTATACCAATAAATACTCTGAACATATGCCGTGGGGCTAAATACAGTAACGTTCCATATAACACAAACAGAGAAACGTTGATAGATCATGTTGTGATATCAGATAGAATCTTAAGCACCATAGTGGACTGTCAAATCCTAGTAGATAGCGCACTAAATGTTTCAACCCATCGTCCAATCATTTGTTCTTTGTCTATACAGACGAGTCATGGTCCTAAGACTCGTGTCATTTCCCCAAATATTATCAATTGGCACAATGTTAAACAAGAACATGTTGACCAATATATGCACTTTTTAGAATGCAGCGATGTTTTGTCTTGCGCACTCGATTTCCCTGTCAGACACACCTCGGATATAGACGATTTATACTCAGGAATCGTTGTCATTGTAAACCTTGCAACTCAATTGTTCATACCAAAGGTTAAATTTAAATCATACATCAAACCCTATTGGAATGATCTTCTCACACGTTTACATAAAGAAATGGTCATAAAACGCACTGAATGGATAAAACACCACAGGCCAACGAATGACGATTCCGTGTATTTTAAACAATATAAGATTTATAAGAGAAAATTCCGCTCTGCTCATCGATTGGCAGTGTTGACATACTTAAATGAGCAAGACGCACAAGTTGACACGGCCGCTGAATGTGACAACAACGAATTTTGGCGGTTAATAAATAAATGTAGAAACAAAACAATAGACAACAAGGGATTTGAAATGTGCTTTGGTGGCACCACCTATAATAACCCCCAGGATATAAATTATGAATGGGGAAAGTACTTCTGTGACTTGTATTCTCCTTCGGCCGACCCAAGTTTTAGCGAAGAACATTCTGTGGAAACCGAATTATTAACTATTAAGTCCATAGTTTCTCCACAAACCAGTAGTAAACATGTTGTTAGTGTTGAAATGGTACAGACAGCACTTCGATCTTGTAAAAAAGGAAAGGCCAGTGGAAATGACGATATATGCTACGAAAATGTCATATATGGTGGTTCACTATTAATAAAAGTCATAACCCAACTGTTTAATTACATGATTACATATTCATATACACCGTCTGAAATGAAAAACGGTATTATAGTAACATTATATAAGGGCGGTAACAAAAAGAAAACTGATCCAAAAGCTACAGAGCGATTTCATTGTGCTCAGTCATTCTCAAACTATATGAGAAGGTCCTATTAAGTTTTATTGAACAGGACAACCGCCCCAGCGGCTGGGGGCAAAAGAAATTCACTGCTGCCTGGCTGGTGTGCAGATTGGGTAAAAACCCCACGAAACCAGCCGACCGCGTTCCACCAAAAACATATTCTAAAATTTAAATTCAAATACATATCCTAAAACTAAATAAAGTCTTGAAAAATAAATATACCACAGAACTGAAATGTAAAACGCGTTAGAAAATATAAAAATATAACCATTAAAACTGAGAAATTAAATACAAAACAAAACTTTCTAAGTTATTAAACTTATGTTTAAAATATCGTAATACTATACTGATTTCAATCACACGAACAATAAAACTAAACAAAAACAAATGAACAAAACAAACGAACAAAACAAACTAGGTTTAACAAAAATATAAATAAATGATTTTAAATAAATTAAATCTCTTTAGGTAAATATTTTTCCCTTCCCAAACCCTGCATGTATGTCTTTTCTCTCTATCTTTACTATATCATATATTAACATGCTCATTTGTTTACCATTTGTGCCTGTGGGTAGCGCACGGGACGAAGATTGTAACATTCATCTGTATTTATCACCATTTGTGTTGTGTACGTTTTCACATTTTCTATTCTCGTATCACTATGCACAATTTATACAAAATTGGGAACAAATTTTATCCCACTGTTTGATTATTTGAAATATTTTTCACATGGAATATCCACGTAACATCTTCCAAATAGTTCAGTACTCCAATGTATCATCTAACCGTACTCCAATGTATCATCAAACTAGTAGTATGTTTAGGCCTTCACCTAGCTTACGAAACATTTTGAAACAAATCGATTAACCCCTTGTCTGTAGGGATACAATATATAGATCATTTTACGTCTGTGATGGTTGGGGTGAAATCCCCTGATAAAACAGACGCCACCAGTTTGCCGTAGGTGGTGACCCGTAAACCGGAAATAGGGATTCTGGTAGTTGAGGGGGCTCAGGGATCTCCAGCTCCTAACACACTACTTCGACCCTGGCTTCGGATAGACGTGGCGTCTGGGTTGGGCCCGGACCTAGACAATCGGCTAGTCGTGCCTTGCTCTGGAATCGAAAAACTTATCTGCCTATCTTTCTTACTATATATGTATCGTCAGATACAAACCGTGTGTTGACTACCTTTTTTCCTTTCTTAAAGTAGATTCTTATGAGCGGCGGCTTAACGGGTTAATCGATGGATAAATAGGGGATCTGTGTGACTGTCCAGTTACTGGCAGGATCACAGTTTCCTCTACTATCAGTAGAGTATGACAGAAGAGTAGCATTAACGCTAGAGGTAGGAATACCACCTCTAAACTGCGTTCCCTGGTAGGACTCCGAGGCGGGTGGTGCCCTCTTCTGTTGAACATCAAAACAATAACCATGGCTTCCCAAAATTCCCTAAAACGACCACGACCATCAGACGATTCAGAAATACCACTTAAAGCGTATCCAAAATTCTTCATTATTGAATCAGAAATGCATGAAAAAAAATTGGCTCACTATCTCCATTTGTTATCGAAAAATCATTGGAAAGTTTAATTGGATCACCAAAATCTGTAAAAAAACTAAGAAACCAAACGTTACTTGTTGAAACTAAATCCAGATCACAAACTGAAAATATTTTAAAAATAAAACAAATATACGACATTGATGTTACTATAACGGAACACAGATCTCTAAACAGTTCCAAAGGTATAATCAAAGATCACATTTTAAAAGGAGTCTCGAACGAAGATATTGTTAAAAATTTAACTCCACAAGGCGTCACTCAAGCTAAAAGATTCATGTACAAAAAAGACGGCCAATTTTTTGAAACTAATACAATTTTATTAACCTTCAACAACAGTTATTCCACCAAATCTGAAAATCTTTTATAGAAATATAAATGTCGAATTATATATACCAAATCCACTTCGATGTTTCAACTGCCAAAAATTTGGCCACCATGAAGACAACTGTAAAATTACAAAATACTCCATTTGTGAAAATTGTGGTATGGGTGAAAACGATCACCTTACCGCAAATTGCCCCAATCAATCAAAATGCGTAAACTGTAAAAAAGATCACATCTCAAAATCAAACAAATGCGAAACTTGGATAAAAGAAAAAGAAATCATGAAAATAAAGTGCTCACAAAATATCTCTTACTTCGAAGCAAGGAAAATACAGGAAAATAAACCAGATATATCATACTCTAAAATAGTTCAATCAGCAATAAATAAGCCAATAATGAAAAATGCATACACTCAAACTGATATTATTACCGAAAAATCCGAAGCCAAAAACAGTTCCAATGACAAAACAAAAACTCACTTATCTTCTCAATCCTCATCCCAATCAACATCTCGTAAATCCCGATCAACATCTGTTATTAAATCAAACTCGTCACAGAGTAAAACGAACCAACAAAAAAAACAAAATAAACCAAATGGACCTAGCAACCTGAAACAAAACTCAGATAGACCACCGAAGGGATCAGTGGATCCCATAAAACAATCGAATAAATTCTCTTCATTAGAACATGAAGACATGGAGCTGGTACCAGATCCACCTCCAAACACTAAATTGTAATCTTTTTATGTACCATTTTTTAATCTTCTCTCCGTAAATAATGGATAAGAATAATACAATAATACAATGGAACTGTCGGGGACTAAAAGCAAACTATAATGAGATTTTAATACTTATATCTCTGCTTTCACCAAATATCCTTTGTTTGCAAGAAACTTTCCTAAAACCGACTGACAATATATATTTTAAAGATTTTATCATGTTTAATTTTATAAATAATGATTGTCAAAAGGCATCTGGTGGATCATCCATTCTCATAAACAAGACTGTTCCACATAGTAAAATAGACTTGACTACAAATTTACAGGCCATTGCTGCCAAGGTTACACTTTCAAAAACATTTACAATTTGTTCCATTTATATACCTCCAAACTCGCCATTAAAACAAAATGATTTAGAGAATCTTGTTGAACAATTACCTCACCCTTTTATGTTAGTTGGAGATTTCAATGGACATAGTAAACTATGGGGATGTACAAATATCAATAATAAAGGAAAAATAATAGAAGACTTTATAACTGAAAATGATCTTTGTCTATTAAATGATAACAAATCGACATACCTTCATCCTGCCACAGGACATTTTTCTGCTTTAGATTTATGTATATGTCATCCAAACATTTTCTTAGATTTTGAATGGTCCGTACATGATGACCTACATGGAAGTGACCACTTCCCAATCGTAATCACAGAAATAAACAAATCAAAAGATGAATTTTACCCACAATGGAATCTACAAAAAGCTAATTGGGAAAAATTCCAAATTTTATGCAGAGAACATTTGATATTGGAAAAGATTGGGAACGAGGATCCAGTCACCTCGTTTTCGAATTCACTTTTAAAAATTTCAACGGAATGCATTCCGAAATCCTCTACATCTTCTAAAAGAATTAGACCATGGTTTAATGACGATTGTAAAAATGTTATAAATAAACGAAAGAATGCATTGCGTAAATTTAATAAAACTCCCACAAAAGCAAATCTCTTAAACACACAAATTACACGAGCAAAAGCTCGAAGAACTATAAAAAATGCAAAACGCACTTCATGGCAAAAATATGTATCTACTATAAACTCTAATACATCAATGAAAAGGGTTTGGAATATGGTAGCAAAAATAAATGGCAAGAGGAAAAGCTCAAAAATTGTTCATCTAAATACATCTAATAATAGAACCCATTTAACAAAAAAAGACATATCCAATGTTTTAGGTGAAAACTTTCAAAACAACTTTTCAACATCAAACTATAACGAGAAGTTTCAGAAATTTAAAACTGAGAAAGAGAAAGAAAAAATTGATTTTCATTCTAGAAATGAAGAAAAATATAATCTACCATTCAATATGTCGGAACTCGAAACTGCTCTACAAAGAACAAAAGAAACGGCCACAGGTCCAGATCAAATCCATTATCAAATTATAAAACATTTACCAAATAATGCAATGAAAACTCTTTTAGATATTTTTAATATGACGTGGGAAAGTGAGAACTTTCCCAAAGAATGGAGTGAAGCCATAATCATTCCTATTCCCAAACCAGGAAAAGATCATACAAATCCCACAAATTATCGTCCCATCGCACTAACTAGTTGTCTATGTAAAACCATGGAGAGAATGATTAACGATAGACTTGTTTGGTTCTTGGAATCGAACAGTTTGATTACGAGTTACCAAACGGGTTTTCGGAAAAATAAATGTACAACTGATCATCTAGTAAGACTAGAAACTTATATTCGTAATGCCTTCATCAAAAAAGAACATTTGGTAGCAGTTTTTTTCGATTTAGAAAAGGCATATGATACCACATGGAAATATGGTATTCTCAAAGATTTACACGATTTTGGTCTGAAAGGCCACTTGCCAAATTTTATTGCCAATTTTTTATCAAATAGAAATTTTAAAGTAAGAATTGGCTCAACGCTCTCCAATTTTTTATCAAATAGAAATTTTAAAGTAAGAATTGGCTCAACGCTCTCCGATACATACAAACAAGAGCAAGGGGTGCCTCAAGGTAGTATTTTATCCCCAACACTTTTTAATATTAAAATAAATAGCATTGTGAAATGTTTAAACGAAACAGATTGCTCCTTATATGTAGATGATTTTGTAATGTTCTACAAATCTAAAAATATGGAAACCATTGAACAAAAACTCCAACAATGTCTAAATAAACTTGAAGATTGGGCAAACAAAAATGGTTTCAAATTCTCTAAAATTAAAACTCAATGCGTACATTTCTGTCAATTGAGAGGATTACATCCAGATCCAAATTTAACAATTTACGGTTCACAAATTCCTGTAGTAGAAGAAGTAAAATTCCTAGGACTTATATTTGACAAAAAATTAACATTCATACCTCATATAAATTATCTACGGACTAAATGTCTAAAAGCTCTAAATATTTTGAAGGTGCTCTCCAATACAAATTGGGGAAGCGATTGTCCAGTTCTTATAAATCTATACAGATCACTTATCCGTTCCAAACTGGATTACGGATCCATTGTGTATGGATCGGCGAGAAAATCCTACTTGAAAAAGTTAGATACAATACATCATCAAGGTCTACGACTGGCTCTAGGAGCTTTTCGCACATCTCCCGTAGAAAGCTTATATGCTGAAACAAATGAACCCTCTTTATACATACGGAGAGAGAAACTCTCGTTACAATATACAACCCAACTAGCTGCAAATCCCAAAAATCCTGCATTCAATTGCGTTTTCGAGCCTAAAAACAAAATAGTTTACGGAAACTCTCCATCCGCCATAAAACCACTAGGTCTCCGTATTAAACCATTATTAGTAGAAGCAAAATAGATACAACAATTATACAAGAAAACAAGTTGTTAAATAAAGAACCGTGGACTTTGACTACCCCAAACATTATTTTAGATCTTCATTTGTATGAGAATAAGAAAAGTGAAACTAGTCCAGATATTTTTAAAACAAAATTTTTAGAAATAAAATCTAAATATAAAGATTATATATCCATCTACACAGATGGCTCAAAAAGACTTGAAAAGGTTGCATGTGCAGCAGTTACCCATACTAAATCAAGTACTGTAAGATTACCTGATGACAGTTCAATTTTCTCTGCAGAAACACAAGCTATCGACCTAGCTCTTTCCCTTATAACTGTTAACGAAAACGACAAATTTATTATATTTTCCGACTCTTTGTCGTTTTTAACATCTCTCAAACAACCAAACCATTCCAACCCCCTAATTCAACAAATCTTTAAAAGATACATATCTATTAGCTCCTCAAAAACTGTTGTTTTTTGTTGGATTCCCGGTCATATAAACATACGAGGAAATGATGAAGCTGATTTTCTAGCAAAGTCTGCTTTAGACTTGCCAATAACAAACTCTAAAATACCGCATACGGATTTAAAATCCAATATTAGGAAATATGTCGATAGTAAATGTCAAATAAATTGGGAAAAACAAGTTGGAAATAAGTTACATGAAATTAAACCCATATTTTCAAGTACATATCGTACAAAACTAAACCGAAAAGAACAAGTTCGTTTGACTCGGTGTCGTATTGGACACACTTGGATTACACATTCTTCTATTTTAAATGCAGAAGAACAACCCATATGTATTCCTTGTGATGAGATATTCACAGTGAAGCACTTTTTGCTCCACTGTGCCGACCTCATCTTTACAAGGAATGCATACTTTAATACAAATAGTATACAAGAATTATTCGATTCAGTACTGCCAGGTACAATATTAGGTTTTTTAAAAGAAACTCACCTTATAAATAGATTATAATGCAACTTATTGTGATTATCAAGTATATATATTATTTAAAATGTAACCTTTTAACATAGATCACGTTTTTTAAACAATTTTTATTTTTACAAATGTTTTCGACGCCACATGACCTTATTAGGTTGAGGCGTCGGTAAATAAGATATCGTCAAGATATCCATTAAATAAATAAATAAATAAAATATAAATCTATACAGATCACTTATCCGTTCCAAACTGGATTACGGATCCATTGTGTATGGATCGGCGAGAAAATCCTACTTGAAAAAGTTAGATACAATACATCATCAAGGTCTACGACTGGCTCTAGGAGCTTTTCGCACATCTCCCGTAGAAAGCTTATATGCTGAAACAAATGAACCCTCTTTATACATACGGAGAGAGAAACTCTCGTTACAATATACAACCAAACTAGCTGCAAATCCCAAAAATCCTGCATTCAATTGCGTTTTCGAGCCTAAAAACAATATAGTTTACGGAAACTCTCCATCCGCCATAAAACCACTAGGTCTCCGTATTAAACCATTATTAGTAGAAGCAAAAATAGATACAACAATTATACAAGAAAACAAGTTGTTAAATAAAGAACCGTGGACTTTGACTACCCCAAACATTATTTTAAATCTTCATTTGTATGAGAATAAGAAAAGTGAAACTAGTCCAGATATTTTTAAAACAAAATTTTTAGAAATAAAATCTAAATATAAAGATTATATATCCATCTACACAGATGGCTCAAAAAGACTTGAAAAGGTTGCATGTGCAGCAGTTACCCATACTAAATCAAGTACTGTAAGATTACCTGATGACAGTTCAATTTTCTCTGCAGAAACACAAGCTATCGACCTAGCTCTTTCCCTTATAACTGATAACGAAAACGACAAATTTATTATATTTTCCGACTCTTTGTCGGTTTTAACATCTCTCAAACAACCAAACCATTCCAACCCCCTAATTCAACAAATTTTTAGAAGATACATATCTATTAGCTCCTCAAAAACTGTTGTTTTTTGTTGGATTCCCAGTCATATAAACATACGAGGAAATGATGAAGCTGATTTTCTAGCAAAGTCTGCTTTAGACTTGCCAATAACAAACTCTAAAATACCGCATACTGATTTAAAATCCAATATTAGGAAATATGTCGATAGTAAATGTCAAATAAATTGGGACAAACAAGTTGGAAATAAATTACATGAAATTAAACCCATATTTTCAAGTACATATCGTACAAAACTAAACAGAAAAGAACAAGTTCGTTTGACTCGGTGTCGTATTGGACACACTTGGATTACACATTCTTATATTTTAAATGCAGAAGAACAACCCATATGTATTCCTTGTGATGAGATATTCACAGTGAAGCACTTTTTGCTCCACTGTGCCGACCTCATCTTTACAAGGAATGCATACTTTAATACAAATAGTATACAAGAATTATTCGATTCAGTACTGCCAAGTACAATATTAGGTTTTTTAAAAGAAACTCACCTTATAAATAGATTATAATGCAACTTATTGTGATTATCGGGTATATATATTATTTAAAATGTAACCTTTTAACATAGATCACGTTTTTAAACAATTTTTATTTTTACAAATGTTTTCGACGCCACATGACCTTATTAGGTTGAGGCGTCGGTAAATAAGATATCGTCAAGATATCCATTAAATAAATAAATAAATAAAAATAAATAAATTGAACAGGACAAAAAAGTAACATTCAATGCATCTCAGGGTGGTTTTCAGAAGAAAGTAAACTGCCTAATGACGTCATTCATGTTAAGAGAATGTGTAAATTATGGTATGGAACACCATTCTCCCATTTATGCTTGCTTCCTGGACGCTAGACAAGCCTTCGACAGGACTTGGATTGCATCGTTGCTTGTCAAACTATACAAAACTGGTATCCATGTTATGCTTTTCAAAGCTATCATGTCATTTTTTGATAACTGCTTAAGTTGCGTTAAGTCCAATGGTTACATGTCGGAGTGGTTCCCTATCCTACAGGGAACCCGCCAAGGTCAATGTATGAGTCCGTTCCTCTACCTCGTCTTCATAAACGAACTAATGAATGAAGTAGAAAGAAGCCCATATTGCTTCAGGATTGGAGACTTGAGTTGTGGATGCCCTACCTCCGCCGATGACATGGTTGTATTATCGAACACTAAGCATGGTCTAGATACGTTAATCAACTTGTGTTATATGAACTCTAAACGTGAACGGTATCTCTACAACGCTACCAAATGCAATACTATTGTATTCAATGACACCATGAGTACAGAGAGATACTGGAAACTGGGTGATGAAACCTTTCATGAAACCAGCAGTTACCTCCATCTAGGCGTCCAATGTAATAAAGACCTAGATTTAAGTGAAAATATAGCTACAAGTTGTGATCGGTTGCGTAAATCCTTCTTCAGCATTGTAGACTGTGGTATTTATAGAAACGGCCTGCATCCTGCAACTTGTAAAAAAATATACGAATCCATTGTACTACCAAATGCATTATATGGGAGCGAATTGTGGAACGGTATCACCGATACCCAGTTACTCCCCTTGCGAAAACTGCATAGACAATGTATCAAACGTATTCAATCTATCCTTACATCTACTAGAACGGATATAGCATTAAGCTGTCTCGGTATATATCCTATAGTCCAGCTGATAGATAAACGGAAACTTCTACTATTTGGTCAACTCTGTCGATTAGATACCAAGTTTAAAATCAAAGACGTGTTTGTGCATAGAACCACATCATTCATGACATCTCGCAAAATTGCAAAAGGTTTTATCCCCGATATATATAGAATTCTAGGAAAATATAATCTGACAGTTTTTCTTAGATTACTTACACGATGGTATATTCCCGAGCGTAGGTGTATGGAAATATAACGTTAAACTGGCAGTAAAAAACCAGGTAGTATTCGACTGGAATAGTAGGTTACTTTGCGATGCAAGTTTAAATACTTTCTCCCTAGTCCAGTCAGAATATGAAACTTGTAACCTATGGAATTTCTGTAGAGAATACACATACCTACAGCCACATTGTACATCCGTCTTTATCCTAATCTGTAGGTTTTTCTCTCATAAATACGATATACAGTGTATGAAATGTCACTTGGTCACAGACGAGATTAGCAGACATATACTGTTGTTTTGCCCATTTAATGACAAATGGAGAACCACACTCTGGATGAAACTCTCTAAGTCTCTAGGTACCAGTACCTTTAAAAGTCTCTAGGTACCAGTACCTTTAAAAGTCTCTAGGTACCAGTACCTTTAAAAGTCTCTAGGTACCAGTACCTTTAAAAGTCTCTAGGTACCAGTACCTTTAAAAGTCTCTAGGTACCAGTACCTTTAAAAGTCTCTGCTCACTCTCACCAGAGCTGCAACTCATTGAAATGTTCCGTGGCTTTACAGCATTTCAATTGACAGACGATCAGAGAGTAGCAAGCTTTAAAGTGTTTTTACAATCTGCCTATTACATGAATTTGTTATGAGACAGTACTAAAGCAAGTATATGTACCAGCATCCCTATCTACGCTACTCTGCACATACCTATCTTATAGTTTCGTTTCGGTAAGGGGGTAACACTTGCAGTAATGTAAGAGATACTGTAACAATTGAATTTATTTTCGGTATGCTTTATACATGTAGTATAAGCGAGTAATACAATATTACAGTGATATGTATATGTTTGTATTGGTATAATATATGTATACGCATGTGTGTATGTATACGTATGTATGTATATGTATGTATATATATACATGTGTGTGTATGCGTGTATTATGTATATATACATATGCTTGGTGTGTGTATATATATGTATACGTGTGTGTTATTATATGGTACTACACATCGCCTGTTGCGATTATATATAGAATATGTATATAAGCGTTTATTTCTGTTACTTAATTTCCTTATAACATTGTAATATATTTCACTGTTGTAATTGTTCTTGTAATATGTGAATTGTATGCTCTTCAATACTGGAGGATAAATAAAGAATATATACATATGGAACATACAGACAGGATAGATAGATAGATAGATGCCATGTTGTTTGCTACACTACATATGGAACATACAGACACAAATGTGTATCATGAATAGTGAATACCATTGATTTATCACTGCAGATATTCTGTTCTGTGACCCAAGGCTGTCACGGGCCATATTTCTGTTCAACAGTTAACCGTGACATGGCATTTTATTCTGTGACCCAAGGCTGTCACGGGCCATATTTCTGTTCAAGTGTTAACCGTGACATGGCATTTTATTCTGATGCGTGATTGACTCTTGACCTATTGATATTTAATTTTGACCTTTGAAAATTAGGGAAAGGGTTATTTGACAATTGGGTTTCAAATCCTAGCGTAAACACTGGATAATTCTCGTGCAAATCCTAGCGTAAACACTGGATAATTCTCATACAAATCCTAGCGTAAACACTGGATAATTCTCGTACAAATCCTAGCGTAAACACTGGATAATTCTCGTGCAAATCCTAGCGTAAACACTGGATAATTCTCGTACAAATCCTAGCGTAAACACTGGATAATTCTCGTGCAAATCCTAGCGTAAACACTGGATAATTCTCGTGCAAATCCTAGCGTAAACACTGGATAATTCTCGTGCAAATCCTAGCGTAAACACTGGATAATTCTCGTGCAAACCTTCAAACAATATTTATACAACACGTGATCTCAATTATCATTTTAATTAATGTAATAAATTCTATATAATTATGTAGTATTTTACACAAGTGAGACTCGACATATGATGCACGTGTTATTGTATCCATCACCTTCTTATCTCCCACAATATTCATCACATATTGTTTGGCAACATTAAACTGAGACCAATTAATCTCCGCCAAAGCCTTCGTAAGTTTTCGTGAACTACGACCAGGACATACGTTAGAGTTTTACCGTTAATATTTGAATCAAGTAAGTGAGTGTACCATACTCTAACGCTCATATTTTACTTCGGAATTATTAACGAAGTAAGTTCACGGAATATGCAAATGTCTCAGTTTAATGTTGCCAAACAATAGCAAAAGAAACAAAACACAAAAACAAAGTATGTGTTTTCAGTCGGTCGATCAAAACTTGACAATTCATAACCAGTCGTCACACCATGGGACCACCAGGGCGCGTGCGTTTTACGTTTATTTATCGTCGCTACCGGTTGCCCATATGAGCGACACCTCCTGAAGAGATTAGTCATTTTAGATTTTGGAGGATAGTGCATGATACAGACAGAGACCCATTCCAGAGTATCATCTGGTTCTTTTACGTGCACGGTGTAAAGCACCGACACGAGACCTTGGTTTTTTTGTTTTTTTTTTAGGGAGAAGTGGGGCCCTCAGAGGGCGAAGTCAGGGTCCCTAGGGCGAATATTTCGCCCACATCGCCCTCTAGAATGATCCCTGATATATCCATCCAAATGACAGCCATTTAGCTATCATGCAGTGGATAAGTAGTCGCCATATCTATCCCACCTCCATCCGGTGCCCACCGCACCCACTAAAATATGTCAAGAAACCACTAGCGGTTCCATGGTGGCACATCCGGTGCCCACCGCACCCACTAAAATATGTCAAGAAACCACTAGCGGGTCCATGGTGGCGCATCCGGTGCCCACCGCACCCACTAAAATATGTCAGGAAACCACTAGCGGTTCCATGGTGGTGCATCCGGTGCTCACCGCACCCACTAAAATATGTCAAGAAACCACTAGCGATTCCATGGTGACGCATCCGGTGCCCACCGCACCCACTAAAATATGTCAAGAAACCACTAGCGGTTCCATGGTGGCGCATCCGGAGCCCACCGCACCCACTAAAACATGTCAAGAAACCACTAGCGGTTCCATGGTGGCGCATCTAGCGGTTCCATGGTGATGCATCTAGCGATTCCATGGTGGCGCATCTAGCGGTTCCATGGTGACACATCTAGCGGTTCCATGGTGGCGCATCCGGTGCCCACCACAATCACTAAAATATGTCGAGTATTTATAGGTTTAATTCACTATGAAAGCTCTCAGAGCAGATACTATCTTCACACCGCTAGCTCCCTAAAAAAACACACCCTTTAACAAATGTTTTAAACAATGTTTTTTTTTAAAACACACAAGTTTTTCTTTTTAAAATTTTCAGACAAAATATTGTCCAGTAAGATACAATTGTAAAGCATTCCTATTCATATATTGTACATAATGGTAATATTGTGGATTATCACACTATCATGTCGATATTTATTAAATAATACCATTAGATGACGCAATCGTGCGCTTTCTCACTTCTCCCAAAATGTGGGTCTAGCTTTAGCCCTCCAGTATACGGGTATTATTAAAATATAAATCATTGAGTATCATGTTGTGCATACTACAAGGACCTACAAGGACCTATTAATATTGTTATATATTTCAATGTTATTTGGCCCAAAAATAGCGCCCTGAAAATGCACCACACGCAATGCCAGACCCACTAGCAAACTCACGACCCCAATAACGTCAATTCCTGTCTGCCCCTCGAAACTACAATATTCTATAACTGTTAAAGCAGCATAACATCGTAATAAAGGATGTTTGGGTAAAATATAAATACTAATGTGTGTGTGTTTACAAAAATCGAAATAGTCGCTCAGAAACGATAAAATTCCAATAAATTTAAACCGTCGTATACGCGAATTTGTTTATCAACACGAAATGTAAATACGCACAGCGCGCATGCGTCAAACAACATGAAATACTATATATATATCTTCCTCTAATGTCAAACCACTCGCGGGGATGTAGAAATGTCCCTAAAAGACTTAGTTAACAGAGGTATGAATCAACATATCAAGTAATTTAATTAAAAAATACAACGTGGGACAAATGGGGTCGATGCATTCTGAATGTAAACAAGTGCGGACGATGCGTTCCAGTTGTAAACAAGTGCGTGACCGATCGACTCGGAAAGACCTACTTTCGGTTTCGAGTTTGTTTTATCGCAAAAAAACACTGTTTACCACATGAACATAACCATACAAAGTATAATGTTAGAACCCTAACCCTAACCCTAACCCATACGTAAAAATTGAATTTTTCAAATATATTTTATTTCATACGATATAATGCTGCTTTAAAGTGGTTCAACGATTCTATATAATACAAACTAAGAATACAATATTGTGTTCAATCAAATATAAGTAACACATCTGTGTACAGCATGAATAATAAACACTATAATATACAATATATTGATAAACTAAATACCACATCGGAATAAACGCCACCTATTACAGGGATCATTCTAGAGGGGATGCGGGCGAAATAGTCGCCGTAGGTACCCGACTACTCCCTAAATCCATTTTTATTTTTTTATTTTTTTTACAATTTTCATACAAAATTCAAATGTATTTAATGGTCATACTGTGAATTTTAACCATATTTTGTTGAAATTTATTACATAACACCACTTAAGGACGGGGTCACGCACTCACTTCTCCCAAAAAAGTCAGACCTAGAATGAACCCTGCTATTGAAACCCTGTCTGTACATACCACCCTTTACATACCCCGTCAAGATGTTATCAATCCCTTCCAACCCTGTCTGTACAGACCACCCTTTACAAACCCCGTCAAGATGTTATCAATGCCTTCCAACCCTGTCTGTACAGACCACCCTTTACATGACCCGTCAAGATGTTATCAATCCCTTCCAACCCTCTCTGTACAGACCACCCTTTACATACCCCGTCAAGATGTTATCAATCCCTTCCAACCCTGTCTGTACAGACCACCCTTTACATACCCCGTCAAGATGTTATCAATGCCTTCCAACCCTGTCTGTACAGACCACCCGTTACAAACCCTGTCAAGATGTTATCAATGCCTTCCAACCCTGTCTGTACAGACCACCCTTTACATACCCCGTCAAGATATTATCCATGCCTTCCAACCCTGTCTGTACAGACCACCCTTTACAAACCCCGTCAAGATGTTAGCAATCCCTTCCAACCCTGTCTGTACAGACCACCCTTTACAAACCCTGTCAATATGTTATCAATGCCTTCCAACCCTGTCTGTACAGACCACCCTTTACATACCCCGTCAAGATGTTATCAATCCCTTCCAACCCTATCTGTACAGACCACCCTTTACATACCCCGTCAAAATGTTATCAATCCCTTCCAACCCTGTCTGTACAGACCACCCTTTACATACCCCGTCAAGATGTTATCAATGCCTTCCAACCTTGTCTGTACAGACCACCCTTTACAACCTGGTAAGAGAGACCAGAAGTCAACAAGGTCCCATGTTTTCACTCTCCCTTTCAACCTGTTATTTCATTTGGTGATCTATAATGGATGCAGTGGTAGCTCGTTCGCTTCAGGTGCGAAAGGTCCGGAGTTAGAGCCCCGATGGAGCCGTTACGATTGTTTCCTTAGGCAAGGCATTTAAATTCCACATTGCCTGTTCTCTCTCCCACATGGCGATAGATTCCATAGTTTCGCAATCGAACTAAAATAAATTTATATAAACTAAGCCAAACTAGACAGGTTTGAAATTGAATATTGAATATTTACATGAAAACATAAATAATTGTACTCGCGTAAAGTAAGTAAATATAACATAAAAATATGAACGTTAATTATTTTACAACGATTGCGAAACAAGTTCTTACAACCTATAATAACTCTCCTATGAAATACAGTAATTGTCGACAGCATTTGTCGACAGCAGTGGAATAACACATTGTCGACAGCAGTGGAATAACACATTTTATTTCTCACTTGTCGACAGCAGTGGAATAACACATTTTATTTTGCACTTGTCGACAGCAGTGGAATAACACATTTTATTTCTCACTTGTCGACAGCAGTGGAATAACACATTTTATTTCTCACTTGTCGACAGCAGTGGAATAACACATTTTATTTCTCACTTGTCGACAGCAGTGGAATAACACATTTTATTTCTCACTTGTCGACAGCAGTGGAATAACACATTTTATTTCTCATTTGTCGACAGCAGTGGAATAACACATTTTATTTCTCATTTGTCGACAGCAGTGGAATAACACATTTTATATCTCACTTGTCGAAAGCAGTGGAATAACACATTTTATTTCTCACTTGTCGAAAGCAGTGGAATAACACATTGTCGATAGCAGTAGAATAACACATTGTCGACAGCAGTGGAATAACACATTGTCGACAGCAGTGGAATAACACATTGTCGACAGCAGTGGAATAACACATTTTATTTCTCACTTGTTGACAGCAGTGGAATAACACATTTTATTTCTCACTTGTCGACAGCAATGGAATAACATATTTTATTTTTCACTTGTCGACAGCAGTGGAATAACACATTTTATTTTTCACTTGTCGACAGTAGTGGAATAACACATTTTATTTCTCACTTGTCGACAGCAGTGGAATAACACATTGTCGACAGCAGTGGAATAACACATTTTATTTCTCACTTGTCGACAGCAGTGGAATAACACATTTTAATTCTCATTTGTCAACAGCAGTGGAATAACACATTTTATTTTTTCACTTGTCGACAGCAGTGGAATAACACATTGTCGACAGCAGTAGAATAACACATTGTCGACAGCAGTGGAATAACACATTGTCGACATCAGTGGAATAACACATTGTCAACAGCAGTGGAATAACACATTTTATTTCTCACTTGTCGACAGCAGTGGAATAACACATTTTATTTCTCACTTGTCGACAGCAGTGGAATAACACATTTTATTTCTCATTTGTCGACAGCAGTGGAATAACACATTTTATATCTCACTTGTCGAAAGCAGTGGAATAACACATTGTCGACAGCAGTGGAATAACACATTTTATTTCTCACTTGTCGAAAGCAGTATAATAACACATTGTCGACAGCAGTAGAATAACACATTGTCGACAGCAGTGGAATAACACATTGTCGACAGCAGTGGAATAACACATTGTCGACAGCAGTGGAATAACACACTTTATTTCTAACTTGTCGACAGCAGTGGAATAACACATTTTATTTCTCACTTGTCGACAGCAGTGGAATAACACATTTTATTTCTCACTTGTCGACAGCAGTGGAATAACACATTTTATTTCTCACTTGTCGACAGCAGTGGAATAACACATTTTATTTCTCACTTGTCGACAGCAGTGGAATAACACATTTTATTTCTCACTTGTCGACAGCAGTGGAATAACACATTTTATTTCTCATTTGTCGACAGCAGTGGAATAACACATTTTATATCTCACTTGTCGAAAGCAGTGGAATAACACATTTTATTTCTCACTTGTCGAAAGCAGTGAAATAACACATTGTCGACAGCAGTGGAATAACACATTGTCGACAGCAGTGGAATAACACATTGTCGACAGCAGTGGAATAACACATTTTATTTCTCACTTGTCGACAGCAGTGGAATAACACATTTTATTTCTCACTTCTCGACAGCAGTGGAATAACACATTTTATTTCTCACTTGTCGACAGCAGTGGAATAACACATTTTATTTCTCACTTGTCGACGGCAGTGGAATAACACATTTTATTTCTCACTTGTCGACAGCAGTGGAATAACACATTTTATTTCGCACTTGTCGACAGCAGTGGAATAACACATTTTATTTCACACTTGTCGACAGCAGTGGAATAACACATTTTATTTCTCACTTGTCGACAGCAGTGGAATAACACAGGTTCGATCCCTGGAGTGTGTGTTTTACGTTTATATATCGTCGCTACCGGTTGCCCATATGAGCGACGCCTCCTGAAGAGATTAGTAATTTTACATACATAGACCCATTACAGAGTCTCCTCTGGTTCTTTTACGTGCACGGTGTAAAGCACCGACACGATACCTCTTTTTAACATCCTATCTGAAAGATCCCTGTGTATTTTTTTTTACGTTTATTTATCGTCGCTACCGGTTGTCCATATGAGCGACGCCTCTTGAAGAGATTAGTCATTTTAGATTTTTGGAGGATAGTGCAATGATACAGAGAGACCCATTCCAGGGTCTCCTCTGGTTCTTTTACGTGCACAGTGTAAAGCACCGACACGAGACCTCAGTTTAACGTCCCATCTGAAAGATTGTTAATGTTATTAGGGTCAGACGGGGGATCGAACCTGCGATCCCTGGATTACCAGTCCAGCGTGTTACCACTGGACTATATATCCTTCTGTGAAAAGATCCCTGGATTACCAGTCCAGCGTGTTACCACTGGACTATATATCCTTCTGTGTGAAAAGATCCCTGGATTACCAGTCCAGCGTGTTACCACTGGACTATATATCCTTCTGTGTGAAAAGATCCCTGGATTACCAGTCCAGCGTGTTACCACTGGACTATATATCCATCTGAGAAGAGATCCCTGGATTACCAGTAATAATTATATAAACCAAAATAAATGATAAGAAACACTTTAATATTTAACACCAAAATTAGCAGTTACAGAAATACCATACTATATGATATATAATAACTACAATAGAACTATAGAATGATTAACAATCTGATCTAAGGACAAAATGAAATGATATCCTAAATTAAATTATTACCTCCCTTTATGAATACAGTATATATGTATTACATACTAAACATGCATGCAACATCTTATTATTTCGTTTTTATTTTCATTTACCTCCCTTTATGAAAAACTCTTGAATACAATAAATGTCTAATGCTCGTACATGTATAATACTCGTACATATATATGTCTAATGCTAGTATATATACATGTTTAATGCTCGTACATATACATGTCTAATGCTCGTACATGTTTAATGCTCGTACATGTATAATGCTCGTACATATACATGTCTAATGTTCGTACATATACATGCTGTGATTATACATGCATATTTCGATGTGACTGTAAATTAACGCTTCATCTCAATCTGAATATTTTGATCTTATCACAATCAAGTTGTGTAACCATAATCCTGGGTGGATTTGGTAGGTAGGTTACCGTTGTAGGGTGTGTTATCCTGTCAGTTTGTGTCAGTAGTTCCTGTAAGACGTTGCCAGTCTGGATAACATTGTGGGAGTAATAGCCACATACAAACAGTTGATCTCGGTCATCTACAGTAACATCGCACGCCCCCTGTAACCTGGGATCCGTGATAACTGTCTGTTTGTTACCTTGTTTGTCTATAACTATAACCCGTGTATCCCTGGCAGCAATGTACAGTGAGTTGTTCCTGCTAACAATTATATTATGTGGGTAAATACTGCACTGCTCATCCTTCATGATTACACGCAGCCTGGAACCGGACATATCATAAACTCTAACCTCACCATGCTCATCATCCACACCACAACAAACGTATAGCTCACCCTGACTGTGACAGATACTCCAACACCCCTCACCTACACTGAATGACCGTGTCAGTGACAATGACCTGCCCACAGATATAAACTGAACATTCCCAGCATCAAGAAGAGTAACAGCTAGCTCAGTGGGACCAGTTTTACATATTCCACACGGATTACCCGGTGTGTCAACCCAGTCAGTAACCTTGAATGTACTATCCAGTCGTTTCAGTCTGTCATTGTTGTAGTCTGTAATGATAGTCTGATTGTTGTCTAGCACACATACACCATGAATGTCAGGCACCTGTTTATCAGGTTTTACCTTGATGTTGTACTCACCGAGAGGGGAAGCAATGTAAGGATGGTCGGTATCATCAATGAGAGTAATCAAGGATGTCATACCATGCAAACAAGACTCAATGCCTGTATCTAATTCATACACAATGGTTGAAGCTTTCTTACTCTTAACTTGATTGATAACGTCGTTACTCTTTGATGCTTGAGCATTACCGTGCTTAATATGCACAAAGAGTTGGGCCTCGTTGCCAGTCTTGAACTGTTTTATATTGTCAAGTGTAACCTGTAGGGTCTTTAGCATGTCCTCAAAGGAGGTAATGTCCCTGTTTATGCCATCTGCTATCTCTTTATGTTTAAGCAATACTTGTTTATTAGACGTCTTTGCCAGTTCTTCAACCATAGTTATGATGCTTTTCTTCAACGTCTGGACATCGTTCAGCATATCGTCATGTTGCTTATCCACCAGACGCAGGTCATTCTCTCGTCTAGCCTTCAACTGAAGCAGCTCTTTCTTCACCTTCTCCATAGCCGTCTGGGTTTGTTGCTTTTCCTGTCCTTTCAGTATTCCTTTGGCCACGGTTGGGATATATTCTACTCCTTCACACGCCCTGAAATAACATATACCGTATTGTATATACACAGGGGTAGGATGTGATAGTATTATATATACTAGTATTGTATATACACAGGGGTAGGACGTGATAGTATTATATATACTAGTATTGTATATACACAGTGGTAGGACGTGTTAGTATTATATATACTAGTATTGTTCATGTATATACACAGGGGTAGGATATGATAGTATTATATATACTAGTATTGTACATGTATATACACAGTGGAAGGATGTGATAGTATTATATATACTAGTATTGTACATGTATATACACAGGGGTAGAACGTGATAGTGTTATATATACTAGTATTGTACATGTATATACACAGGGGTAGGATGTGATAGTATTATATATACTAGTATTGTACATGTATATACACAGGGGTAGGATGTGATAGTATTATATATACCAGTATTGTATATGTATATACACAGGGGTAGGATGTGTTAGTATTATATATACTAGTATTGTACATGTATATACACAGGGGTAGGATGTGATAGTATTATATATACTAGTATTGTATATACACAGGGGTAGGACGTGATAGTATTATATATACTAGTATTGTATATACACAGGGGTAGGACGTGTTAGTATTATATATACTAGTATTGTATATACACAGGGGTAGGACGTGATAGTATTATATATACTAGTATTGTACATGTATATACACAGGGGTAGGACGTGATAGTATTATATATACTAGTATTGTACATGTATATACACAGGGGTAGGATATGATAGTATTATATATACTAGTATTGTACATGTATATACACAGGGGTAGGATGTGATAGTATTATATATACTAGTATTGTATATGTATATACACAGGGGTAGGATATGATAGTATTATATATACTAGTATTGTACATGTATATACACAGGGGTAGGATATGATAGTATTATATATACTAGTATTGCACATGTATATACACAGGGGTAGGACGTGTTAGTATTATATATACTAGTATTGCACATGTATATACACAGGGGTAGAACGTGATAGTGTTAGTATTATATATACTAGTATTGTATATACACAGTGGTAGGACGTGATAGTATTATATATACTAGTATTGTACATGTATATACACAGGGGTAGGATGTGGTAGTATTATATATACTAGTATTGTACATGTATATACACAGGGATAGGACGTGATAGTATTATATATACTAGTATTGTACATGTATATACACAGGGGTAGGATGTGATAGTATTATATATACTAGTATTGTACATGTATATACACAGGGGTAGGACGTGATAGTATTATATATACTAGTATTGTACATGTATATACACAGGGGTAGGATGTGATAGTATTATATATACTAGTATTGTATATACACAGGGGTAGGATGTGTTAGTATTATATATACTAGTATTGTACATGTATATACACAGGGGTAGGACGTGATAGTATTATATATACTAGTATTGTATATACACAGGGGTAGGACATGATAGTATTATATATACTAGTATTGTACATGTATATACACAGGGGTAGGACATGATAGTATTATATATACTAGTATTGTATATACACAGGGGTAGGAGGTGTTAGTATTATATATACTAGTATTGTATATACACAGGGGTAAGATGTGTTAGTATTATATATACTAGTATTGTATATACACAGGGGAAGGACGTGATAGTATTATATATACTAGTATTGTATATACACAGGGGTAGGACGTTTAGTATTATATATACTAGTATTGTATATACACAGGGGTAGGACGTGATAGTATTATATATACTAGTATTGTACATGTATATACACAGGGGTAGGATGTGTTAGTATTATATATACTAGTATTGTATATACACAGGGGTAGGACGTGTTAGTATTATATATACTAGTATTGTATATACACAGGGGTAAGATGTGTTAGTATTATATATACTAGTATTGTATATACACAGGGGTAGGACGTGATAGTATTATATATACTAGTATTTTATATACACAGGGGAAGGACGTGATAGTATTATATATACTAGTATTGTATATACACAGGGGTAGGACGTTTAGTATTATATATACTAGTATTGTATATACACAGGGGTAGGACGTGATAGTATTATATATACTAGTATTGTACATGTATATACACAGGGGTAGGATGTGTTAGTATTATATATACTAGTATTGTATATACACAGGGGTAGGACGTGTTAGTATTATATATACTAGTATTGTATATACACAGGGGTAGGACGTGTTAGTATTATATATACTAGTATTGTATATACACAGGGGTAGGACGTTTAGTATTATATATACTAGTATTGTATATACACAGGGGTAGGACGTGATAGTATTATATATACTAGTATTGTATATACACAGGGGTAGGACGTGTTAGTATTATATATACTAGTATTGTATATACACAGGGGTAGGACGTGATAGTATTATATATACTAGTATTGTATATACACAGGGGTAGGACGTGATAGTATTATATATACTAGTATTGTATATACACAGGGGTAGGACGTGATAGTATTATATATACTAGTATTGTACATGTATATACACAGGGGTAGGACGTGATAGTATTATATATACTAGTATTGTACATGTATATACACAGGGGTAGGACGTGATAGTATTATATATACTAGTATTGTACATGTATATACACAGGGGTAGGACGTGATAGTATTATATATACTAGTATTTTATATACACAGGGGAAGGACGTGATAGTATTATATATACTAGTATTGTATATACACAGGGGTAGGACGTGATAGTATTATATATACTAGTATTGTACATGTATATACACAGGGGTAGGACGTGATAGTATTATATATACTAGTATTGTACATGTATATACACAGGGGTAGGATGTGTTAGTATTATATATACTAGTATTGTATATACACAGGGGTAGGAGGTGTTAGTATTATATATACTAGTATTGTATATACACAGGGGTAGGACGTTTTAGTATTATATATACTAGTATTGTATATACACAGGGGTAGGATGTGTTAGTATTATATATACTAGTATTGTATATACACAGGGGTAGGACATGATAGTATTATATATACTAGTATTGTATATACACAGGGGTAGGACGTGTTAGTATTATATATACTAGTATTGTACATGTATATACACAGGGGTAGGACGTGATAGTATTATATATACTAGTATTGTACGTGTATATACACAGGGGTAGGACGTGATAGTATTATATATACTAGTATTGTACATGTATATACACAGGGGTAGGACGTGTTAGTATTATATATACTAGTATTGTATATACACAGGGGTAGGACGTGTTAGTATTATATATACTAGTATTGTATATACACAGGGGTAGGACGTGATAGTATTATATATACTAGTATTGTATATACACAGGGGTAGGACGTGTTAGTATTATATATACTAGTATTGTATATACACAGGGGTAGGACGTGATAGTATTATATATACTAGTATTGTATATACACAGGGGTAGGACGTGTTAGTATTATATATACTAGTATTGTATATACACAGGGGTAGGACGTGATAGTATTATATATACTAGTATTGTATATACACAGGGGTAGGACGTGTTAGTATTATATATACTAGTATTGTACATGTATATACACAGGGGTAGGACGTGTTAGTATTATATATACTAGTATTGTACATGTATATACACAGGGGTAGGACGTGATAGTATTATATATACTAGTATTGTACATGTATATACACAGGGGTAGGACGTGATAGTATTATATATACTAGTATTGTATATACACAGGGGTAGGACGTGATAGTATTATATATACTAGTATTGTATATACACAGGGGTAGGACGTGATAGTATTATATATACTAGTATTGTACATGTATATACACAGGGGTAGGACGTGATAGTATTATATATACTAGTATTGTACATGTATATACACAGGGGTAGGACGTGATAGTATTATATATACTAGTATTGTACATGTATATACACAGGGGTAGGACGTGATAGTATTATATATACTAGTATTGTACATGTATATACACAGGGGTAGGACGTGTTAGTATTATATATACTAGTATTGTACATGTATATACACAGGGGTAGGACGTGATAGTATTATATATACTAGTATTGTACATGTATATACACAGGGGTAGGACGTGATAGTATTATATATACTAGTATTGTATATACACAGGGGTAGGACGTGTTAGTATTATATATACTAGTATTGTACATGTATATACACAGGGGTAGGACGTGATAGTATTATATATACTAGTATTGTACATGTATATACACAGGGGTAGGACGTGATAGTATTATATATACTAGTATTGTATATACACAGGGGTAGGACGTGTTAGTATTATATATACTAGTATTGTACATGTATATACACAGGGGTAGGACGTGTTAGTATTATATATACTAGTATTGTACATGTATATACACAGGGGTAGGACGTGATAGTATTATATATACTAGTATTGTACATGTATATACACAGGGGTAGGACGTGATAGTATTATATATACTAGTATTGTACATGTATATACACAGGGGTAGGACGTGATAGTATTATATATACTAGTATTGTACATGTATATACACAGGGGTAGGATGTGTTAGTATTATATATACTAGTATTGTACATGTATATACACAGGGGTAGGACGTGATAGTATTATATATACTAGTATTGTACATGTATATACACAGGGGTATTATATATACTAGACTTTCCAGCCAATTAAACTATCATGGTGAAATAAATATTGTAAGTAAACTCCAATATTGTAAGTAAATTCCATAATCCTCCACCCCTCGGACTATCATGGTGTAC
>CM026401.1:18999510-19104217 GCA_014843695.1 Archivesica marissinica
ATGTAATAAATTCTATATAATTATGTAGTATTTTACACAAGTGAGACTCGACATATGATGCACGTGTTATTGTATCCATCACCTTCTTATCTCCCACAATATTCATCACATATTGTTTGGCAACATTAAACTGAGACCAATTAATCTCCGCCAAAGCCTTCGTAAGTTTTCGTGAACTACGACCAGGACATACGTTAGAGTTTTACCGTTAATATTTTAATCAAGTAAGTGAGTGTACCATACTAACGCTCATATTTTACTTCGGAATTATTAACGAAGTAAGTTCACGGAATATGCAAATGTCTCAGTTTAATGTTGCCAAACAATAGTAAAAGAAACAAAGCACAAAAACAAAGTATGTGTTTTCAGTCGGTCGATCAAACCTTGACAATTCATAACCAGTCGTCACACCATGTGGCCACCAGGGCGCGTGCGTTTTACGTTTATTTATCGTCGCTACCGGTTGCCCATATGAGCGACGCCTCCTGAAGAGATTAGTCATTTCAGATTTTGGAGAGTAGTGCATGATACAGACAGAGACCCATTCCAGAGTCTCATTTGGTTCTTTTACGTGCACGGTGTAAAGCACCGACACAAGACCTCGGGTTTTTTGGGGGTTTTTTAAGGAAAAATGGGGCCCCCAGAGGGCGAAGTCAGGGTCCCTAGGGCGTATATTTCGCCCATATCGCCCTCTAGAATGATCCCTGGTATATCCATAAAAATGACAGCCATTTAGCTATCATGCAGTGGATAAGTAGTCGCCATATCTATCCCACCTCCATAGATATTACTGGGATTACATGAGATTCTGATCTTTAGTATGAACATTGGTTTGGCTACTACATTGTCAATGTATGTCGTATTGTAATGGCGTCAAGAGGTGCTTCTATGAGGGAAAGGGTTAAGCTGCAACCTGCATTAAGCAGCCAGTTTGCAGATTCCCAATATGTTGTTTTATTATATCTCTATTGAGCATCCACCTGTGCTAAGCAGCCACTTTGCGTGAGTTCCTTGACTGGCTGCTTAAGACAGGTTTGACTAGTATCAATAACCTAAGACTATAAAAGCATTAATATATGCACATGCCCCCAATAGCGGATAGGTCAGTGTGTTAATCGGTGAAACAGCGAGCGATGGGATTCATGGTTGGAAATACATATTGGAGAAACAATTAGAAAGCCGACGTTAATATATACTGCGCTATGTCCAAACCCACTGTATGTCAGGAAACCACTAGCGGTTCCATGGTGGCGCATCCGGTGCCCACCGCACCCACTAAAATATGTCAAGAAACCACTAGCGGTTCCATGGTGGCGCATCCGGTGCCAACTGCACCCACTAAAATATGTCAAGAAACCACTAGCGGTTCCATGGTGACGCATCCGGTGCCCACCGCACCCACTAAAATATGTCAAGAAACCACTAGCGGTTCCATGGTGGCGCATCCGGTGCCAACTGCACCCACTAAAATATGTCAAGAAACCACTAGCGGTTCCATGGTGGCGCATCCGGTGCCCACCGCACCCACTAAAATATGTCAAGAAACCACTAGCGGTTCCATGGTGGCGCATCCGGTACCCACCGCACCCACTAAAATATGTCAAGAAACCACTAGCGGTTCCATGGTGGCGCAACTGGTGCCAACCGCACCCATTAAAATATGTCAAGAAACCACTAGCGGTTCCATGGTGGCGCATCTGGTGCCCACCGCACCCACTAAAATATGTCAAGAAACCACTAGCTGTTCCATGGTGACAAATCTAGCGGTTCCATGGTGGCACATCCGGTGCCCACCGCACCCACTAAAATATGTCAAGAAACCACTAGCGATTCCATGGTGGCGCATCCGGTGCCAACCGCACCCACTAAAATATGTCAAGAAACCACTAGCGGTTCCATGGTGGCGCATCCGGTGCCGACAGCACCCACTAAAATATGTCAAGAAACCACTAGCTGGTCCATGGTGATGCATCTAGCGGTTCCATGGTGACACATCTAGCGGTTCCATGGTGATGCATCTAGCGGTTCCATGGTGGCGCATCTAGCGGTTCCATGGTGATGCATCTAGCGGTTCCATGGTGGCGCATCTAGCGGTTCCATGGTGATGCATCTAGTGGTTCCATGGTGACACATCTAGCGGTTCCATGGTGGCACATCTAGCGGTTCCATGGTGACACATCTAGCGGTTCCATGGTGACACATCTAGCGGTTCCATGGTGGCACATCTAGCGGTTCCATGGTGACACATCTAGCGGTTCCATGGTGACACATCTAGCGGTTCCATGGTGGCACATCTAGCGGTTCCATGGTGACACATCTAGCAGTTCCATGGTGACACATCTAGCGGTTCCATGGTGGCACATCTAGCGGTTCCATGGTGATACATCTAGCGGTTCCATGGTGATGCATCTAGCTGTTCCATGGTGATGCATCTAGCGGTTCCATGGTGGCGCATCTAGCAGTTCCATGGTGATGCATCTAGCGGTTCCATGGTGATGCATCTAGCGGTTCCATGGTGGCGCATCTAGCGGTTCCATGGTGACACATCTAGCGGTTCCATGGTGACGCATCTAGCGGTTCCATGGTGGCACATCTAGCGGTTCCATGGTGACACATCTAGCGGTTCCATGGTGATGCATCTAGCGGATCCATGGTGGCGCATCTAGCGGTTCCATGGTGACACATCTAGCGGTTCCATGGTGGCGCATCTAGCGGTTCCATGGTGGCGCATCCGGTGCCCACCACAATCACTAAAATATGTCGAGTATCTATAGGTTCAATTCACTATGAAAGCTCTCAGAGCAGATATTATCTTCACACCGCTAGCTCCCTAAAAAAACACACCGTTTAAAAAAAGTAAGATACAATTGTAAAGCATTCCTATTCATATATTGTACATAATGGTAATATTGTGGATTATCACACTATCATGTCGATATTTATTAAATAATACCATTAGATGACGCAATCGTGCGCTTTCTCACTTCTCCCAAAATGTGAGTCTAGCTTTAGCCCTGCAGTATACGGGTATTATTAAAATATAAATCATTGAGTATCATGTTGTGCATACTACAAGGACCTATTAATATTGTTATATATTTCAATGTTATTTGGCCCAAAAATAGCGCCCTGAAAATGCACCACACGAAATGCCAGACCCACTAGCCAACTCACGACCCATGAATAACGTCAATTCCAGTCTGCCCCTGGAAACTACAATATTATATAACTGTTAAAGTGGTTCAACGATTCTATATAACACAAACAAAGAATACAATATTGTGTTCAATCAAATATAAGTAACACATCTGTGTACAGCATGAGTAATACACACTATAATATACAATATATTGATAAACTAAATACCACATCGGAATAAACGCCACCTATTACAGGGATCATTCTAGAGGGGATGCGGGCGAAATAGTCGCCATAGGTACCCGGTAATTTTGTTTGCAATTTTCATACCAAATTCAAATGTATTTAATGGTCATACTGTGAATTTTAACCATATTTTGTTGAAATTTATTACATAACACCACTTAAGGACGGGGTCACGCACTCACTTCTCCCAAACATTTCAGACATAGAATGAACCCTGCTATTGAAACCCTGTCTGTACAGACCACCCTTTACATACCCTGTCAAGATGTTATCATTGCCTTCCAACCCTGTCTGTACAGACCACCCTTTACATACCCCGTCAATATGTTATCAATCCCTTCCAACCCTGTCTATGCAGACCACCCTTTACATACCCCGTCAATATGTTATCAATCCCTTCCAACCCTGTCTGTACAGACCACCCTTTACATACCCCGTCAAGATGTTATCAATGCCTTCCAACCCTGTCTGTACAGACCACCCTTTACAAACCCCGTCAAGATGTTATCAATGCCTTCCAACCCTGTCTGTACAGACCACCCTTTACAAACCCCGTCAAGATGTTATCAATCCCTTCCAACCCTGTCTGTACAGACAACCATTTACATACCCCGTCAATATGTTATCAATCCCTTCCAACCCTGTCTGTACAGACAACCATTTACATACCCCGTCAATATGTTATCAATCCCTTCCAACCCTGTCTGTACAGACAACCATTTACATACCCCGTCAAGATGTTATCAATCCCTTCCAACCCTGTCTGTACAGACAACCATTTACATACCCCGTCAATATGTTATCAATCCCTTCCAACCCTGTCTGTACAGATCACCCTTTACATACCCCGTCAAGATGTTATCAATGCCTTCCAACCCTGTATGTACAGACCACCCTTTACAAACCCCGTCAAGATGTTATCAATGCCTTCCAACCCTGTCTGTACAGACCACCCTTTACAACCTGGTAAGAGAGACCAGAAGTCAACAAGGTCCCATGTTTTCACTCTCCCTTTCAACCTGTTATTTCATTTGGTGATCTATAATGGATGCAGTGGTAGCTCGTGCGCTTCAGGTGCGAAAGGTCCGGAGTTAGAGCCCCGATGGAGCCGTTACGATTGTGCCCTTAGGCAAGGCATTTAAATTCCACATTGCCTGTTCTCTCTCCCACATGGCGATAGATTCCATCAGGAATGAGGTCTCAAGAGTGATTAATATAAGTTGTAAGAACTTGTTTCGCAATCGAGCTAAAATAAATTTATATAAACTAAGCTAAACTACAGACAGGTTTGAAATTGAATATTGAATATTTACATGAAAACATAAATAATTGTACTCGCGTAAAGTAAGTAAATATAACATAAAAATGTGAACGTTAATTATTTTACAATGATTGCGAAACAAGTTCTTACAACCTATAATAACTCTCCTATGATATACAATAATTGTCGACAGCATTTGTCGACAGCAGTGGAATAACACATTGTCGACAGCAGTGGAATAACACATTTTATTTCTCACTTGTCGACAGCAGTGGAATAACACATTGTCGACAGCAGTGGAATAACACATTGTCGACAGCAGTGGAATAACACATTGTCAACAGCAGTGGAATAATACATTTTATTTCTCATTTGTCGACAGCATTGGAATAACACATTTTATTTCACACTTGTTGACAGCAGTGGAATAACACATTTTATTTCTCACTTGTCGACAGCAGTGGAATAACACATTTTATTTCTTACTTGTCGACAGCATTGGAATAACACATTTTATTTCACACTTGTCGACAGCAGTGGAATAACACATTTTATTTCTTACTTGTCGACAGCAGTGGAATAACACATTTTATTTCTCACTTGTCGACAGCAGTGGAATAACACATTGTATTTCTCACTTGTCGACAGCAGTGGAATAACACATTGTATTTCTCACTTGTCGACAGCAGTGGAATAACACATTGTATTTCTCACTTGTCGACAGCAGTGGAATAACACATTGTATTTCTCACTTGTCGACAGCAGTCACACTTGTCGACAGCAGTGGAATAACACATTTTATTTCTCACTTGTCGACAGCAGTGGAATAACACATTTTATTTCTCACTTGTCGACAGCAGTGGAATAACACATTTTATTTCTCACTTGTCGACAGCAGTGGAATAACACATTTTATTTCTCACTTGTCGACAGCAGTTGTCGACAGCAGTGGAATAACACATTTTATTTCTCACTTGTCGACAGCATTGGAATAACACATTGTATTTCTCACTTGTCGACAGCAGTCACACTTGTCGACAGCAGTGGAATAACACATTTTATGTCTCACTTGTCGACAGCAGTGGAATAACACATTTTATTTCTCACTTGTCGACAGCAGTGGAATAACACATTTTATTTCTCACTTGTCGACAGCAGTGGAATAACACATTTTATTTCTCACTTGTCGACAGCAGTGGAATAACACATTTTATTTCTCACTTGTCGACAGCAGTGGAATAACACATTTTATTTCTCACTTATCGACAGCAGTGGAATAACACAGGTTCGATCCCTGGAGTGTGTGTTTTACGTTTATTTATCGTCGCTACCGGTTGCCCATAATTATGAGCGACGCCTCCTGAAGAGATTAGTAGTTTTACAGACAGAGACCCATTACAGAGTCTCCTCTGGTTCTTTTACGTGCACGGTGTAAAGCACCGACACGAGACCTCTTTTTAACATCCCATCTGAAAGATCCCTGTGTATTTTGTTTTACGTTTATTTATCGTCGCTACCGGTTGCCCATATGAGCGACGCCTCCTGAAGAGATTAGTCATTTTAGATTTTTGGAGGATAGTGCAATGATACAGAGAGAGACCCATTCCAGAGTCTCCTCTGGTTCTTTTACGTGCACGGTGTAACGCACCGACACGAGACCTCGGTTTAACGTCCCATCTGAAAGATTGTTAATTTTATTAGGGTCAGACGGGGGATGGAACCTGCGATCCCTGGATTACCAGTCCAGCGTGTTACCACTGGACTATATATCCGTCTGTGAAAAGATCCCTGGATTACCAGTAATAATTATATAAACCAAAATAAATGATAAGAAACACTTTAATATTTAACACCAACATTAGCAGTTACAGAAATACCATACTATATGATATATAATAACTACAATAGAACTATAGAATGATTAACAATCTGATCTAAGGACAAAATGAAATGATATCCTAAATTAAATTATTACCTCCCTTTATGAATACAGTATATATGTATTACATACTAAACATGCATGCAACATCTTATTATTTCGTTTTTATTTTCATTTACCTCCCTTTATGAAATACTCTTGAATACAATAAATGTCTAATGTGCGTACATATATATGTCTAATGCTAGTATATATACATGTTTAATGCTCGTACATGTATATGTCTAATGCTCGTACATGTCTAATGCGCGTACATATACATGTCTAATGTTCGTACATATACATGCTGTGATTATACATGCATATTTCGATGTGACTGTAAATTAACGATTCATCTCAATCTGAATATTTTGATCTTATCACAATTATGTTGTGTAACCATAATCCTGGGTGGATTTCGTAGGTAGGTTACCGTTAAAGGGTGTGTTATCCCGTCAGTTTGTGTCAGTAGTTCCCGTAAGACATTGCCCCGGCTGTCAGTCTGGATAACATTGTGGGAGTCAAAGCCACATACAAACAGTTGATCTCGGTCATCTACAGTAACATCGTGCGCCCCCTCTAACCTGGGATCCGTGATAACTGTCTGTCTGTTACCTTGTTTGTCTATAACTATAACCCGTGTATCCCCGGCAGTAATGTACAGTAATGAGCTGTTCCTGCTAACAGTTATATTCCGTGGGTAAATACTGCACTGCTGCTGCTTCATGAATACACGCAGCTTGGAACCGGACATATCATAAACTCTAACCTCACGCTCACCATCCACACCACAACAAACGTATAACTCACCCTGACTGTGACAGATACCCCTACACCCCATGCCTACACTGAATGACCGTGTCAGTGACAATGACCCGCCCACAGATATACACTGAACTTTCTGAGCATTACAAAGAGTAACAGCTAGCTTAGTGGGACCAGTTTTACATATTCCCCACGGACAACCCGGTATGTCAACCCAGTCAGTAACTTTGAATGTACTATCCAGTCGTTTCAGTCTGTAATTGTTGTAGTCTGTAATGATAGTCTGATTGTTGTCTAGCACACATACACTTAGAATGTGAGGCACCTCTTTATCAGGTTTTACCTTGATGCTGTACTCACCGAGAGGGGAAGCAATGTAAGGACGGTCGGTATCATCAATGAGAGTAATCAAGGATTTCATACCATGCAAACAAGACTCAATGCCTGTATCTAATTCATACACAATGGTTGAAGCTTGCTTACTCTCAACTTGATTGATAAAGTCGTTACTCTTTGATGCTTGAGCATTACCGTGCTTAATATGCACAAAGTGTTGGGCCTCGTTGACAGTCTTGAACTGTTTTATATTGTCAAGTGTAACCTGTAGGGTCTTCAGCATGTCCTCAAAGGAGGAAATGTCACTGGTTATGCCATCTGCTATCTCTTTATGTTTAAGCAATACTTGTTTATTAGACGTCTTTGCCAGTTCTTCAACCATAGTTATGATGCTTTTCTTCAACGTCTGGACGTCATTCAGCATATCGTCACGTTGTTTATCCACAAGACGCAGGTCATTCTCTCGTCTAGCCTTCAACTGAAGCAGCTCTTTCTTCACCTTCTCCACGGCCGTCTGGGTTTGTTGCTTTTCCCGTCCTTTCAGTATTCCTTTGGCCACGGTTGGGATATATTCTACTCCTTCACACGCCCTGAAATAACCTACAGTATTATATATACTAGTATTGTATATACATAGGGGTAGGACGTGATAGTATTATATATACTAGTATTGTATATACACAGGGGTAGGACGTGATAGTATATTGTAAGTAAACTCCATAATCCTCCACCCCTCGGACTATCATGGTGTACAGTATATTGTAAGTAAACTCCATAATCCTCCACCCCTCGGACTATCATGGTGTGCAGTATATTGTAAGTAAACTCCATAATCCTCCACCCCCGGACTATCATGGTGTGCAGTATATTGTAAGTAAACTCCATAATCCTCCACCCCTCGGAATGTGGGTGAAGTTAGTGTACTGAAGGCAAGGAGCTGTGTACTGCTGTACTGCTAGCAGTGAGTAGTGTAATCCAGCAGTGAGCAGTGTACTGACGGCAAGGAGCTGTGTACTGCTGTACTGCTAGCAGTGAGTAGTGTAATCCAGCAGTGAGCGGTGTACTGCTGTACTGCTAGCAGTGAGTAGTGTAATCCAGCAGTGAGCGGTGTACTGCTGTACTGCTAGCAGTGAGTAGTGTAATCCAGCAGTGAGTAGTGTAATCCAGCAGTGAGCAGTGTACTGCTGTACTGCTAGCAGTGAGTAGTGTAATCCAGCAGTGAGCGGTGTACTGCTGTACTGCTAGCAGTGAGTAGTGTAATCCAGCAGTGAGTAGTGTAATCCAGCAGTGAGCGGTGTACTGCTGTACTGCTAGCAGTGAGTAATGTAATCCAGCAGTGAGCGGTGTACTGCTGTACTGCTAGCAGTGCGTAGTGTAATCCAGCAGTGAGCGGTGTACTGCTGTACTGCTAGCAGTGAGTAGTGTAATCCAGCAGTGAGCGGTGTACTGCTGTACTGCTAGCAGTGAGTAGTGTAATCCAGTAGTGAGCGGTGTACTGCTGTACTGCTAGCAGTGAGTAGTGTAATCCAGCAGTGAGTAGTGTAATCCAGCAGTGAGTAGTGTAATCCAGCAGTGAGTAGTGTAATCCAGCAGTGAGTAGTGTAATCCAGCAGTGAGTAGTGTAATCCAGCAGTGAGCGGTGTACTGCTGTACTGCTAGCAGTGAGTAGTGTAATCCAGCAGTGAGTAGTGTAATCCAGCAGTGAGTAGTGTAATCCAGCAGTGAGCGGTGTACTGCTGTACTGCTAGCAGTGAGTAGTGTAATCCAGCAGTGAGTAGTGTAATCCAGCAGTGAGCGGTGTACTGCTGTACTGCTAGCAGTGAGTAGTGTAATCCAGCAGTGAGCGGTGTACTGCTGTACTGCTAGCAGTGAGTAGTGTAATCCAGCAGTGAGCGGTGTACTGCTGTACTCTTAGCAGTGAGTAGTGTAATCCAGCAGTGAGCGGTGTACTGCTGTACTGCTAGCAGTGAGTAGTGTAATCCAGCAGTGAGCGGTGTACTGCTGTACTGCTAGCAGTGAGTAGTGTAATCCAGCAGTGAGCGGTGTACTGCTGTACTGCTAGCAGTGAGTAGTGTAATCCAGCAGTGAGTGGTGTACTGCTAGCAGTGAGTAGTGTAATCCAGCAGTGAGCGGTGTACTGCTGTACTGCTAGCAGTGAGTAGTGTAATCCAGCAGTGAGCGGTGTACTGCTGTACTGCTAGCAGTGAGTAGTGTAATCCAGCAGTGAGCGATGTACTGCTGTACTGCTAGCGGTGAGTAGTGTAATCCAGCAGTGAGTAGTGTAATCCAGCAGTGAGTAGTGTAATCCAGCAGTGAGTAGTGTAATCCAGCAGTGAGCGGTGTACTGCTGTACTACTAGCAGTGTGTAGTGTATTCCAGCAGTGAGCGGTGTACTGCTGTACTGCTAGCAGTGAGTAGTGTAATCCAGCAGTGAGCGATGTACTGCTGTACTGCTGTACTGCTAGCAGTGAGTAGTGTAATCCAGCAGTGAGCGATGTACTGCTGTACTGCTAGCAGTGTGTAGTGTATTCCAGCAGTGAGCGGTGTACTGCTGTACTGCTAGCAGTGAGTAGTGTAATCCAGCAGTGAGCAATGTACTGCTGTACTGCTAGCAGTGAGTAGTGTAATCCAGCAGTGAGCGGTGTACTGCTGTACTGCTAGCAGTGAGTAGTGTAATCCAGCAGTGAGCGATGTACTGCTGTACTGCTAGCAGTGTGTAGTGTAATCCAGCAGTGAGCGGTGTACTGCTGTACTGCTAGCAGTGAGTAGTGTAATCCAGCAGTGAGCGGTGTACTGCTGTACTGCTAGCAGTGAGTAGTGTAATCCAGCAGTGAGTAGTGTAATCCAGCAGTGAGTGGTGTACTGCTGTACTGCTAGCAGTGAGTAGTGTAATCCAGCAGTGAGCGGTGTACTGCTGTACTGCTAGCAGTGAGTAGTGTAATCCAGCAGTGAGCGGTGTACTGCTGTACTGCTAGCAGTGAGTAGTGTAATCCAGCAGTGAGCGGTGTACTGCTGTACTGCTAGCAGTGAGTAGTGTAATCCAGCAGTGAGCGGTGTACTGCTGTACTGCTAGCAGTGAGTAGTGTAATCCAGCAGTGAGCGGTGTACTGCTGTACTGCTAGCAGTGAGTAGTGTAATCCAGCAGTGAGCGGTGTACTGCTGTACTGCTAGCAGTGAGTAGTGTAATCCAGCAGTGAGCGGTGTACTGCTGTACTGCTAGCAGTGAGTAGTGTAATCCAGCAGTGAGCGGTGTACTGCTGTACTGCTAGCAGTGAGTAGTGTAATCCAGCAGTGAGCGATGTACTGATGTACTGCTAGCAGTGAGTAGTGTAATCCAGCAGTGAGCGGTGTACTGCTAGCAGTGAGTAGTGTAATCCAGCAGTGAGCGATGTACTGCTGTACTGCTAGCAGTGAGTAGTGTAATCCAGCAGTGAGCGATGTACTGCTGTACTGCTAGCAGTGAGTAGTGTAATCCAGCAGTGAGTGGTGTACTGCTAGCAGTGAGTAGTGTAATCCAGCAGTGAGCGGTGTACTGCTGTACTGCTAGCAGTGAGTAGTGTAATCCAGCAGTGAGTAGTGTAATCCAGCAGTGAGCGGTGTACTGCTGTACTGCTAGCAGTGAGTAGTGTAATCCAGCAGTGAGCGATGTACTGCTGTACTGCTAGCAGTGAGTAGTGTAATCCAGCAGTGAGTAGTGTAATCCAGCAGTGAGTGGTGTACTGCTAGCAGTGAGTAGTGTAATCCAGCAGTGAGTAGTGTAATCCAGCAGTGAGCGGTGTACTGCTGTACTGCTAGCAGTGAGTAGTGTAATCCAGCAGTGAGCGGTGTACTGATGTACTGCTAGCAGTGAGTAGTGTAATCCAGCAGTGAGCAGTGTACTGCTAGCAGTGAGTAGTGTAATCCAGCAGTGAGCGGTGTACTGCTAGCAGTGAGTAGTGTAATCCAGCAATGAGCGGCGTATTCTAGTAGTGAATGATGTGCTGTCCAAATCATACATTTTTTATTTATTTTTTATAAAATACAATTTTACGATTTTTTTTTACGAAAATTGTTAAAAGTGTCGGTTGCATAACCGGACACAAGCCCATTACTTACTCCAGCAATGAGCAGTGTGATTTAGCGGTGAGCGACTCATTTCAGTTCTATACTGTTGTAACCCTAATCTATTATATAACCCTAATCTATTATATAACAACCGTAATCTATTATATAACCGTAATCTATTATATAACCTTAAGCTATTATATAACCACAATCTATTATATAACCCTAATCTATTATATAACAACCGTAATCTATTATATAACCGTAATCTATTATATAACCTTAAGCTATTATATAACCACAATCTATTATATAACCGTAATCTATTATATAACCTTAAGCTATTATATAACCGCAATCTATTATATAACCACAATCTATTATATAACCACAATCTATTATATAACCACACTCTATTATATAACCTTAATCTATTATATAACCTTAATCTATTATATAACCACAATCTATTATATAACTTTAATCTATTATATAACCACAATCTATTATATAACTTTAATCTATTATATAACCACAATCTATTATATAACCACAATCTATTATATAACCACACTCTATTATATAACCTTAATCTATTATATAACCACAATCTATAATATAACCACAATCTATTATATAACCTTAATCTATTATATAACCACAATCTATAATATAACCTTAATCTATTATATAACCACAATCTATTATATAACCACAATCTATTATATAACCACAATCTATTATATAACCTCAACCTATTATATAACCTTAAGCTATTATATAACCACAACTTATTATATAACATGATGTTTGCCTTCCCGTTGATACTCCAGTCATCTAGCTACTATTAGGCACCGAAAGCCCGGCCTGCAGATTGTCCCAGAAAAATAAAATAGCTAAAACCAAAAAAAATGCCATAACAACTGTAGGGGGTGGGGAATATAACGAAGAGTTGGGTTGTCAACTTGGAACCCACATACATTCTGCACAACATATTAATTCAAATTTGAATTTCCAAGATGTAAATTTAAATGCGTCGTAGCGCACCATTGACATTCTAGGATCAGTAATATCCTGGTGTACATGTCCACAAACACCTCTAGCAAAACGCTGTTCTTTCGTGTTAAATTCAGTAGTCGGGGCTACACAACAACAACAACAACAACAACAACAACAACAACAACAACAATATTGTATTACGGCATTTTTGCATAAAACATCTACAAGATGCTTAGAGCAAATACAATAATAGTACAAACGCAGATACAATACCAGCAATTACAAGTACATTACCAGCAATTACAAGTACAATACCAGCAATTACAAGTACAATACCAGCAATTACAAATACAACACCAGCAATTACCAATACAATGCCAGCAATTACGAATACAATACCAGCAATTACAAATACAATACCAGCGATTAAGATACAAGTAATTACAAATACAATACCAGCAATTACAAATACAATACCAGCAATTACAAATACAATACAAGCAATTACAAATACAATACGAGCAATTACAAATACAATACCAGCAATTACAAATACAATACGAGCAATTACAAATACATTACCAGCAATTACAAAGCCAAAACAAGCAATTACAAATGCAATATGAGCAATTACAAATACAATATGAGCAGTTACAAATACAATATGAGCAATTACAAATCCAAAACGAGAAATTACAAATACAATACCAGCAATTACAAATACAATACCAGCAATTACAAATACAATACCAGCAATTACAAATACAATATGAGCAATTACAAATGCAATACCAGCAATTACAAATGCAATACCAGCAATAAAAATGCAATATGAGCAATTACACATACAATACCAGCAATTATAAATACAATATGAGCAATTACAAATGCAATACCAGCAATTACAAATACAAGACCAGCAATTACAAATACAAGACCAGCAATTACAAATACAAGACAAGCAATTACAAACACAAGACCAGCAATTACAAACACAATACCAGCAATTACAAATACAAGACCAGCAATTACAAACACAAGACCAGCAATTACAAACACAAGACCAGCAATTACAAACACAAGACCAGCAATTACAAACACAAGACCAGCAATTACAAACACAAGACCAGCAATTACAAATACAAGACCAGTAATTACAAATACAAGACCAGCAATTACAAATACAAGACCAGCAATTACAAATACAAGACCAGCAATTACCAACACAAGACCAGCAATTACAAATACAAGACCAGCAATTACAAACACAAGACCAGCAATTACAAATACAAGACCAGCAATTACAAACACAATACTAGTAATAACACAGTGTAGTGGATACACACACACGCAGTCTCTTATAATTGTTTCTTGTATAAACATTCAAAATCACTAGCTACTTTCTATACTTGTGATATGCACGTACCTAGTATATGTTGCTACTCTCTATACTTGTGATATGCGCGTACCGAGTATATGTTGCTACTTTCTATTCTTGTGATAGGCACGTACAGAGTATATGTTGCTACTTTCTATACTTGTGATATGCACGTACCGAGTATATGTTGCTACTTTCTATACTTGTGATAGGCACGTACCGAGTATATGTTGCTACTTTCTATACTTGTAATAGGCACGTACCGAGTATATGTTGCTACTTTCTATACTTGTGATAGGCACGTACCGAGTATATGTTGCTACTTTCTATACTTGTGATATGCACGTACCTAGTATATGTTGCTACTTTCTATACTTGTGATATGCAAGTACCTAGTATATGTTGCTACTTTCTATACTTGTGATATGCAAGTACCTAGTATATGTTGCTACTTTCTATACTTGTGATATGCACGTACCGAGTATATGTTGCTACTCGGCACGTACCTAGTATATGTTGCTACGTTTTATACTTGTGATTGGCACGTACCTAGTACATGTTGCTACGTTCTATACTTGTGATAGGCACGTACCTAGTATATGTTGCTACGTTTTATACGTGTGATATGCACGTACCTAGTATATGTTGCTACGTTTTATACTTGTGATATGCACGTACCTAGTATATGTTGCTACTTTCTATACTTGTGATATGCACGTACCTAGTATATGTTGCTACTTTCTATTCTTGTGATATGCACGTACCGAGTATATGTTGCTACTTTCTATTCTTGTGATATGCACGTACCTAGTATATGTTGCTACTCTCTATACTTGTGATATGCACGTACCGAGTACATGTTGCTACTTTCTATTCTTGTGATATGCACGTACTGAGTATATGTTGCTACTTTCTATTCTTGTGATATGCACGTACCGAGTATATGTTGCTACTTTCTATACTTGTGATATGCACGTACCTAGTATATGTTGCTACTTTCTATTTTTGTGATATGCACGTACCGAGTATATGTTGCTACTTTCTATACTTATGATATGCACGTACCGAGTATATGTTGCTACTTTCTATACTTGTGATATGCACGTACCTAGTATATGTTTCTACTTTCTATACTTGTGATAGGCACGTACCGAGTATATGTTGCTACTTTCTATTCTTGTGATATGCACGTACCGAGTATATGTTGCTACTTTCTATACTTGTGATATGCACGTACCGAGTATATGTTGCTACTTTCTATACTTGTGATAGGCACGTACCGAGTATATGTTGCTACTTTCTATACTTGTGATATGCACGTACCGAGTATATGTTGCTACTTTCTATACTTGTGATATGCACGTACCGAGTATATGTTGCTACTTTCTATACTTGTGATATGCACGTACCGAGTATATGTTGCTACTTTCTATACTTGTGATATGCACGTACCGAGTATATGTTGCTACTTTCTATACTTGTGATATGCACGTACCGAGTATATGTTGCTACTTTCTATACTTGTGATATGCACGTACCGAGTATATGTTGCTACTTTCTATACTTGTGATATGCACGTACCGAGTATATGTTGCTACTTTCTATACTTGTGATATGCACGTACCGAGTATATGTTGCTACTTTCTATACTTGTGATATGCACGTACCGAGTATATGTTGCTACTTTCTATACTTGTGATATGCACGTACCGAGTATATGTTGCTACTTTTTATACTTGTGATAGGCACGTACCTAGTATATGTTGCTACGTTCTATACTTGTGATAGGCACGTACCTAGTATATGTTGCTACGTTCTATACTTGTGATAGGCACGTACCTAGTATATGTTGCTACGTTCTATACTTGTGATAGGCACGTACCTAGTATATGTTGCTACTTTCTATACGTGTGATATGCACGTACCGAGTATATGTTGCTACTTTCTATACTTGTGATAGGCACGTACCGAGTATATGTTGCTACTTTCTATACTTGTGATAGGCACGTACCTAGTATATGTTGCTACTTTCTATACTTGTGATAGGCACGTACCGAGTATATGTTGCTACGTTCTATACTTGTGATAGGCACGTACCTAGTATATGTTGCTACTTTCTATACTTGTGATAGGCACGTACCTAGTATATGTTGCTACTTTCTATACTTGTGATATGCACGTACCGAGTATATGTTGCTACTTTCTATACTTGTGATATGCACGTACCGAGTATATGTTGCTACTTTCTATACTTGTGATATGCACGTACCGAGTATATGTTGCTACTTTCTATACTTGTGATATGCACGTACCGAGTATATGTTGCTACTTTCTATACTTGTGATAGGCACGTACCGAGTATATGTTGTTACTTTCTATACTTGTGATATGCACGTACCGAGTATATGTTGCTACTTTCTATACTTGTGATATGCACGTACCGAGTATATGTTGCTACTTTCTATACTTGTGATATGCACGTACCGAGTATATGTTGTTACTTTCTATACTTGTGATATGCACGTACCGAGTATATGTTGCTACTTTCTATACTTGTGATAGGCACGTACCGAGTATATGTTGCTACTTTCTATACTTGTGATAGGCACGTACCGAGTATATGTTGCTACTTTCTATACTTGTGATAGGCACGTACCGAGTATATGTTGCTACTTTCTATACTTGTGATATGCACGTACCGAGTATATGTTGCTACTTTCTATACTTGTGATAGGCACGTACCGAGTATATGTTGCTACTTTTTATACTTGTGATAGGCACGTACTTAGTATATGTTGCTACGTTTTATACTTGTGATAGGCACGTACCGAGTATATGTTGCTACTTTCTATACTTGTGATAGGCACGTACCTAGTATATGTTGCTACGTTTTATACGTGTGATAGGTACGTACCGAGTATATGTTGCTACTTTCTATACTTGTGATAGGCACGTACCTTGTATATGTTGCTACTTTCTATACGTGTGATAGGTACGTACCGAGTATATGTTGCTACTTTCTATACTTGTGATATGCACGTACCGAGCATATGTTGCTACGTTTTATGCTGGGATACGTATTTCTACTCATAGCTGGTGCTTCTCCTTGAGGATATGGATTTGTGCCCACCCTAGCTCGGGATAATCAGCCGTATTGGTAAGGTATGTAACAAAATCGGTTTATACATCAGACTGGGTACCGAGCATTGCACCATAAATGCAGGGGGCCGGATCCCATGGATCACCCTCTGGAACCACCACTGATACACTTTAAAAACGTCCCCTTCATTGTCACTAGTAAACCAATAGTTTATATCAGTTTTATATCAGTTAATATCAGTTTATATCAATTTATATCACTATTTACAATAATGGTTTGGATCAATATTGCACACACAAATGACAGTTGACTGATTAAAGCTTATTAAAATTACCTGTGATCCACAGATATACAAATAGTGCAGCAAACTACGTCATGTTGTCCACAGAACATGTTTATCACATTCCCAGGATGATCGTGGCACGTATCTGCTGGTAACAATCCGGATGTTGTCTGTCCTTTACCAGCATGCATGGCCGCCTTGTCCAGTAACTTGTGCGATTTGAGGAGTCTGTTTTGAAATCCCACACATATCTGGCAGAAATACGCCGGATAATCAACGCATTGATACTCCGCCTTCGTGTTCTTACCATCTTTGGAACACGTCGTACAGCAGAAGTCGTATATAACATCAAAAGCTCCAACCTGCGATCTTGTCAAATCATGACCTTCCGCCATTTTGTCCCCAATTGAAGTTCGTTATTCCTTACTATGAAAACGAAACAAGCCAATTTCCCGGGAGAGAGATACCAGGAAAACGTAAGTCACTGAGTGAGATACCAGGAAAACGTAAAACGAAACTAGAAATAAATATTAAACTTTAAAGACTTGACAGCAACTTGTCGGGAAGTTGTCCCAGTGTAATTCCACGTGTATATATCAACAGTGAATAGTATTGGTACAAACTGAACCATATTTAAATCATAGCAAGATATAACAAGTTATATTGTAATATAAAGAATACGGAAGTAAACAGGAGGACATTATCTCCCCTTCCTATGTGACGTAGAGTGATCTACTCATGATCACGATGTTCTAGATATTGACCAACTAACACATTCACATAATACTCTCAACCCTTTGAACACTACAAACCTCTAAATAGGCTTGCAAAAAGTGTAGATCCTGACGAGCCGTGTCCTCAGGATCTGCACGATTTGTCAATAATATTACTATGTTTAGACAAAATTACCCATTTTTATAAATGAACTGGTCCAAATGTACTTTCCTTATTAAGTTATTGGTCTAAAAATATCACGGACTAGTCCATGTCAGTTACTTGGTGTTGAATGGGTTAATTGGCATTTGTGTCCCCCTCCTTTGGATTTAACCTGTCACGTTATGCTGCATAACATACCGAGGGAGGGGCATTATGCACCCTAACTCCAGTCACACAGACCATGCTGCAACAGGTTTTGCAAGTTGTCAGTGGATAATCGGATTTGGTACATCTCAGATAGGCTTGTAGCTTGTAACAGGTCCGTAGGCAGCGGGGTGCGTACCCCCAGTGGCGTAGCCAGGATTTTATTGGGGGGCCATACTGACCGAATGTCCGTCGTAGCCGGACGACCGAGTGCGGCGTAGCCGCGCGAGGTATAGAGGGGGGTTCTCCCCCCTGAACATTTTGGAAACTAGATTACCGGAGAAGTGATCTGGAGGTGTTTCCGAATCAGAATCATACTCGAAAAATGTCATGACATTTCACAACAAAAATGGAAAATCAAATAATCAGGACACAATACAAGCTCACAAATAGCAATATCTCCTTATCCTTGAACGTTCATGAGCAATTGAGAACAAGTCCTATATATATACTTATACTAAGTCGCTCTTTATATTCCTGATCAACTTTAAATTTTCGTGAAAAAATGCATAATTATTTTACTATGACTACAGTCCAAATGCATAGTACCTGACTTGAGAGTATCATGAGTATGCTTGGTTAATTTCACAATTCGTATAAGTGATTCACCTGAGAAAGATCACAATGTTTTAACCGCGTTAAAAATCACTTGAAAACTAATCGACGGTTGGGTCGGCCGAATTCATCAATAACGTCACTATGAATTAGTGAAATGTCCTTGTTGATATAAAGATGGGCTAGGCCATTCAGTCTCTCTTCGTGCATGGTGGACCGCAGATATGATTTTATCAATTTCCGAGCACTGAATGAGCGTTCACCTGTTGCGGTGGTCACCGGTAGAGTTGCGAAAAATCGCAGCAGAGTCTCGATGATGGGATAAGTCCCGAGAGTCGCCGCAACCGCCACGGCATCCACGACTCTTTTCGGAATCTCGATGGAATCACGGGTGGTCACCTGTCGGACCCAGTACGCCTTCCAACGCATTACTTCCGCGTTCAGACACTATATTGCTCCTGGAAGGAATGGGTGGTATAACTGGGCGGCTTCGAGGAGGTCGCCTGCGGCGTAATCATAGCAGTATGCTGGAAGTAGCAAACTGAGCACATAGGCTTTGGCACCGTGCCATCTGAATCGCTCATCGAGCTGGCTTATGCAGACGTCGAGATACGGGATTAAAATCGTCGGCCGGATGATTGGACCTCTGCGTCTGCCTGCCGGTCATTCTGGGCACGGTTATCTCTTCACCAAACAATCCTTGTGCACTCCGAAAATGTCCCCGAAGACTTGGTCGTCCGATCTCATCTGTTGCAGGACTTTGGCACAGTCCTGGACACTGTCCACTGCATGGTGAATGTCTTGAGCCTCGGCCTGAAGCTTCACCGATAGTGGCTTCGTAATATCCAGCACCGAGAGGAGTACCTCTAGGGCAACCAAGAAGGTGCCATTGTCTATTGCTGAAGAGAATATTAGTGTCTTACCGACGCAATCAGCACGGGGCCATAGGCTTATGTTCTGTAGGGACACTTTGATAGCCGTAACAGCTCTTTGAAGATCCGCACGGCTTCCTGGCGCTCCACCCATCTTGTGGTACAGTGGAGCTTCAGACATGAATGGGCGGTCTCACTACACTCCTCCTGGATAGCTGCTTCAAGATTCAATAATCTCTTATTAGAGTCACAGAAAAACACAGCAATTTCATGCATAAGCGTCACTGCCTTACGAATTTCTGGTACCTCCCCTGCCTTCATTAGACATAGATTTAGCGAATGCGATACGCAATGTGTGTAACTAGCAGACGGGCATTGCCCCCGCACGTGCTTCTGAACACCATTTTTATGTCCCGACATTGCTGCGGCTCCATCATATCCCTGTCCAACCATATTGGGAGGGGTCAGAGAATTTGGGAAATTTGTGAAAGTTTCAATTGCCCGAGATGCAATCTGCGGCTATTTTAGACGCCGTAAGAAGTAGTTGTATTATGTAGTATTGGTCTTGTCTGGCCCTGAGTGGAGGGGGGGGGCATGGCCCAATGCCCCCCTAAATACGCTACTGCGTACCCCCTTATCCACCGAGGTCGGCCAGAACGTATGTTTTATTTATGTAAACAGATTATTACCGCACTGCCACGCAATGTAAATACGTTTTTTGCTGTAACGGCGGCGCGGACACCGTATCCGTATAATAATAATAATAATAATAATAATAATAATAAAGACTTTATTTAACGAGAGTACTCATTTAACAAAAGTTAATCTACCATGAGGCCCTCAACATATATACAATCAAATGCAATCAAAAGATAGCACTATAAGTGAGAACTGCACATTGGAATAATATAGTAATGTAAAAGCTGAAAAATAGAGAAACTATATTTAATATGTAATGGAATATGATGATATATGGAATTGGCTAGCAGAGTAGAAAATGGGAATGAGACAATTAATGATGCTAGATCTATCTAACAATATGCAGATTTGACTTGTAGTGGTATCTTCAAAATATGTATGAAATCAACTTAAAGACAGCAATATTTACGATTCTAATAAATATAGCAATCGCAATACACGTTTATAATAACAGTAGAAGTGCGCGATTAGTTTGAATTGTTATAGGTCCACCTTAAGTAGAGAATTTTGAACTGTTGGATAGTTGGAGCATTTTGAACTGAGTGAGGCAATGAATTCCAAATAGATGATCCTGAAAATTCAAATGTATTACGAAATAATTCACAATTTGGTCTTGGTGTGTATAATTGATATTCTGAGGTTGATCTAAGAATTTTAGGATGTATATCAGAAGTAAAAGTGAAGGATGATTTTAAATAGTCTGGAGCAGCTCCATGTAATGTTTTATACATTTGTATGGCCTTCTGATATATGACTCGTTCTGGAAAGGTCATCCATTTTAGTTGGGAGAATAATAATTGCGATGGAGTGTCAAAGTCCTGATCTAGAATTAGTCTAGCTGCTCTCTTTTGAAACCGAACTATTTTATCTTCTAAAGATGAGTTGCAGTTACCCCAAATCACACAACAAAAGTCTAAGTGAGGCAATATGTAAGCATTGTAGAAGAGAGATGGTGTCGTGGTAAGCACAAAGGTATTCTTCGTGTCGTGGTAACGCCCAGGCATTTTGATGTCATGGTAATGCCCATGTATGTTGGTGTCATGGCAACACCCATGTATGTTGGTGTCATGGCAACGCCCATATATGTTGGTGTCATGGCAATACCCAGGTCTTTTTGGTGTCATGGTAACGCCCATGTATGTTGGTGTCATGGCAACACCCATATATGTTGGTGTCATGGCAACACCCAGGTCTTTTTGGTGTCATGGTAACGCCCTTGTATATTGGTGTGATGGCAACACCCATGTATGTTGGTGTCATGGCAACGCCCATGTATGTTGGTGTCATGGCAACGCCCATGTATGTTGGTGTCATGGTATCGCCCATGTATTTTGGTGTCATGGCAACGCTCGTATATGTTGGTGTCATGGCAACACCCAGGTCTGTTTGGTGTCATGGTAACGCCCATGTATGTAGGTGTGATGGCACCACCCAGGTATGTTGGTATCATGGCAACACCCATGTATATTGGTGTCATGGCAACACCCATGTATGTTGGTGTCATGGCAACACCCATGTATGTTGGTGTCTAGGCAACGCCCATGTATGTAGGTGCCATGGCAACACCTATGTATGTTGGTGTCATGGCAACACCCATGTATGTTGGTGTCATGGCAACGCCCATGTATGTTGGTGTCATCGTGTCATGGCAACACCCATGTATGTTGGTGTCATGGCAACGCCCATGTATGTTGGTGTCATCGTGTCATGGCAACACCCATGTATGTTGGTGTCATGGCAACACCCATGTATGTTGGTGAAATGGTAACACCCATGTATGTTGTTGGTGTCATGGCAACACCCATGTATGTTGGTTTCATGGCAACACCCATATATGTTGGTGTCATGGCAACACCCATGTATGTTGGTGCCATGGCAACACCCATGTATGTTGGTGTCATGGTTTTATGTTGGGGTCATGGCAACACCCATGTATGTTGGTGTCATGGTGTTATATTGGGGTCATGGCAACACCCATGTATGTTGGTGTCATGGCAACACCCATGTATGTTGGTGTCATGGCCACACCAATGTATGTTGGTGTTATGTTGGGGTCATGGCAACACCCATGTATGTTGGTGTCATGGTGTTATATTGGGGTCATGGCAACACCCATGTATGTTGGTGTCATGGCAACACCCATGTATGTTGGTGTCAGGACAACACCCAGGTATGTTGTTGTCATGGCAACACCAATGTATGTTGGTGTTATGTTGGGGTCATGGCAACACCCATGTATGTTGGTGTCATGGCAACACCCAGGTATGTTGGTGTCATGGCAACACCCATGTATGTTGGTGTCAGGGCAACACCCATGTATGTTGGTGTCATGGCAACACTCATGTATGTTGTGTCATGGCAACACCCATGTATGTTGGTGTCATGGCAACACCCATGTATGTTGGTGTCATGGCCACACCAATGTATGTTGGTGTTATGTTGGGGTCATGGCAACATCCATGTATGTTGGTGTCATGTGTTATATTGGGGTCATGGCAACACCCATGTATGTTGGTGTCATGGCAACACCCATGTATGTTGGTGTCATGGCCACACCAATGTATGTTGGTGTTATGTTGGGGTCATGGCAACACCCATGCACGTTGGTGTCATGGTGTTATATTGGGGTCATGGCAACACCCATGTATGTTGGTGTCATGGCAACACCCAGGTATGTTGGTGTCATGGCAACACCCATGTATGTTGGTGTCAGGGCAACACCCATGTATGTTGGTGTCATGGCAACACCCATGTATGTTGGTGTCATGGCAACACCCATATATGTTGGTGTCATGGCAACACCCAGGTCTTTTTTTTGGTGTCATGGTAACGCCCTTGTATATTGGTGTGATGGCAACACCCAGGTATGTTGGTGCGATGGCAACACCCATGTATGTTGGTGTCATGGCAACGCCCATGTATGTTGGTGTCATGGCAACGCCCATGTATGTTGGTGTCATAGTATCGCCCATGTATTTTGGTGTCATGGCAACGCCCGTATATGTTGGTGTCATGGCAACACCCAGGTATGTTTGGTGTCATGGTAACGCCCATGTATGTAGGTGTGATGGCACCACCCAGGTATGTTGGTATCATGGCAACACCCATGTATATTGGTGTCAAGGCAACACCCATGTATGTTGGTGTCATGGCAACACCCATGTATGTTGGTGTCTAGGCAACGCCCATGTATGTTGGTGCCATGGCAACACCTATGTATGTTGGTGTCATGGCAACACCCATGTATGTTGGTGTCATGGCAACGCCCATGTATGTTGGTGTCATCGTGTCATGGCAACACCCATGTATGTTGGTGTCATGGCAACACCCATGTATGTTGGTGAAATGGTGTTATATTGGGGTCATGGCAACACCCATGTATGTTGGTGTCATGGTGTTATATTGGGGTCATGGCAACACCCATGTATGTTGGTGTCATGGCAACACCCATGTATGTTGGTGTCATGGCCACACCAATGTATGTTGGTGTTATGTTGGGGTCATGGCAACACCCATGTATGTTGGTGTCATGGTGTTATATTGGGGTCATGGCAACACCCATGTATGTTGGTGTCATGGCAACACCCATGTATGTTGGTGTCAGGGCAACACCCATGTATGTTGGTGTCATGGCCACACCAATGTATGTTGGTGTTATGTTGGGGTCATGGCAACATCCATGTATGTTGGTGTCATGGTGTTATATTGTGGTCATGGCAACACCCATGTATGTTGGTGTCATGGCAACACCCATGTATGTTGGTGTCAGGGCAACACCCATGTATGTTGGTGTCATGGCCACACCAATGTATGTTGGTGTTATGTTGGGGTCATGGCAACACCCATGTATGTTGGTGTCATGGCAACACCCATGTATGTTGGTGTCATGGCCACACCAATGTATGTTGGTGTTATGTTGGGGTCATGGCAACACCCATGTATGTTGGTGTCATGGTGTTATATTGGGGTCATGGCAACACCCATGTATGTTGGTGTCATGGCAACACCCATGTGTGTTGGTGTCAGGGCAACACCAAGGTATGTTGTTGTCATGGCAACACCAATGTATGTTGGTGTTATGTTGGGGTCATGGCAACACCTATGTATGTTGGTGTCATGGCAACACCCATGTATGTTGGTGTCATGGCAACGCCCATGTATGTTGGTGTCATCGTGTCATGGCAACACCCATGTATGTTGGTGTCATGGCAACACCCATGTATGTTGGTGAAATGGTAACACCCATGTATGTTGTTGGTGTCATGGCAACACCCATGTATGTTAGTTTCATGGCAACACCCATATATGTTGGTATCATGGCAACACCCATGTATTTGGTGCCATGGCAACACCCATGTATGTTGGTGTCATGGTGTTATGTTGGGGTCATGGCAACACCCATGTATGTTGGTGTCATGGTGTTATATTGGGGTCATGGCAACACCCATGTATGTTGGTGTCATGGCAACACCCATGTATGTTGGTGTCATGGCCACACCAATGTATGTTGGTGTTATGTTGGGGTCATGGCAACACCCATGTATGTTGGTGTCATGGTGTTATATTGGGGTCATGGCAACACCCATGTATGTTGGTGTCATGGCAACACCCATGTATGTTGGTGTCAGGGCAACACCCATGTATGTTGGTGTCATGGCCACACCAATGTATGTTGGTGTTATGTTGGGGTCATGGCAACATCCATGTATGTTGGTGTCATGGTGTTATATTGTGGTCATGGCAACACCCATGTATGTTGGTGTCATGGCAACACCCATGTATGTTGGTGTCAGGGCAACACCCATGTATGTTGGTGTCATGACCACACCAATGTATGTTGGTGTTATGTTGGGGTCATGGCAACACCCATGTATGTTGGTGCCATGGCAACACCCATGTATGTTGGTGTCATGGCCACACCAATGTATGTTGGTGTTATGTTGGGGTCATGGCAACACCCATGTATGTTGGTGTCATGGTGTTATATTGGGGTCATGGCAACACCCATGTATGTTGGTGTCATGGCAACACCCATGTGTGTTGGTGTCAGGGCAACACCAAGGTATGTTGTTGTCATGGCAACACCAATGTATGTTGGTGTTATGTTGGGGTCATGGCAACACCATGTATGTTGGTGTCATGGCAACACCCAGGTATGTTGGTGTCATGGCAACACCCATGTATGTTGGTGTCAGGGCAACACCCATGTATGTTGGTGTCATGGCAACGCCCATGTATGTTGGTGTCATCGTGCCATGGCAACACCCATGTATGTTGGTGTCATGGCAACGCCCATGTATGTTGGTGTCATCGTGTCATGGCAACACCCATGTATGTTGGTGTCATGGCAACACCCATGTATGTTGGTGAAATGGTAACACCCATGTATGTTGTTGGTGTCATGGCAACACCCATGTATGTTGGTTTCATGGCAACACCCATATATGTTGGTGTCATGGCAACACCCATGTATGTTGGTGCCATGGCAACACCCATGTATGTTGGTGTCATGGTTTTATGTTGGGGTCATGGCAACACCCATGTATGTTGGTGTCATGGTGTTATATTGGGGTCATGGCAACACCCATGTATGTTGGTGTCATGGCAACACCCATGTATGTTGGTGTCATGGCCACACCAATGTATGTTGGTGTTATGTTGGGGTCATGGCAACACCCATGTATGTTGGTGTCATGGTGTTATATTGGGGTCATGGCAACACCCATGTATGTTGGTGTCATGGCAACACCCATGTATGTTGGTGTCAGGGCAACACCCATGTATGTTGGTGTCATGGCCACACCAATGTATGTTGGTGTTATGTTGGGGTCATGGCAACATCCATGTATGTTGGTGTCATGGTGTTATATTGTGGTCATGGCAACACCCATGTATGTTGGTGTCATGGCAACACCCATGTATGTTGGTGTCATGGCCACACCAATGTATGTTGGTGTTATGTTGGGGTCATGGCAACACCCATGTATGTTGGTGTCATGGTGTTATATTGGGGTCATGGCAACACCCATGTATGTTGGTGTCATGGCAACACCCATGTATGTTGGTGTCAGGGCAACACCCAGGTATGTTGTTGTCATGGCAACACCAATGTATGTTGGTGTTATGTTGGGGTCATGGCAACACCCATGTATGTTGGTGTCATGGCAACACCCAGGTATGTTGGTGTCATGGCAACACCCATGTATGTTGGTTTCAGGGCAACACCCATGTATGTTGGTGTCATGGCAACACCCATGTATGTTGGTGTCATGGCAACACCCATGTATGTTGGTGTCATGGAAACACCCATGTATGTTGGTGTCATGGCAACACCCATGTATGTTGGTGTCAGGGCAACATCCATATATGTTGGTGTCATGGCAACACCCAGGTATGTTGGTCTCATGGCAACGCCTAGATATTTTTTCCATCTGGTTTTATTTGTTTAGCTATGTATGGTGTAGGGTGACTTTGTTGTGTTGTGGATTGTACTTTGTAGGGTGACTTTGATGTGTTGTGGATTTTACTGTTGTTTATTTGTTTAGCTATGTACGGTGCAAGGTGACTTTGTTGTGTTGTGGATTTTACTGTTGTTTATTTGTTTAGCTATGTACGGTGCAAGGTGACTTTGTTGTGTTGTGGATTTTACTGTTGTTTATTTGTTTAGCTATGTATGGTGCAAAGTGACTTTGTTGTGTTGTGGATTTTACTGTGTTTTATTTGTTTAGCCATGTACGGTGTAGGGTGACTTTGTTGTGTTGTGGATTTTACTGTTGTTTATTTGTTTAGCTATGTACGGTGTAGTGCGACTTTGTTGCGTTGTGGATTTTACTGTTGTTTATTTGTTTAGCTATGTACGGTGTATGGTGACTTTGTTGTGTTGTGGATTTTACTGTTGTTTATTTGGTTAGCTATGTACGGTGTAGAGTGACTTTGTTGCGTTGTGGATTTTACTGTTGTTTATTTGTTTAGCTATGTACGGTGTAGGGTGACTTTGTTGCGTTGTGGATTTTACTGTTTATTTGTTTAGCTATGTACGGTGTAGGGTGACTGTTGTGTTGTGGATTTTACTGTTGTTTTATTTGTTTAGCTATGTACGGTGTAGGATGACTTTGTTGTGTTGTGGATTTTACTGTTGTTTATTTGTTTAGCTATGTACGGTGTACGGTGTACGGTGACTTTGTTGTGTTGTGGATTTTACTGTTGTTTATTTGTTTAGCTATGTATGGTGTACGGTGACTTTGTTGTGTTGTGGATTTTACTGTTTATTTGTTTAGCTATGTACGGTGTAGGGTGACTTTGTTGCGTTATGGATTTTGCTGTTGTTTATTTGTTTAGCTATGTACAGTGTAGGGTGACTTTGTTGTGGATTTTACTGTTGTTTATTTGTTTAGCTATGTACGGTGTAGGGTGACTTTGTTGTGTTGTGGATTTTACTGTTGTTTATTTGTTTAGCTATGTACGTGTAGGGTGACTTTGTTGCGTTGTGGATTTTACTGTTGTTTATTTGTTTAGCTATGTACGGTGTACGGTGACTTTGTTGTGTTGTGGATTTTACTGTTGTTTATTTGTTTAGCTATGTACGGTGCAAGGTGACTTTGTTGTGTTGTGGATTTTACTGTTGTTTATTTGTTTAGCTATGTACGTGTAGGGTGACTTTGTTGCGTTGTGGATTTTACTGTTGTTTATTTGTTTAGCTATGTACGGTGTACGGTGACTTTGTTGCGTTGTGGATTTTACTGTTGTTTATTTGTTTAGCTATGTACGGTGTACGGTGACTTTGTTGTGTTGTGGATTTTACTGTTTATTTGTTTAGCTATATACGGTGTAGGGTGACTTTGTTGCGTTGTGGATTTTACTGTTGTTTATTTGTTTAGCTATGTACTGTGCAAGGTGACTTTGTTGTGTTGTGGATGTTACTGTTGTTTATTTGTTTAGCTATGTACGGTGCAAGGTGACTTTGTTGTGTTGTGGATGTTACTGTTGTTTATTTGTTTAGCTATGTACGGTGCAAGGTGACTTTGTTGTGTTGTGGATTTTACTGTTGTTTATTTGTTTAGCTATGTACTGTGCAAGGTGACTTTGTTGTGTTGTGGATGTTACTGTTGTTTATTTGTTTAGCTATGTACGGTGCAAGGTGACTTTGTTGTGTTGTGGATGTTACTGTTGTTTATTTGTTTAGCTATGTACGGTGCAAGGTGACTTTGTTGTGTTGTGGATTTTACTGTTGTTTATTTGTTTAGCTATGTACTGTGCAAGGTGACTTTGTTGTGTTGTGGATTTTACTGTTGTTTATTTGTTTAGCTATGTACGGTGCAAGGTGACTTTGTTGTGTTGTGGATTTTACTGTTGTTTATTTGTTTAGCTATGTACGGTGTAGGGTGACTTTGTTGTGTTGTGGATTTTACTGTTGTTTATTTGTTTAGCTATGTACGGTGTAGGGTGACTTTGTTGTGTTGTGGATTTTACTGTTGTTTATTTGTTTAGCTATGTACGGTGTAGGGTGACTTTGTTGTGTTGTGGATTTTACTGTTTATTTGTTTAGCTATGTACGGTGTAGGGTGACTTTGTTGTGTTGTGGATTTTACTGTTTATTTGTTTAGCTATGTACGGTGTAGGGTGACTTTGTTGTGTTGTGGATTTTACTGTGTTTTATTTGTTTAGCTATGTACGGTGTAGGGTGACTTTGTTGTGTTGTGGATTTTACTGTTTATTTGTTTAGCTATGTACGGTGTAGGGTGACTTTGTTGTATTGTGGATTTTACTGTGTTTTATTTGTTTAGCTATGTACGGTGTAGGGTGACTTTGTTGTGTTGTGGATTTTACTGTTTATTTGTTTAGCTATGTACGGTGTAGGGTGACTTTGTTGTGTTGTGGATTTTACTGTTTATTTGTTTAGCTATGTACGGTGTAGGGTGACTTTGTTGTGTTGTGGATTTTACTGTGTTTTATTTGTTTAGCTATGTACGGTGTAGGGTGACTTTGTTGTGTTGTGGATTTTACTGTTGTTTATTTGTTTAGCTATGTATGGTGTACGGTGTATTGTTGTGTTGTGGATTTTACTGTTTATTTGTTTAGCTATGTACGGTGTAGGGTGACTTTGTTGCGTTGTGGATTTTACTGTTGTTTATTTGTTTAGCTATGTACGGTGTAGGGTGACTTTGTTGCGTTGTGGATTTTACTGTTGTTTATTTGTTTAGCTATGCACGGTGTAGGATGACTTTGTTGTGTTGTGGATTTCACTGTTGTTTATTTGTTTAGCTATGTACGGTGTACGGTGTACGGTGACTTTGTTGTGTTGTGGATTTTACTGTTGTTTATTTGTTTAGCTATGTATGGTGTACGGTGACTTTGTTGTGTTGTGGATTTTACTGTTTATTTGTTTAGCTATGTACGGTGTAGGGTGACTATTGTGTTGTGGATTTTACTGTTGTTTTATTTGTTTAGCTATGTACGGTGTAGGGTGACTGTTGTGTTGTGGATTTTACTGTTGTTTTATTTGTTTAGCTATGTACGGTGTAGGGTGACTTTGTTGCGTTGTGGATTTTACTGTTGTTTATTTGTTTAGCTATGCACGGTGTAGGATGACTTTGTTGTGTTGTGGATTTCACTGTTGTTTATTTGTTTAGCTATGTACGGTGTACGGTGTACGGTGACTTTGTTGTGTTGTGGATTTTACTGTTGTTTATTTGTTTAGCTATGTATGGTGTACGGTGACTTTGTTGTGTTGTGGATTTTACTGTTTATTTGTTTAGCTATGTACGGTGTAGGGTGACTGTGTTGCGTTGTGGATTTTGCTGTTGTTTATTTGTTTAGCTATGTACAGTGTAGGGTGACTTTGTTGTGTTGTGGACTTTACTGTTGTTTATTTGTTTAGCTATGTACGGTGTACGGTGACTTTGTTGTGTTGTGGATTTTACTGTTGTTTATTTGTTTAGCTATGTACGTGTAGGGTGACTTTGTTGCGTTGTGGATTTTACTGTTGTTTATTTGTTTAGCTATGTACGGTGTACGGTGACTTTGTTGTGTTGTGGATTTTACTGTTGTTTATTTGTTTAGCTATGTACGTGTAGGGTGACTTTGTTGCGTTGTGGATTTTACTGTTGTTTATTTGTTTAGCTATGTACGGTGTACGGTGACTTTGTTGCGTTGTGGATTTTACTGTTGTTTATTTGTTTAGCTATGTACGGTGTACGGTGACTTTGTTGTGTTGTGGATTTTACTGTTTATTTGTTTAGCTATGTACGGTGTAGGGTGACTTTGTTTTGTTGTGGATTTTACTTTGTAGGGTGACTTTGTTGTGTTGTGGATTTTACTGTTGTTTATTTGTTTAGCTATGTACGGTGCAAGGTGACTTTGTTGTGTTGTGGATGTTACTGTTGTTTATTTGTTTAGCTATGTACGGTGCAAGGTGACTTTGTTGTGTTGTGGATTTTACTGTTGTTTATTTGTTTAGCTATGTACGGTGCAAGGTGACTTTGTTGTGTTGTGGATTTTACTGTGTTTTATTTGTTTAGCTATGTACGGTGTAGGGTGACTTTGTTGCGTTGTGGATTTTACTGTTGTTTATTTGTTTAGCTATGTACGGTGTAGGGACTTTGTTGCGTTGTGGATTTTACTGTTGTTTATTTGTTTAGCTATGACGGTGTAGGATGACTTTGTTGTGTTGTGGATTTTACTGTTTATTTGTTTAGCTATGTACGGTGTAGGGTGACTTTGTTGTGTTGTGGATTTTACTGTTTATTTGTTTAGCTATGTACGGTGTAGGGTGACTTTGTTGTGTTGTGGATTTTACTGTTTTTATTTGTTTAGCTATGTACGGTGTAGGGTGACTTTGTTGTGTTGTGGATTTTACTGTGTTTTATTTGTTTAGCTATGTACGGTGTAGGGTGACTTTGTTGTGTTGTGGATTTTACTGTTGTTTATTTGTTTAGCTATGTACGGTGTACGGTGACTTTGTTGCGTTGTGGATTTTACTGTTGTTTATTTGTTTAGCTATGTATGGTGTAGGGTGACTTTGTTGTGTTGTGGATTTTACTGTTGTTTATTTGTTTAGCTATGTACGGTGACTTTGTTGCGTTGTGGATTTTACTGTTGTTTATTTGTTTAGCTATGTACGGTGTAGGGTGACTTTGTTGTGTTGTGGATTTTACTGTTGTTTATTTGTTTAGCTATGTACGGTGTAGGGTGACTTTGTTGTGTTGTGGATTTTACTGTTGTTTATTTGTTTAGCTATGTACGGTGTAGGGTGACTTTGTTGTGTTGTGGATTTTACTGTTGTTTATTTGTTTAGCTATGTACGGTGTACGGTGACTTTGTTGTGTTGTGGATTTTACTGTTGTTTATTTGTTTAGCTATGTACGGTGTAGGGTGACTTTGTTGTGTTGTGGATTTTACTGTTGTTTATTTGTTTAGCTATGTACGGTGACTTTGTTGCGTTGTGGATTTTACTGTTTATTTGTTTAGCTATGTACGGTGTAGGTGACTTTGTTGTGTTGTGGATTTTACTGTTTTTTTGTTTAGCTATGTACGGTGTAGGGTGACTTTGTTGGTTGTGGATTTTACTGTTGTTGGGATTTACTGTTTATTTGTTTAGCTATGTACGGTGTAGGGTGACTTTGTTGTGGATTTTACTGTTTATTTGTTTAGCTATGTACGGTGTAGGGTGACTTTGTTGTGTTGTGGATTTTACTGTTGTTTATTTGTTTAGCTATGTACGGTGTACGGTGACTTTGTTGCGTTGTGGATTTTACTGTTGTTTATTTGTTTAGCTATGTACGGTGTAGTGTTGTGGATTATACTGTTGTTTTTTTGTTTAGCTATGTACGGTGTAGGGCGACTTTGTTGTGTTGTTGATTTTACTGTTTATTTGTTTAGCTATGTACGGTGTACGGTGACTTTGTTGTGTTGTTGATTTTACTGTTTATTTGTTTAGCTATGTACGGTGTAAGGTGACTTTGTTGCGTTGTGGATTTTACTGTTTATGTGTTAGCTATGTACGGTGTAGGGTGACTTTGTTGTGTTGTGGATTTTACTGTTGTAGGGTGACTTTGTTGTATTGTGGATTTTACTGTTGTTTATTTGTTTAGCTATGTACGGTGTAGGGCGACTTTGTTGTGTTGTGGATTTTACTGTTTATTTGTTTAGCTATGTACGGTGATGGGGTGACTTTGTTGTGTTGTGGATTTTACTGTTGTTTATTTGTTTAGCTATGTACGGTGATGGGGTGACTTTGTTGTGTTGTGGATTTTACTTGACTGGGATGAAACTCGTCTCCAATCCTGTTCGCAAGGTTGTACATTTCCGAAGTCCTGTTGGAGCTGCCGTGCATCCTTCCGGCCCCTAATGGTCCCGTGCATCAGACAATAGACTGGGCTAATCCCATACCAAATCCATAATCCTACCCAAATAGGATACATTTGTGGAAGTCGTGATAGCTCAGTGGATGCGCGTTCGCTTCAGGTGCGAACGGTCTGGAATTCGAGCCCCAGTGGAACCGTTACGATTGTGCCCTTAGACAATGCATTTAAAGTACACGTTGCCTCTTCTCTCTCCCTCTTGGCGATGGATTCCAGCAGGAATGTGGTCTCGAGAGTGATCGATATAAGTTATAAGAACTTGTTTCGCAATCGAGGTAAAATAAATTTGTATAAATTAAATGGGATACATTTATTACAGTGAAATCTGTGTTAGTGGTCACCTCCGTTATACAGTGAAACCTGTTAGTGGTCACCTCCATTATACAGTGAAACCTGTGTTAGTGGTCACCTCCGTTATATAGTCAAACCTGTGTTAGTGGTCACCTCCGTTACACAGTCAAACCTGTGTAAGTGGTCACCTCCGTTATACAGTCAAACCTGTGTTAGTGGTCACCTCCGTTATACAGTCAAACATGTGTTAGTGGTCACCTCCGTTATACAGTCAAACCTGTGTTAGTGTTCACCTCCGTTATGCAGCCAAACCTGTGTTAGTGGTCACCTCCGTTATACAGTCAAACCTGTGTTAGTGGTCACCTGCATTAAGCAGCCAACCTGCATCAAGCAGCCAACCTGCATTAAGCAGCCAACCTCCATTAAGCAGCCAAGTCCGCCTCCGTGGTCGAGTGGTTTAGGTCGCTGACTTGTATACCACTGTAACCTATCATCACTGATGGTTACGGATTCGAGCCCTGTTCAGCCCGTGTCTCATTTATATGAAAAAGTTGGCAGTTTCTTACGGAGGTTGGTGCACCCAAGTACTGGTTAACCGCTGGAGCCTGCCCAGGAAAGGTGTTGTTAAGTAAACTGCCCGCTGGCGATATAGCCCGAAACCACAGGGATTCGGCACGTTTGGGGGTACTAGTATATATATTTAAGTACAGGGATTCTACTCTGTGGGATGTCAGATTTCGCATCGATCAGTAAAATGGCCCTATCTGAAACAATTTTGTACAAAGCTGTCCAAATATAATGCCTATCCCGAGTCTTTATATTGTTCTTCAAATAAAACACAACTTTAAGCTGCGTGCATGTATACTTTGCAAACAATTGCCACAAACATTGGCCATAGCAGGTCACATTTCCCACAGAGTAGAATCCCTGTACTTAAATATATATACTAGTACCCCAAAACGTGCTGAATCCCTGTGCCCGAAACGGTACTGATGCAGGCGTAAAACCCGAAACATAACATAACAGTAAGCAGCGAACCTGCATTAAGCAGCCAGTATCCAGATTCCTAATATGTTGTTTTATTATACATTTGACCTATATTAAGCAGCCACTTGTGCTAAGCAGCCACCTTATGTGATTCCCTTGAGTGGTGTGTGGACAGATGACTTGAAGGATAAGGATGAAAATTGATATCCTCAATATTCTGACAAATTATACCCACACGGATCTTGAACCACATACAAGGAGCGTGAATCCCCCACAAGAGTTGAAATTACCATAAGGAGCTCAAAGTATACATGCTCGAAAAACGCATATGGTTATCTACACATAATTAGCTTAACTACCGATCAAAGAGGACAAACATTATCAAAGAGGACAAACATTATCAAAGAGCACAAACATTATCAAAGAGCACAAACATTATCAAAGAGGACAAACATTATCAAAGAGGACAAACATTATCAAAGAGGACAAACATTATCAAAGAGGACAAACATTATCAAAGAGCACAAACATTATCAAAGAGCACAAACATTATCAAAGAGCACAAACATTATCAAAGAGAAGCAGGCCCATCAAATACAATGGAATTATATGTGAATTTACAATGTAAATAATACATAGACAATAGTCGATACAATAACTATGGATTTGATATAAATACTCAATGACAAACACAATTATCTCGCGTTACAGTAAGATGGAAACACAATTATCTCGTGTTACAGAAAGATGGAAACACAATTATCTCTCGCTACAGTAAGATTGAAACACAATTATCTCTAGCTACAGTAAGATTGAAACACAATTATCTCTAGCTACAGTAAGATGGAAACACAATTATCTCTCGCTACAATAAGATTGAAACACAATAATCTCTCGCTACACTAAGATGGAAACACAATTATCTCTCGCTACAGTAAGATGGAAACACAATTATCTCTCGCTACACTAAGATGGAAACACAATTATCTCTCGCTACACTAAGATGGAAACACAATTATCTCTCGCTACAGTAAGATGGAAACACAATTATCTCTCGCTACAGTAAGATGGAAACACAATTATCTCTCGTTACAGAAAGATGGAAACACACTTATCTCTCGTTACAGAAAGATTGAAACACACTTATTTCTCGCTACAGTAAGATTGAAACACAATTATATGGTTCCATACACGACGGAGCTTGTATCGCCGATCATTTAATAACCGAACATATAGCAAAGTACGGAGCTTGTATATCTGAACATATAGCAAAGTACGGAGCTTGTATATCTGAACATATAGCAAAGTACGGAGCTTGTATATCTGAACATATAGCAAAGTACGCAGCTTGTATACCCGAACATATAGCAAAGTACGGAGCTTGTATATCTGAACATATAGCAAAGTACGGAGCTTGTATATATAGCAAAGTACGGAGCTTGTATATCCGAACATATAGCAAAGTACGGAGCTTGTATATCTGAGCATAGAGCAAAGTACAGAGCTTGTATATCCGAACATATAGCAAAGTACGGAGCTTGTATATCCGAACATATAGCAAAGTACGGAGCTTGTATATCCGAACATATAGCAAAGTACGGAGCTTGTATATCCGAACATATAGCAAAGTACGGAGCTTGTATATATAGCAAAGTACGGAGCTTGTATATCCGAACATATAGCAAAGTACGGAGCTTGTATATCTGAGCATAGAGCAAAGTACAGAGCTTGTATATCCGAACATATAGCAAAGTACGGAGCTTGTATATCCGAACATATAGCAAAGTACGGAGCTTGTATATCCGAACATATAGCAAAGTACGGAGCTTGTATATCCGAACATATAGCAAAGTACGGAGCTTGTATATCCGAACATATAGCAAAGTACGGAGCTTGTATATATAGCAAAGTACGGAGCTTGTATATCCGAACATATAGCAAAGTCCGGAGCTTGTATATATAGCAAAGTACGGAGCTTGTATATCCGAACATATAGCAAAGTACGGAGCTTGTATATCTGAGCATATATCAAAGTACGGAGCTTGTATATCTGAGCATATAGCAAAGTACGGAGCTTGTATATCTGAACATATAGCAAAGTATGGAGCTTGTATTTCGGAGAGTAGGCGTGGCTATGGTTCCAGTTGTAAATATCCGGGAGTAGGCGTGGCTATGGCTCCAGTTGTAAATATCCGAGAGTAGGCGTGGCTATGGCTCCAGTTGTAAATATCCGAGAGTAGGCGTGGCTATGGCTCCAGTTGTAAATATCCGAGAGTAGGCTTGGCTATGGCTCCAGTTGTAAATATCGGAGAGTAGGCGTGGCTATAGCTCCAGTTGTAAATATCCGAGAGTAGGCGTGGCTATGGCTCCAGTTGTAAATATCGGAGAGTAGGCGTGGTTATGGTTCCAGTTGTAAATATCGGAGAGTAGGCGTGGCTATGGTTCCAGTTGTAAATAACCGAGAGTAGGAGTGGCTATGGTTCCAGTTGTAAATATCGGAGAGTAGTCATGGCTATGGTTCCAGTTGTAAATATCCGAGAGTAGGCGTGGCTATGGTTCCAGTTGTAAATATCGGAGAGTAGTCATGGCTATGGTTCCAGTTGTAAATATCAGAGAGTAGTCATGGCTATGGTTCCAGTTGTAAATATCGGAGAGTAGTCATGGCTGTGGTTCCAGTTGTAAATATCAGAGAGTAGTCATGGCTATGGTTCCAGTTGTAAATATCGGAGAGTAGTCATGGCTATGGTTCCAGTTGTAAATATCAGAGAGTAGTCATGGCTATGGTTCCAGTTGTAAATATCGGAGAGTAGTCATGGCTATGGTTTCAGTTGTAAATATCGGAGAGTAGTCATGGCTATGGTTCCAGTTGTAAATATCGGAGAGTAGTCATGGCTATGGTTTCAGTTGTAAATATCGGAGAGTAGGCGTGGCTATGGTTCCAGTTGTAAATATCGGAGAGTAGGCGTGGCTATGGTTCCAGTTGTAAATATCGGAGAGTAGGCGTGGTTATGATTCGAGTTGTAAATATCCGACAGTAGGTGTGGTGTGGCTATGGTTCCAGTTGTAAATATCCGAGGTTATGGCTCCAGTTGTAAATATCCGAGAGTAGGCGTGGCTATGGTTCCAGTTGTAAATATCCGAGAGTAGGCGTGGCTATGGTTTCATACTGGAAAGAACAATCCCATATACTTGATAGAAATTCTGACTGTTTTACACATACAAATTCTTTTATTTCATTCCTTTCAAATTTCAATCATTTAGATGTATAAAAAATGTGGACAAAATACTGAAACGCAAAGACTTAGACTTAGCTCCACATAATTAATGTTTACAAAATGCATTAACGGAAAGCAAGGTGTATAGATATGTATACTGTATGATACACTATGCCGAACAAATTTCTCGAACCCTCGAAATTGGTCTGCACACCAATATAGGATTATCTACGCCACTGAAAGCGTATCACAAAAGATTTTAACTAAAAAAACGCCACATCTGATCAGGATCTATGTTGTTTGCTATTCAGACAAGCGTTTCAGCTCAACTTTCCGAACAGCAAACAGCCTGAGCAGGCAACACATTATGTGCCGTCTGATCTGGCTCTATGCAACAGTGGCAGGTTACGGGTTAACATCCCAAAATGGATAATGTTTTGGAAAGAAGTGACCTGAAAACATTTGTTCGTCATCAACAATATATAATTTAGTAATATTTATAACCGATTACATAATATATACAACCTAATACATAGATTGTACTGGCAGTGATGTAACACTCGATATATATATACAACCTAATACATAGATTAATCTGGCAGTGATGTAACACTTGATATGTTCTACACCTAGAAGCAATATTGGTTCCCTGCTTGTGAAGATTAACACCTAGAAGCAATATTGGTTCCCTGCTTGTGAAGATTAACACCTAGAAGCAATATTGGTTCCCTGCTTGTGAAGATTAACACCTAGAAGCAATATTGGTTCCCTGCTTGTGAGGATTAATCCATTAACACCTAGAAGCAATATTGGTTCCCTGCTTGTGAAGATTCACCCATTAACACCTAGAAGCAATATTGGTTCCCTGCTTGTGAGGATTAACACCTAGAAGCAATATTGGTTCCCTGCTTGTGAAGATTAACACCTAGAAGCAATATTGGTTCCCTGCTTGTGAGGATTAATCCATTAACACCTAGAAGCAATAATGGTTCCCTGCTTGTGAAGGTTCACCCATTAACACCTAGAAGCAATATTGGTTCCCTGCTTGTGAGGATTAACCCATTAACACCTAGAAGCAAGTTTGGTTCCCTGTTTGTGAGGATTAACACCTAGAAGCAATATTGGTTCCCTGCTTGTGAGGATTAACCCATAGAAGCAATATTGGTTCCCTGCTTGTGAAGATTAACCCCTAGAAGCAATATTGGTTCCCTGCTTGTGAGAATTACCACCTAGAAGCAATATTGTAAGGCGAATGTTTCTTATAAATAAAATAAAACACCAACAATTTAAATTGATAGCAACGACAATGCTACACCGTATGTATACACATTTATTAAACTCGCAAATGCGAGTGGATATATATACATTGAAAACATTTAATGTGAGTCGACGGGTGAAATTCTACACCCCTTTGTTGAAGATGGGGGTGATCTTCTGTTAAGGTAGGAAAACCGCACATGGTAAATTGGGTGGACAATTTAAAAACCCGGAAAATAAATGCACAATGAGATTATGTTAACTAATAAATACATTCCAAGGAAATGTATGGCCAATATGCACCCCCCCTTCAAAGTTCAAGCAACTAAAAATAAAAAAACGGTGGCCTAAAAAAACACCACCTTCCCTTATCCAGAAGGATGCAGTCTACAGAGTGACCACTGGATGCAGTCTACACAGTGACCACTAGATGCAGTCTACACAGTGACCACTGGATGCAGTCTACATAGTGACCACTGGATGCAGTCTACAGAGTGACCACTGGATGCAGTCTACATAGTGACCACTGGATGCAGTCTACATAGTGACCACTGGATGCAGTCTACATAGTGACCACTTGATGCAGTCTACATAGTGACCACTGGATGCAGTCTACATAGTGACCACTGGATGCAGTCTACATAGTGACCACTGGATGCAGGCTACATAGTGACCACTTGATGCAGTCTACATAGTGACCACTGGGTGCAGTCTACATAGTGACCACTGGATGCAGTATACATAGTGACCATTGGATGCAGTCTACACAGTGACCACTGGATGCAGTCTACATAGTGACCACTGGATGCAGTATACATAGTGACCACTGGATGCAGTCTACATAGTGACCACTGGATGCAGTCTACACAGTGACCACTGGATGCAGTCTACATAGTGACCACTGAATGCAGTATACACAGTGACCACTGGATGCAGTCTACACAGTGACCACTGGATGCAGTCTACATAGTGACCACTGGATGCAGTCTACACAGTGAACACTGGATGCAGTCTACACAGTGACCACTGGATGCAGTCTACATAGTGACCACTGGATGCAGTATACATAGTGACCACTGGATGCAGTCTACATAGTGACCACTGGATGCAGTCTACACAGTGACCACTGGATGCAGTCTACATAGTGACCACTGAATGCAGTATACACAGTGACCACTGGATGCAATCTACACAGTGACCACTGGATGCAGTCTACATAGTGACCACTGGATGCAGTCTACACAGTGACCACTGGATGCAGTCTACATAGTGACCACTGAATGCAGTATACACAGTGACCACTGGATGATTCTACATAGTGACCACTGGATGCAGTCTGCACAGTGACCACTAGATGCAGTCTACACAGTGACCACTGGATGCAGTCTACATAGTGACCACTGGATGCAGTCTACACAGTGACCACTGGATGCAGTCTACATAGTGACCACTGAATGCAGTATACACAGTGACCACTGGATTCTACATAGTGACCACTGGATGCAGTCTGCACAGTGACCACTGGATACAGTCTACACAGTGACCACTGGATGCAGTCTACACAGTGACCACTGGATGCAGTCTAAACAGTGACTACTGGATGCAGTCTACATAGTGACCACTGGATGCAGTCTACAGAGTGACCACTGGATGCAGTCTACATAGTGACCACTGGATGCAGTCTACATAGTGACCACTGGATGCAGTCTACAGAGTGACCACTGGATGCAGTCTACATAGTGACCACTGGATGCAGTCTACATAGTGACCACTGGATGCAGTCTACATAGTGACCACTAAATGCAGTCTACATAGTGACCACTTGATGCAGTCTACATAGTAACCACTGGATGCAGTCTACATAGTGACCACTGGATGCAGTATTCATAGTGACCACTGAATGTTGTCTACATAGTGACCACTTAATGTTGTCTACATAGTGACCACTTGATGTTGTCTACACAGTGACCACTTGGTGTTTGTTGTCTGCATAGTGACCACTGGATGCAGTCTACATAGTGACCACTGGATGCAGTCTACACAGTGATCACTGGATGCAGTCTACACGGTTACCACTCAACGTCGTCTTACACTGTGACCACTCGACGTCGTCTACACGGTGAACACTCGACGTCGTCTTACACGGTGACCACTCAACGTCGTCTACACGGTGAACACTCAACGTCTTCTACACGGTGACCACTCAACGTCATCTACACGGTGACCACACAACGTCGTCTACACGGTGACCACTCGACGTCATCTACACGGTGACCACACAACGTCGTCTACACGGTGACCACTCGACGTCGTCTACACGGTGACCACTCGACGTCATCTACACGGTGACCACTCAACGTCGTCTACACGGTGACCATACAACGTCGTCTACACGGGACCACTCAACGTCGTCTACATGGTGAACACTCCACGTCGTCTTACACAGTTACCACTCAACATCGTCTTACACTGTGACCAATCGACGTCGTCTACACGGTGAACACTCGACGTCGTCTTACACGGTGACCACTCAACGTCGTCTACACGGTGAACACTCAACGTCTTCTACACGGTGACCACTCAACGTCATCTACACGGTGACCACACAACGTCGTCTACACGGTGACCACTCGACGTCATCTACACGGTGACCACACAACGTCATCTACACGGTGACCACACAACGTCGTCTACACGGTGACCACTCAACGTCGTCTACACGGTGACCATACAACGTCGTCTACACGGTGACCACTCAACGTCGTCTACATGGTGAACACTCGACGTCGTCTTACACGGTGACCACTCGACGTCTTCTACACGGTGACCACTCAACGTCATCTACACGGTGACCACACAACGTCGTCTACACGGTGAACACTCGACGTCATCTACACGGTGACCACTCGACGTCATCTACACGGTTACCACTCAACGTCGTCTACACGGTGACCACTCAACGTCGTCTACACGGTGAACACTCGACGTCGTCTTACACGGTGACCACTCGACGTCGTCTACACAGTGACCACTCGACGTCGTCTTACACGGTAACCACTCGACGTCGTCTACACGGTGACCACTCGACGTCGTCTTACACGGTGAACACTCGACGTCGTCTTACACGGTGAACACTCGACGTCGTCTACACGGTGACCACTCGACGTCGTCTTACACGGTGAACACTCGACGTCGTCTTACACGGTGAACACTCGACGTCGTCTACACGGTGACCACTCGACGTATAAATTATTATAGCTTAGATATTATTGCTAGATAATTGCGATCTATAAAAGAGTGAAATGTAAATATGCGTAAATATACAAAACCTCGCCCCATTGTACTGGGCACATATACTTGGTGAAGGGACCATTAGAATCTAGTATACCAGTTACCATTTTGGAATGCTTAAATTGTGCAACATCACCAAGCATCAACTCGAATCAAATGTTATTTCAAATGCTAATGTCCGATTAGCGCAGTGGTTAGCGCGCTCGCTTCTCACCAATGCGACCCGGGTTCGAACCGGGAAGTATGTGAGATGGTACGATGGTCGCCAGATCGGACAGGTGGGTTTTCTCCGGGTACTCTGGATTCCTCCCACACGAATGACCACATAATTTATACGCTTTCATCCGAGCCAACGAGAGTGATTAATATAAGTTGCTCAAACTTGCTTCGCAATCGTTATTAAATGTTATTTACTGTCGTTATCCTCTTGCATATCAAGTGCTGTGGCGTGTTTGCAACTTGCATTGGGCTGTGGCGTGTTTGCAACTTGCATTGGGCTGTGACGTGTTTGCAACTTGCATTGGGCTGTGACTGGGGTCCTAGACTGTTCTGGCACTGCTTTCTTCATAATTAAATTTGTAGACATCTGCAGTACAATACAGACGGATCTGTAGTCCAGTCCCATGCTGGACTGGTAATCCAGGTTCGATCCCCCGTCTGACCATAATAAAATTAACAGTCTTTCAGATGGGACGTTAAACAGAGGTCTCGTGTCAATGCTTTACGTCGTGCACGTAAAAGAACCAGAGGAGACTCTGTAATGGGTCTCTGTCTGTATCATTGCACTATCCTCCAAAATCTAAAATGACTAATCTCTTCAGGAGGCGTCGCTCATATGGGCAACCAGTAACGACGATAAATAAACGTAAAACACACATATTACGATCAGCTGAATTGACGTTTGTTTAATATTGGAGTTTATACCAAGCCCGTGTTAGTACTGTCGTTCAGAGATATTCTAAATCACATTAGTCTGAAAATGTGTGGCGTCCGTGGTCCAGTGGTAGAACGTCGGATTTGGAATCGAACGGTCCCGGGTTCGATACTCGGCCAGGCCACGTATGTAGTGCCATTGAGCAAGGCACCTCACACACATTGCTTAGTACTGGTTAATCGCTTAGGTCGGCTAAGCCTGCCCAGGAAAACATGTCTAAGTCCCCGCGATGAGTTTGACATTAAAGGAACATACATACATACAAATGAAAATGCACAGGCACCAAGGGTGAGATATAGCGGTAAATATGTACCATAAATCGTGTTATTCAGGATGCACACACTGCATTACGCATGTCTGTTCTCCCTTGTTACATTAGTTTGTTATGTCAACAAACGTCGTATACGATGGTTCTAATCTCGACATTGTTCCTTCCCATACTGCCGTTTGGTGTGCGGTCAGCTACTAAAATCATTGCTATCGACTCGACCTGATGCCCGACTTTCAACGTAAAATCTTTATCTCAACCAGACGATCAGAATATAGTATCAACCACGCATAAAGCGCCTTCATCACTTGCTCCGCCCAGGGTTATGGTTAGGGTTAGGTTCAAAACGCGTGGTTGGTGTCATTATTCAGTTGGGTGGTTGAGACGACTTTCAAGGAAGTACTGATGTTCACACAAGGAAGTTCTGATGTTCACACAAGGAAGTACTGATGTCCACACAAGGAAGTACTGATGTTCACACAAGGAAGTACTGATGTTCACACGTGATGTCTCGTATGTCAGAAATAGCTGGCCATGTACTGTTGTTGAGATCCCTGCAGTTCGTGAATGGCATCTCCATACTTTGTAAAGTCTTGTACTGTTGTTGAGATCCCTGCAGTTCGTGAATGGCATCTCCATACTTTGTAAAGTATTGTACTGTTGTTGAGATCCCTGCAGTTCGTGAATGGCATCTCCATACTTTGTAAAGTCTTGTACTGTTGTTGAGATTCCTGCAGTTCGTGAATGGCATCTCCATACTTTGTAAAGTCTTGTACTGTTGTTGAGATTCCTGCAGTTCGTGAATGGCATCTCCATACTTTGCAAAGTCTTGCACTGTTGTTGAGATTCCTGCAGTTCGTGAATGGCATCTCCATACTTTGTAAAGTCTTGTACTGTTGTTGAGATTCCTGCAGTTCGTGAATGGCATCTCCATACTTTGTAAAGTCTTGTACTGTTGTTGAGATCCCTGCAGTTCGTGAATGGCATCTCCATACTTTGTAAAGTCTTGTACTGTTGTTGAGATCCCTGCAGTTCGTGAATGGCATCTCCATACTTTGTAAAGTCCAATACCACCTTACTCATCTTTACTGGGTGGTTGGCCACTTTACCACTCATGTATAATCTGATATTTGTTTTTCTAATTATGTAGTTCTTTTTTTGCGATCTGAGATTCTTAACCACTGGATAAACGCCTCCCGTCTATGCTCAGTATACAGTGTTGGGCATATCACGTGTATGTATTTAGTTACAGCGGTGACGCATTCAATACCCCCTGCCGTACAGCTATATGAAACGTTCTTCTGTGTGTTTTACGTTTATTTATCGTCGCTACCGGATGCCCATATGAGCCACGCCTCCTGAAGAGATTAGTCATTTTAGATGTGTGTACCCATTCCAGAGTCTACTCTGGTTCTCTTACGTGCACGGTGTAAAGCGGCAACACGGGATCTTGGTGTAAAGTCTCATTTGAAAGACTGTTAACTTTATTAGGATCAGACGGGGGATCGAACCTACGACCCTTGGATAATGGAACGTTCTAAACGTTGAACTAGTATAAATACACCGTGTATGTACATACGATCCCTGGATAATGGAACGTTCTAAACGTTGAACTAGTATAAATACACCGTGTATGTACATACGATCCCTGGATAATGGAACGTTCTAAACGTTGAACTAGTATAAATACACCGTGTATGTACATACGATCCCTGGATAATGGAACGTTCTAAACGTTGAACTAGTATAAATACACCGTGTATGTACATACGATCCCTGGATAATGGAACGTTCTAAACGTTGAACTAGTATAAATACACCGTGTATGTACATACGATCCCTGGATAATGGAACGTTCTAAACGTTGAACTAGTATAAATACACCGTGTATGTACATACGATCCCTGGATAATGGAACGTTCTAAACGTTGAACTAGTATAAATACACCGTGTATGTACATACGATCCCTGGATAATGGAACGGTCTAAACGTTGAACTAATATAAATACACCGTGTATGTACATACGACCCCTGGATAATGGAACGTTCTAAACGTTGAACTAATATAAATACACCGTGTATGTACATACGACCCCTGGATAATGGAACGGTCTAAACGTTGAATTAATATAAATACATCGTGTGTGTACATACGACCCCTGGATAATGGAACGGTCTAAACGTTGAATTAATATAAATATCTCCTGTATATAGCTATAGACGTACAGTATATCTCTGTATGTAGCTATAGACGTATGTCCAGACGTACAGTATATCTCCTGTATGTAGCTATAGACGTATGTCCAGGCGTACAGTATATCTCCTGTATATAGCTATAGACGTATGCCCAGACGTACAGTATATCTCCTGTATATAGCTATAGACGTATGTCCAGACGTACAGTATATCTCCTGTATATAGCTATAGACGTATGTCCAGAGGTACAGTATATCTCCTGTATATAGCTATAGACGTATGTCCAGACGTACAGTATATCTCCTGTATATAGCTATAGACGTATGTCCAGAGGTACAGTATATCTCCTGTATATAGCTATAGACGTATGTCCAGACGTACAGTATATCTCCTGTATATAGCTATAGACGTATGTCCAGAGGTACAGTATATCTCCTGTATATAGCTATAGACGTATGTCCAGACGTACAGTATATCTCCTGTATATAGCTATAGACGTATGTCCAGACGTACAGTATATCTCCTGTATATAGCTATAGACGTATGTCCAGGCGTACAGTATATCTCCTGTATATAGCTATAGACGTATGTCCAGACGTACAGTATATCTCCTGTATATAGCTATAGACGTATGTCCAGGCGTACAGTATATCTCCTGTATATAGCTATAGACGTATGTCCAGACGTACAGTATATCTCCTGTATGTAGCTATAGACGTATGTCCAGACGTACAGTATATCTCCTGTATATAGCTATAGACGTATGTCCAGACGTACAGTATATCTCCTGTATATAGCTATAGACGTATGTCCAGGCGTACAGTATATCTCCTGTATATAGCTATAGACGTATGTCCAGACGTACAGTATATCTCCTGTATATAGCTATAGACGTATGTCCAGACGTACAGTATATCTCCTGTATATAGCTATAGACGTACAGTATATCTCCTGTATATAGCTATAGACGTATGTCCAGACGTACAGTAAATCTCCTGTATATAGCTATAAACGTATGTCCAGACGTACAGTATATCTCCTGTATATAGCTATAGACGTATGTCCAGACGTACAGTATATCTCCTGTATGTAGCTATAGATGTATGTCCAGACGTACAGTATATCTCCTGTATATAGCTATAGACGTATGTCCAGACGTACAGTATATCTCCTGTATATAGCTATAGACGTACAGTATATCTCCTGTATATAGCTATAGACGTATGTCCAGACGTACAGTAAATCTCCTGTATATAGCTATAAACGTATGTCCAGACGTACAGTATATCTCCTGTATATAGCTATAGACGTATGTCCAGACGTACAGTATATCTCCTGTATGTAGCTATAGATGTATGTCCAGACGTACAGTATATCTCCTGTATATAGCTATAGACGTATGTCCAGACGTACAGTATATCTCCTGTATATAGCTATAGACGTATGTCCAGACGTACAGTATATCTCCTGTATATAGCTATAGACGTATGTCCAGACGTACAGTATATCTCCTGTATGTAGCTATAGATGTATGTCCAGACGTACAGTATATCTCCTGTATATAGCTATAGACGTATGTCCAGACGTACAGTATATCTCCTGTATATAGCTATAGACGTATGTCCAGGCGTACAGTATATCTCCTGTATATAGCTATAGACGTATGTCCAGACGTACAGTATATCTCCTGTATATAGCTATAGACGTACAGTATATCTCCTGTATGTAGCTATCGACCTATGTCCAGACGTACAGTATATCTCCTGTATATAGCTATAGACGTATGTCCAGACGTACAGTATATCTCTGTATGTAGCTATAGACGTATGTCCAGACGTACAGTATATCTCCTGTATGTAGCTATAGACGTATGTCCAGGCGTACAGTATATCTCCTGTATATAGATATAGACTTATGTCCAGGCGTACAGTAAATCTCCTGTATGTAGCTATAGACGTATGTCCAGACGTACAGTATATCTCCTGTATGTAGCTATAGACGTATGTCCAGCCATACAGTATATCTCCTGTATGTAGCTATAGACGTATGTCCAGACGTACAGTATATCTCCTGTATGTAGCTATAGACGTATGTCCAGGCGTACAGTATATCTCCTGTATATACCTATAGACGTATGTCCAGACGTACAGTATATCTCCTGTATGTAGCTATAGACGTATGTCCAGACGTACAGTATAGCTCTTGTATATAGCTATAGACGTATGTCCAGGCGTACAGTATATCTCCTGTATATAGCTATAGACGTATGTCCAGACGTACAGTATATCTCCTGTATATAGCTATAGACGTATGTCCAGACATACAGTATATCTCCTGTATGTAGCTATAGACGTATGTCCAGGCGTACAGTATATCTCCTGTATATAGCTATAGACGTATGTCCAGACGTACAGTATATCTCCTGTATATAGCTATAGACGTATGTCCAGACGTACAGTATATCTCCTGTATGTAGCTATAGACGTATGTCCAGGCATACAGTATATCTCCTGTATGTAGCGATAGACGTATGTCCAGACGTACAGTATATCTCCTGTATATAGCTATAGACGTATGTCCAGACGTACAGTATATCTCCTGTATATAGCTATAGATGTATGTCCAGACGTACAGTATATCTCCTGTATATAGCTATAGACGTATGTCCAGACGTACAGTATATCTCCTGTATGTAGCTATAGATGTATGTCCAGACGTACAGTATATCTCTGTATGTAGCTATAGACGTATGTCCAGACGTACAGTATATCTCTGTATGTAGCTATAGACGTATGTCCAGACGTACAGTATATCTCCTGTATATAGCTATAGACGTATGTCCAGACGTACAGTATATCTCCTGTATGTAGCTATAGACGTATGTCCAGACGTACAGTATATCTCCTGTATATAGTTATAGACGTATGTCCAGACGTACAGTATATCTCCTGTATATAGCTATAGACGTATGTCCAGACGTACAGTATATCTCTTGTATATAGCTATAGACGTATGTCCAGGCATACAGTATATCTCCTGTATATAGCTATAGACGTATGTCCAGGCATACAGTATATCTCCTGTATGTAGCTATAGACGTATGTCCAGGCGTACAGTATATCTCCTGTATATAATATCTCCTGTATGTAGCTATAGACGTATGTCCAGGCGTACAGTATATCTCCTGTATATAGCTATAGACGTATGTCCAGACGTACAGTATATCTCCTGTATATAGCTATAGACGTATGTCCAGACGTACAGTATATCTCTGTATGTAGCTATAGACGTATGTCCAGGCGTACAGTATATCTCCTGTATATAGCTATAGACGTATGTCCAGGCGTACAGTATATCTCCTGTATGTAGCTATAGACGTATGTCCAGGCGTACAGTATATCTCCTGTATATAGCTATAGACGTATGTCCAGGCGTACAGTATATCTCCTGTATATAGCTATAGACGTCTGTTTATTTGTTTAGCTATGTACGGTGTAGGGTGACTTTGTTGTGTTGTGGATTTTACTGTTGTTTATTTGTTTAGCTATGTACGGTGTAGGGTGACTTTGTTGTGTTGTGGATTTTACTGTTTATTTGTTTAGCTATGTACGGTGTAGGAAGACTTTGTTGTGTTGTGGATTTTACTGTTGTTTATTTGTTTAGCTATGTACGGTGTAGAGTGACTTTGTGTGTTGTGGATTGTACTGTTTATTTGTTTAGCTATGTACAGTGTAGGGTGACTTTGTGTGTTGTTGATTGTACTGTTTATTTGTTTAGCTATGTACGGTGTAGGATGACTTTGTTGTGTTGTGGATTTTACTGTTGTTTATTTGTTTAGCTATGTACGGTGTAGAGTGACTTTGTTGTGTTGTGGATTTTACTGTTTATTTGTTTAGCTGTGTACGGTGACTTTGTTGTATTGTAGATTTTACTGTTTATTTGTTTAGCTATGTACGGTGACTTTGTTATGTTGTGGATTTTACTGTTTATTTGTTTAGCTGTGTACGGTGACTTTGTTGTGTTGTGGATTTTACTTGACTGGGATGAAACTTGTCTCCAATCCTGTTCCCACGGTTGTACATTTCCGAAGTCATGTTGGAGCTGCCGTGCATCCTTCCGGCCCCTAATGGTCCTGTGCATCAGACAATCGTAAGTCAATAGACTGGGCTAATCGGTTAACCCCGTACCAAATCCATAATCCTACCCAAATAGGATATATTTGTGGAAGTCGTGATAGCGCAGTGGATGCGCGTTCGCTTCAGGTGCGAACGGTCTGGAGTTCGAGCCCCAGTGGAGCCGTTACGATTGTGCCCTTAGGCAATGCATTTAAAGTCCACGTTGCCTCTTCTCTCTCCCTCTTGGCGATGGATTCCATCAGGAATGAGGTATCGAGAGAGATCAGTATAAGTTATAAGAACTTGTTTCGCAATCGAGCTAAAATAAATTTGTATAAATTAAATGGTATACATTTAGTACAGTGAAATCTGTGTTAGTGGTCACCTCCGTTATACAGTGAAACCTGTGTTAGTGGTCACCTCCAGTATACAGTGAAACCTGTGTTAGTGGTCACCTCCGTTATACAGTCAAACCTGTATTAGTGGTCACCTCCGTTATACAGTCAAACCGTGTTAGTGGTCACCTCCATTATACAGTCAAACCTGTGTTAGTGGTCACCTCCATTATACAGTGAAACCTGTGTTAGTGGTCACCTCCATTATACAGTGAAACCTGTGTTAGTGGTCACCTCCATTATACAGTGAAACCTGCGTTAGTGGTCACCTCCGTTATACAGTGAAACCTGTGTTAGTGGTCCCCTCCATTAAACAGTGAAACCTGTGTTAGTGGTCACCTCCGTTATACAGTGAAACCTGTATTAGTGGTCACCTCCGTTATACAGTGAAACCTGTGTTAGTGGTCACCTCCATTATACAGTGAAACCTGTGTTAGTGGTCACCTCCATTATACAGTGAAACCCGTGTTAGTGGTCACCTCCATTATACAGTCAAACCTGTGTTAGTGGTTACCTCCATTATACAGTGAAACCTGTGTTAGTGGTCACCTCCATTATACAGTGAAACCTGTGTTAGTGGTCACCTCCGTTATACAGTCAAACCTGTATTAGTGGTCACCTCCGTTATACAGTCAAACCTGTGTTAGTGGTCACCTCCATTATACAGTCAAACCTGAACCCATTAAACAGCAAACCACACCCCAAACATCAAACCTGCATTAAGCAGCCAACCTCCATTAAGCAGCCAAGTCCGCCTCCGTGGTCGAGTGGTTAAGGTCGCTGACTTGTATACCACTGTAACCTATCATCACTGATGGTCACGGGTTCGACCCCCGCTCAGGCCGTGTCTCATTTATATGAAAAAGTTGGCAGTTTCTTACGGAAGTTGGTGCACCCAAGTACTGGTTAACCGCTGGAGCCTGCCCAGGAAAGGTGTTGATAAGTAAACTGCCCGCTGGCGATATAGCCCGAAACGGTGCTGATGCAGGCGTAAAACCCGAAACATAACATAACAGTAAGCAGCGAACCTGCATTAAGCAGCCAGTATCCAGATTCCTAATGTTGTTTTATTATACATTTGACCTATATTAAGCAGCCACTTGTGCTAAGCAGCCACCCTATGTGATTCCCTTGAGTGGTGTGTGGACAGATGACTTGAAGGATAAGGATGAAAATTGATATCCTCAATATTCTGACAAATTATACCCACACGGATCTTGAACCACATACAAGGAGCGTGAATCACCCACAAGAGTTGAAATTACCATAAGGAGCTCAAAGAATACATGCTCGAAAAACGCATATGGTTATCTTACACATGATTAGCTTAACTACCGATCAGAGGACAAACAGTATCAAAGAGCACAAACATTATCAAAGAGCACAAACATTATCAAAGAGCACAAACATTATCAAAGAGAAGCAGCCCCATCAAATACAATGGAATTATATGTGAATTTACAATGTAAATAATGCATAGACAATATAGTCGATACTATGGATTTGATATAAATACTCAATGACAAACACAATTATCTCGCATTACAGCGAGATGGAAACACAATTATCTCTCGCTACAGTAAGATGGAAACACAATTATCTCTCGTTACAGTAAGATGGAAACACAATTATCTCTCGCTACAGAAAGATGGAAACACAATTATCTCTCGTTACAGTAAGATGGAAACACAATTATCTCTCGTTACAGTAAGATGGAAACACAATTATCTCTCGTTACAGAAAGATGGAAACACAATTATCTCTCGTTACAGTAAGATGGAAACACAATTATCTCTCGTTACAGAAAGATGGAAACACAATTATCTCTCGCTACAGTAAGATTGAAACACAATTATATGGTTCCATACACGACGGAGGTAGTATCGCCGATCATTTAATAACCGAACATATAGCAAAGTACGGAGCTTGTATATCTGAACATATAGCAAAGTACGGAGCTTGTATATCCGAACATATAGCAAAGTACGGAGCTTGTATATCTGAGCATATAGCAAAGTACGGAGTTTGTATATCCGAACATATAGCAAAGTACGGAGCTTGTACATCCGAACATATAGCAAAGTACGGAGCTTGTATATCTGAACATATAGCAAAGTACGGAGCTTGTATATCCGAGCATATAGCAAAGTACGGAGCTTGTATATCCAACATATAGCATAGTATGGAGCTTGTACATCCGAACATATAGCAAAGTACGGAGCTTGTATATCCGAACATATAGCAAAGTACGGAGCTTGTATATCTGAGCATATAGCAAAGTATGGAGCTTGTACATCCGAACATATAGCAAAGTACGGAGCTTGTATATCCGAACATATAGCAAAGTACGGAGCTTGTATATCCGAGCATATAGCAAAGTAGGGAGCTTGTATATCCGAACATATAGCAAAGTACGGAGCTTGTATATCCGAACATATAGCAAAGTACGGAGCTTGTATATCCGAACATATAGCAAAGTACGGAGCTTGTATATATAGCAAAGTACGGAGCTTGTATATCCGAACATATAGCAAAGTACGGAGCTTGTATATCTGAACATATAGCAAAGTACGGAGCTTGTATATCCGAACATATAGCAAAGTACGGAGCTTGTATATCCGAACATATAGCAAAGTACGGAGCTTGTATATCCGAACATATAGCAAAGTACGGAGCTTGTATATCCGAACATATAGCAAAGTACGGAGCTTGTATATCCGAACATATAGCAAAGTACGGAGCTTGTATATCCGAACATATAGCAAAGTACGGAGCTTGTATATCCGAGCATATAGCAAAGTACCAGCTTGTATATCCGAACATATAGCAAAGTACGGAGCTTGTATATAGCAAAGTACGGAGCTTGATATATAGCAAAGTACGGAGCTTGTATATCCGAACATATAGCAAAGTACGGAGTTTGTATATATAGCAAAGTACGGAGCTTGTATATCCGAACATATAGCAAAGTACAGAGCTTGTATATATAGCAAAGTACGGAGCTTGTATATATAGCAAAGTACGGAGCTTGTATATCCGAACATATAGCAAAGTACGGAGCTTGTATATCTGAACATATAGCAAAGTACGGAGCTTGTATATCCGAACATATAGCAAAGTACGGAGCTTGTACATCCGAACATATAGCAAAGTACGGAGCTTGTATATCTGATCATATAGCAAAGTACGGAGCTTGTACATCCGAACATATAGCAAAGTACGGAGCTTGTATATCTGAACATATAGCATAGTACGGAGCTTGTATATCTGAGCATATAGCAAAGTACGGAGCTTGTATATCTGAACATATAGCAAAGTACGGAGCTTGTATATCCGAACATATAGCGTGGTTATGGTTCCAGTTGTAAATATCGGAGAGTAGGCATGGTTATGGTTCCAGTTGTAAATATCTGAGAGTAGGCGTGGCTATGGTTCCAGTTGTAAATATCTGAGAGTAGGCATGGTTATGGTTCCAGTTGTAAATATCCGAGAGTAGGCATGGCTATGGTTTCAGTTGTAAATATCGGAGAGTAGGCATGGTTATGGTTCCAGTTGTAAATATCCGAGAGTAGGCATGGCTATGGTTTCAGTTGTAAATATCGGAGAGTAGGCATGGTTATGGTTCCAGTTGTAAATATCCGAGAGTAGGCATGGTTATGGTTCCAGTTGTAAATATCCGAGAGTAGTCATGGCTATGGTTCCAGTTGTAAATATCCGAGGTTATTGTTCCAGTTGTAAATATCGGAGAGTAGGCATGGCTATGGTTTCAGTTGTAAATATCCGAGGTTATGGTTCCAGTTGTAAATATCAGAGAGTAGGCGTGGCTATGGTTCCAGTTGTAAATATCGGAGAGTAGGCGTGGCTATGGTTCCAGTTGTAAATATCGGAGAGTAGGCGTGGCTATGGTTCCAGTTGTAAATATCGGAGAGTAGGCGTGGCTATGGTTCCAGTTGTAAATATCGGAGAGTAGGCGTGGTTATGGTTCCAGTTGTAAATATCGGAGAGTAGGCGTGGTTATGGTTCCAGTTGTAAATATCGGAGAGTAGGCGTGGCTATGGTTCCAGTTGTAAATATCGGTGAGTAGGCGTGGCTATGGTTCCAGTTGTAAATATCCGAGAGTAGGTGTGGCTATGGTTCCAGTTGTAAATATCGGAGAGTAGGCTTGGCTATGGTTCCAGTTGTAAATATCGGTGAGTAGGCGTGGCTATGGTTCCAGTTGTAAATATCGGAGAGTAGGCGTGGCTATGGTTTCATACTGGAAAGAACAATCCCATATACTTGATAGAAATTCTGACTGTTTTACACATACAAATTCTTTTATTTCATTCCTTTCAAAATTCAATCATTTAGATGTATAAAAAATGTGGACAAAATACTGAAACCCAAGGACTTAGACTTAGCTCCACATAATTAATGTTTACAAAATGCATTAACGGAAAGGATGGTGTATAGATATGTATACTGTATGATACACTATGCCGAACAAATTTCTCGAACCCTCGAAATTGGTCTGCACACCAATATATGATTATCTACGCCACTGAAAGCGTATCACAAAAGATTTTAACTAAAAAACGCCACATCTGATCAGGATCTATGTTGTTTGCTATTCAGACAAGCGTTTCAGCTCAACTATCCGAACAGCAAACAGCTTGATCAGGCAACACATTATGTGCCGTCTGATCTGGCTCTATGCAAACAGCATCAGGGAACACATTATGTGCCGTCTGATCTGGCTCTATGCAAACATCATGTTCAGACAACACATTATGTGCCGTCTGATCTGGCTCTATGCAAACAGCTTGATCAGGCAACACATTATGTGCCGTCTGATCTGACTCTATGCAAACAGCTTGATCAGGCAATACATTATGTGCCGTCTGATCTGGCTCTATGCAAACAGCTTGATCAGGCAACACATTATGTGCCGTCTGATCTGGCTCTATGCAAACAGCTTGATCAGGCAACACATTATGTGCCGTCTGATCTGACTCTATGCAAACAGCATCAGGCAACACATCATGTGCCGTCTGATCTGGCTCTATGCAAACAGCATCAGGCAACACATTATGTGCCGTCTGATCTGGCTCTATGCAAACATCATGTTCAGACAACACATTATGTGCCGTCTGATCTGACTCTATGCAAACAGCATCAGGCAACACATTATGTGCTGTCTGATCTGGCTCTATGCAAACAGCATCAGGCAACACATTATGTGCCGTCTGATCTGACTCTATGCAAACAGCATCAGACAACACATTATGTGCCGTCTGATCTGACTCTATGCAAACAGCATCAGGCAACACATTATGTGCCGTCTGATCTGGCTCTATGCAAACAGCATCAGGCAACACATTATGTGCCGTCTGATCTGACTCTATGCAAACAGCATCAGACAACACATTATGTGCCGTCTGATCTGACTCTATGCAAACAGCATCAGGCAACACATTATGTGCCGTCTGATCTGACTCTATGCAAACAGCATCAGACAACACATTATGTGCCGTCTGATCTGGCTCTATGCAAACAGCTTGATCAGACAAAACATTATGTGCCGTCTGATCTGACTATGCAAACAGCTTGATCAGACACCACATCACAACACCCCCAGTGGGACTCGAACAAACAGCAAGTAATTTGACGTCAACAACCGTAACCACTCAGCCACAGGGGCCCGCCCGCCCACACATCCTTGAAGTAAATTTCTCTCCCGCTTTCATTTTATGTTTAACCTTTTTAACACCACATACCTCTAAATAGGCTTACAAAAAGTGTAAATCCAGATGAGCCGGCTCGTAACGAGCCGTCTCATCAGAATCTGCACTTTTTGTCATTAATATTACTAATTTTAGACAAAATTACCCATTTTGATAAATGAACTGGTCCAAATGTAATTTTCTTATTAATTTATTGGTCTAAAAAATCATGGAACAGTCCATGTCAGTTAGTTGAATGGGTTAACCCTTTGCACGCTAGCAGTGGAAAAAACCAGTCAAATTATGTTGTGGAATTCGTGCGCGAAAGGCCCAGAGTTTGAGCCCCCCAGCTGGAGCCGTTACGATTGTGCCCTTAGGAGCATTTAAATTCCACATTGCCTCTTCTCTCTCCTTCATGGCGATGGATTCCATCAGGAATGAGGTCTCAAGAGTGATTAAATATAAGTTGAAAGAACTTGTAGTTGAAAGAACTTGTTTCGCAATCGAGCTAAAATAAATTTGTATAAACTAAACAGTCAAATATCTCATGCAATATCTAATATAATTCAATGACATATTTCCAGAGTTTTCAGTTACAAAAAAGAAAAATGCATTAAGTTTAAACTTTAATTTATTTTACGACGATTGCTAAGCAAGCTCTAACAACTTATATTAATCACTCTCGTTGGTGCGGATGAAAGCGTATATGTAGTCATTCGTGTGGGCGGAAACCGGATTACCCTGAGAAAACCCACCTGTCCGATCTGGCGACCACCATACCATCTCACATACTTCCCGGTCCGAGGATCGAACCCGGGTTGCATTGGTGAGAAGCGAGCGCGCTAACCACTGCGCTAATCGTTGTAAATTAAATAATAAAGTTTAAACTAATACCAACTATTATTAATTTCCCAAAACAAAAATGAAAAAAAGAATAAAATGACCCAACTAGAAATATCTAAAGGAAAGAAATCGGAACAAAAGTCACTAAAAATGAGTGAACTAATAAATGACATTAATCTATGTGTAACTATTGGCAACAAAAGTCTAGTAAAATCCACAAAGCAATCCATCTATTAGTAGAAATACACAGCATGCTGCTAAATATAGATCACACCACAATAACCTTGACCTGGTTTCAATGACCTTCACCTTTTACTGTTGTTCATCGTTTTCATTATCGTTATCATATTCATCATCATAGTTTTCATCTGAAATTATTTTATTAAGTACCATGAAGTCAGACGGCTAGTTTAAAGATAGATTTCTTTATCGACGGTGCCCTAATTAATTTCTTTATTTATCGACGATGACCTAATCACCCATATGGCCATCTAAACCTCAAGTCCCAAACCCTCTGCACAAAGAATGGGAAGGGACATAACCCTCTGCACATAATTCAAATGTAATATAAATGCGTAACAAAACTAAGCTTTACCTTATCAAATCATCTACTTTTTATGGGATATCTGGAAAGTCATATAAAAGTTACTTCCCCTTTCATCAGAACACCATTTGTAAAATATACACCAGCAAACTGTAATTGTTGATTTAATTTATCACCGACATAATGTAACGGTGTTTCTGTGCATATATGACATTTACACGGGTGTTTCTGTGCGTATGCATATATGACATTTACACGGGTGTTTCTGTGCGTATGCATATATGACATTTACAGAGGTGTTTCTGTGCATATATGACATTTACACGGGTGTTAATGTGCATGTATGACATTTACACGGGTGTTTCTTTGCGTATGCATATATGACATTTACACGGGTGTTTCTGTGTGTATGCATATATGACATTTACACGGGTGTTTCTGTGCATGTATGACATTTACACTGGCGTTTCTGTGCATGTATGACATTTACACTGGCGTTTCTGTGCATGTATGACATTTACACGGGTGTTTCTATGCATGTATGACATTTACACAGGTGTTTCTGTGCATATATGACATTTACACTGGCGTTTCTATGCGTAAGCATATATGACATTTACACAGGTGTTTCTGTGTGTATGCATATATGACATTTACACGGGTGTTTCTATGCGTATGCATATATGACATTTACAGGGGTGTTTCTGTGTGTATGCATATATGACATTTACACGGGTGTTTCTATGCGTATGCATATATGACATTTACAGGGGTGTTTCTGTGTGTATGCATATATGACATTTACACGGGTGTTTCTGTGCGTATGCATATATGACATTTACACGGGTGTTTCTGTGTGTATGCATATGACATTTACACTGGTGTTTCTGTGTGTATGCATATGACATTTACACTGGTGTTTCTGTGTGTATGCATATATGACATTTACACTGGTGTTTCTGTGTGTATGCATATATGACATTTACACTGGTGTTTCTGTGTGTATGCATATGACATTTACACGGGTGTTTCTTTGTGTATGCATATATGACATTTACACGGGTGTTTCTGTGTGTATGCATATGACATTTACACTGGTGTTTCTGTGTGTATGCATATGACATTTACACTGGTGTTTCTGTGTGTATGCATATGACATTTACACTGGTGTTTCTGTGTGTATGCATATATGACATTTACACTGGTGTTTCTGTGTGTATGCATATATGACATTTACACTGGTGTTTCTGTGTGTATGCATATGACATTTACACTGGTGTTTCAGTGTGTATGCATATGACATTTACACTGGTGTTTCTGTGTGTATGCATATGACATTTACACTGGTGTTTCTGTGTGTATGCATATATGACATTTACACGGGTGTTTCTGTGCGTATGCATATATGACATTTACACTGGTGTTTCTGTGTGTATGCATATGACATTTACACGGGTGTTTCTTTGTGTATGCATATATGACATTTACACTGGAGTTTCTGTGTGTATGCATATATGACATTTACACGGGTGTTTCTGTGTGTATGCATATATGACATTTACACTGGCGTTTCTGTGTGTATGCATATATGACATTTACACTGGCGTTTCTGTGTGTATGCATATGACATTTACACAGGTGTTTCTGTGTGTATGCATATATGACATTTACACTGGTGTTTATCACAAATGAACTTGGATGTGTCGGTGTATTGGTCACTGATGCTACTGGTGTGTGTTTTACGCGCTTAGTTATCGTCGCTACCGGTTGCCCATATGAGTGACGCCTCCTGAAGATATTAGTCATATTAGATTTTTGGAGGATAGTGCAATGATACAGACAGATACCCATTCCAGAGTCTCCTCTGGTTCTTTTACGTGCACTAGGCAAAGTACTGACACGAGACTATAAACCGAGGTGTTATATATCGGTGCTATACACCAGGCATGGTAAAGAACCAGGGATGCTTATATATCGGTGCTATACACCAGGCATGGTAAAGAACCAGGGATGCTTATATATCGGCGCTATACACAAGGCATGGTAAAGGTCCAGGGATGCTTATATATCGGTGCTATACACAAGGCATGGTAAAGGACCAGGGATGCTTATATATCGGTGCTATACACAAGTCATGGTAAAGGACCAGGGATGCCTATATATCGGTGCTATACACCAGGCATGGTAAAGGACCAGGGATGCTTATATATCAGTGCTATACACCAGGCATGGTAAAGGTCCAGGGATGCTTATATATCGGTGCTATACACCAGGCATGGTAACGGTCCAGGGATGCTTATATATCGGTGCTATACACAAGTCATGGTAAAGGACAAGGGATGCTTATATATCGGTGCTATACACCAGGCATGGTAACGGTCCAGGGATGCTTATATATCGGTGCTATACACAAGTCATGGTAAAGGACCAGGGATGCTTATATATCGGTGCTATACACAAGGCATGGTAAAGGTCCAGGGATGCTTATATATCGGTGCTATACACAAGGCATGGTAAAGGACCAGGGCTGCTTATATATCGGTGCTATACACCAGGCATGGTAAAGGACCAGGGATGCTTATATATCGGTGCTATACACAAGGCATGGTAAAGGACCAGGGATGCTTATATATCGGTGCTATACACCAGGCATGGTAAAGGATCAGGAATGCTTATATATCGGTGCTATACACAGGCATGGTAAAGGATCAGGAATGCTTATATATCGGTGCTATACACAGGCATCGTAAAGGACCAGGGATGCTTATATATCGGTGCTATACACAGGCATGGTAAAGGACGAGGGATGCTTATATATCGGTGCTATACACAGGCATGGTAAAGGACGAGGGATGCTTATATATCGGTGCTATACACAGGCATGGTAAAGGACCAGGGATGCTTATATATCGGTGCTATACACCAGGCATGGTAAAGGACCAGGGATGCTTATATATCGGTGCTATACACAAGGCATGGTAAAGGACCAGGGATGCTTATATATCGGTGCTATACACAAGGCATGGTAAAGGACCAGGGATGCTTATATATCGGTGCTATACACCAGGCATGGTAAAGGACCAGGGATGCTTATATATCGGTGCTATACACAAGGCATGGTAAAGGACCAGGGATGCTTATATATCGGTGCTATACACCAGGCATGGTAAAGGACGAGGGATGCTTATATATCGGTGCTATACACCAGGCATGGTAAAGGACCAGGGATGCTTATATATCGGTGCTATACACAAGGCATGGTAAAGGTCCAGGGATGCTTATATATCGGTGCTATACACCAGGCATGGTAAAGGACCAGGGATGCTTATATATCGGTGCTATACACCAGGCATGGTAAAGGACCAGGGATGCTTATATATCGGTGCTATACACAAGGCATGGTAAAGGACCAGGGATGCTTATATATCGGTGCAATACACCAGGCATGGTAAAGGATCAGGAATGCTTATATATCGGTGCTATACACAGGCATGGTAAAGGATCAGGAATGCTTATATATCGGTGCTATACACAGGCATCGTAAAGGACCAGGGATGCTTATATATCGGTGCTATACACAGGCATGGTAAAGGACCACGGATGCTTATATATCGGTGCTATACACCAGGCATGGTAAAGGACCAGGGATGCTTATATATCGGTGCTATACACAAGGCATGGTAAAGGACCAGGGATGCTTATATATCGGTGCTATACACAAGGCATGGTAAAGGACCAGGGATGCTTATATATCGGTGCTATACACAAGGCATGGTAAAGGACCAGGGATGCTTATATATCGGTGCTATACACAAGGCATGGTAAAGGACCAGGGATGCTTATATATCGGTGCTATACACCAGGCATGGTAAAGGACGAGGGATGCTTATATATCGGTGCTATACACAAGTCATGGTAAAGGACCAGGGATGCCTATATATCGGTGCTATACACCAGGCATGGTAAAGGACCAGGGATGCTTATATATCAGTGCTATACACCAGGCATGGTAAAGGTCCAGGGATGCTTATATATCGGTGCTATACACCAGGCATGGTAACGGTCCAGGGATGCTTATATATCGGTGCTATACACAAGTCATGGTAAAGGACAAGGGATGCTTATATATCGGTGCTATACACCAGGCATGGTAACGGTCCAGGGATGCTTATATATCGGTGCTATACACAAGTCATGGTAAAGGACCAGGGATGCTTATATATCGGTGCTATACACAAGGCATGGTAAAGGTCCAGGGATGCTTATATATCGGTGCTATACACAAGGCATGGTAAAGGACCAGGGCTGCTTATATATCGGTGCTATACACCAGGCATGGTAAAGGACCAGGGATGCTTATATATCGGTGCTATACACAAGGCATGGTAAAGGACCAGGGATGCTTATATATCGGTGCTATACACCAGGCATGGTAAAGGATCAGGAATGCTTATATATCGGTGCTATACACAGGCATGGTAAAGGATCAGGAATGCTTATATATCGGTGCTATACACAGGCATCGTAAAGGACCAGGGATGCTTATATATCGGTGCTATACACAGGCATGGTAAAGGACGAGGGATGCTTATATATCGGTGCTATACACAGGCATGGTAAAGGACGAGGGATGCTTATATATCGGTGCTATACACAGGCATGGTAATGGACCACGGATGCTTATATATCGGTGCTATACACCAGGCATGGTAAAGGACCAGGGATGCTTATATATCGGTGCTATACACAAGGCATGGTAAAGGACCAGGGATGCTTATATACCGGTGCTATACACAAGGCATGGTAAAGGACCAGGGATGCTTATATATCGGTGCTATACACAAGGCATGATAAAGGACCAGGGATGCTTATATATCAGTGCTATACACAAGGCATGGTAAAGGACCAGGGATGCTTATATATCGGTGCTATTCACCAGGCATGGTAAAGGACGAGGGATGCTTATATATCGGTGCTATACACAAGGCATTGTAAAGGACCAGGGATGCTTATATATCGGTGCTATACACAAGGCATGGTAAAGGTCCAGGGATGCTTATATATCGGTGCTATACACAAGGCATGGTAAAGGACCAGGGCTGCTTATATATCGGTGCTATACACCAGGCATGGTAAAGGACCAGGGATGCTTATATATCGGTGCTATACACAAGGCATGGTAAAGGACCAGGGATGCTTATATATCGGTGCAATACACCAGGCATGGTAAAGGATCAGGAATGCTTATATATCGGTGCTATACACAGGCATGGTAAAGGATCAGGAATGCTTATATATCGGTGCTATACACAGGCATCGTAAAGGACCAGGGATGCTTATATATCGGTGCTATACACAGGCATGGTAAAGGACGAGGGATGCTTATATATCGGTGCTATACACAGGCATGGTAAAGGACGAGGGATGCTTATATATCGGTGCTATACACAGGCATGGTAAAGAACCACGGATGCTTATATATCGGTGCTATACACCAGGCATGGTAAAAGACCAGGGATGCTTATATATCGGTGCTATACACAAGGCATGGTAAAGGACCAGGGATGCTTATATATCGGTGCTATACACAAGGCATGGTAAAGGACCAGGGATGCTTATATATCGGTGCTATACACAAGGCATGATAAAGGACCAGGGATGCTTATATATCGGTGCTATACACAAGGCATGGTAAAGGACCAGGGATGCTTATATATCGGTGCTATACACCAGGCATGGTAAAGGACGAGGGATGCTTATATATCGGTGCTATACACAAGGCATTGTAAAGGACCAGGGATGCTTATATATCGGTGCTATACACAATGCATGGTAAAGGACCAGGGATGCTTATATATCGGTGCTATACACAAGGCATGGTAAAGGACCAGGGATGCTTATATATCGGTGCTATACACCAGGCATGGTAAAGGACGAGGGATGCTTATATATCGGTGCTATACACCAGGCATGGTAAAGGTCCAGGGATGCTTATATATCGGTGCTATACACAGGCATGGTAAAGGACCAGGGATGCTTATATATCGGTGTATCTGATGGTGTATGGCTCTGTAACAATCAGTCTATAAGTTGTGTATCTGAGGGTGTATGGCTCTGTAACAATCAGTCTATAAGTTGTGTATCTGATGGTGTATGGCTCTGTAACAATCAGTATATAAGTGTGTATCTGAGGGTGTATGGCTCTGTAACAATCAGTATATAAGTGTGTATCTGAGGGTGTATGGCTCTGTAACAATCAGTATATAAGTTGTGTATCTGAGGGTGTTGGCTCTGTAACAATCAGTATATAAGTTGTGTATCTGAGGGTGTATGGCTCTGTAACAATCAGTCTATAAGTGTGTATCTGAGGGTGTATGGCTCTGTAACAATCAGTCTATAAGTTGTGTATCTGAGGGTGTATGGCTCTGTAACAATCAGTCTATAAGTTGTGTATCTGAGGGTGTATGGCTCTGTAACAATCAGTATATAAGTTGTGTATCTGAGGGTGTATGGCTCTGTAACAATCAGTATATAAGTGTGTATCTGAGGGTGTATGGCTCTGTAACAATCAGTATATAAGTGTGTATCTGAGGGTGTATGGCTCTGTAACAATCAGTATATAAGTTGTGTATCTGAGGGTGTATGGCTCTGTAACAATCAGTATATAAGTTGTGTATCTGAGGGTGTATGGCTCTGTAACAATCAGTCTATAAGTGTGTATCTGAGGGTGTATGGCTCTGTAACAATCAGTATATAAGTTGTGTATCTGAGGGTGTATGGCTCTGTAACAATCAGTCTATAAGTTGTGTATCTGAGGGTGTATGGCTCTGTAACAATCAGTATATAAGTTGTGTATCTGAGGGTGTATGGCTCTGTAACAATCAGTATATAAGTTGTGTATCTGAGGGTGTATGGCTCTGTAACAATCAGTATATAAGTTGTGTATCTGAGGGTGTATGGCTCTGTAACAATCAGTCTATAAGTGTGTATCTGAGGGTGTATGGCTCTGTAACAATCAGTCTATAAGTGTGTATCTGAGGGTGTATGGCTCTGTAACAATCAGTATATAAGTGTGTATCTGAGGGTGTATGGCTCTGTAACAATCAGTCTATAAGTTGTGTATCTGAGGGTGTTGGCTCTGTAACAATCAGTATATAAGTTGTGTATCTGAGGGTGTATGGCTCTGTAACAATCAGTCTATAAGTTGTGTATCTGAGGGTGTATGGCTCTGTAACAATCAGTATATAAGTTGTGTATCTGAGGGTGTATGGCTCTGCAACAATCAGTCTATAAGTTGTGTATCTGAGGGTGTTGGCTCTGTAACAATCAGTATATAAGTTGTGTATCTGAGGGTGTATGGCTCTGTAACAATCAGTATATAAGTTGTGTATCTGAGGGTGTATGGCTCTGTAACAATCAGTCTATAAGTTGTGTATCTGAGGGTGTATGGCTCTGTAACAATCAGTATATAAGTTGTGTATCTGAGGGTGTATGGCTCTGTAACAATCAGTATATAAGTTGTGTATCTGAGGGTGTATGGCTCTGTAACAATCAGTCTATAAGTTGTGTATCTGAGGGTGTATGGCTCTGTAACAATCAGTATATAAGTGTGTATCTGAGGGTGTATGGCTCTGTAACAATCAGTATATAAGTGTGTATCTGAGGGTGTATGGCTCTGTAACAATCAGTATATAAGTTGTGTATCTGAGGGTGTATGGCTCTGTAACAATCAGTCTATAAGTGTGTATCTGAGGGTGTATGGCTCTGTAACAATCAGTCTATAAGTGTGTATCTGAGGGTGTATGGCTCTGTAACAATCAGTCTATAAGTTGTGTATCTGAGGGTGTTGGCTCTGTAACAATCAGTCTATAAGTTGTGTATCTGAGGGTGTATGGCTCTGTAACAATCAGTATATAAGTTGTGTATCTGAGGGTGTATGGCTCTGTAACAATCAGTATATAAGTTGTGTATCTGAGGGTGTATGGCTCTGTAACAATCAGTATATAAGTTGTGTATCTGAGGGTGTATGGCTCTGTAACAATCAGTATATAAGTTGTGTATCTGAGGGTGTATGGCTCTGTAACAATCAGTATATAAGTTGTGTATCTGAGGGTGTATGGCTCTGTAACAATCAGTATATAAGTTGTGTATCTGAGGGTGTATGGCTCTGTAACAATCAGTATATAAGTGTGTATCTGAGGGTGTATGGCTCTGCAACCATCAGTATATAAGTTGTGTATCTGAGGGTGTATGGCTCTGTAACAATCAGTATATAAGTGTGTATCTGAGGGTGTATGGCTCTGCAACCATCAGTATATAAGTTGTGTATCTGAGGGTGTATGGCTCTGTAACAATCAGTCTATAAGTTGTGTATCTGAGGGTGTATGGCTCTGTAACAATCAGTATATAAGTTGTGTATCTGAGGGTGTATGGCTCTGTAACAATCAGTATATAAGTTGTGTATCTGAGGGTGTATGGCTCTGTAACAATCAGTATATAAGTGTGTATCTGAGGGTGTATGGCTCTGTAACAATCAGTATATAAGTTGTGTATCTGAGGGTGTATGGCTCTGTAACAATCAGTATATAAATTGTGTATCTGAGGGTGTATGGCTCTGTAACAATCAGTATATAAGTTGTGTATCTGAGGGTGTTGGCTCTGTAACAATCAGTATATAAGTTGTGTATCTGAGGGTGTTGGCTCTGTAACAATCAGTATATAAGTTGTGTATCTGAGGGTGTATGGCTCTGTAACAATCAGTATATAAGTGTGTATCTGAGGGTGTATGGCTCTGTAACAATCAGTATATAAGTGTGTATCTGAGGGTGTATGGCTCTGCAACAATCAGTATATAAGTTGTGTATCTGAGGGTGTATGGCTCTGTAACAATCAGTATATAAGTGTGTATCTGAGGGTGTATGGCTCTGTAACAATCAGTATATAAGTTGTGTATCTGAGGGTGTATGGCTCTGTAACAATCAGTATATAAGTTGTGTATCTGAGGGTGTATGGCTCTGTAACAATCAGTATATAAGTGTGTATCTGAGGGTGTATGGCTCTGTAACAATCAGTATATAAGTTGTGTATCTGAGGGTGTATGGCTCTGTAACAATCAGTATATAAGTGTGTATCTGAGGGTGTATGGCTCTGTAACAATCAGTATATAAGTTGTGTATCTGAGGGTGTATGGCTCTGTAACAATCAGTATATAAGTTGTGTATCTGAGGGTGTATGGCTCTGTAACAATCAGTCTATAAGTGTGTATCTGAGGGTGTATGGCTCTGTAACAATCAGTATATAAGTGTGTATCTGAGGGTGTATGGCTCTGTAACAATCAGTCTATAAGTTGTGTATCTGAGGGTGTATGGCTCTGTAACAATCAGTCTATAAGTGTGTATCTGATGGTGTATGGCTCTGTAACAATCAGTATATAAGTTGTGTATCTGAGGGTGTATGGCTCTGCAACAATCAGTATATAAGTGTGTATCTGAGGGTGTATGGCTCTGTAACAATCAGTCTATAAGTTGTGTATCTGAGGGTGTATGGCTCTGTAACAATCAGTCTATAAGTGTGTATCTGAGGGTGTATGGCTCTGTAACAATCAGTATATAAGTGTGTATCTGAGGGTGTATGGCTCTGCAACAATCAGTATATAAGTTGTGTATCTGAGGGTGTATGGCTCTGTAACAATCAGTCTATAAGTTGTGTATCTGAGGGTGTATGGCTCTGTAACAATCAGTATATAAGTTGTGTATCTGAGGGTGTATGGCTCTGTAACAATCAGTATATAAGTGTGTATCTGAGGGTGTATGGCTCTGCAACAATCAGTATATAAGTGTGTATCTGAGGGTGTATGGCTCTGTAACAATCAGTATATAAGTTGTGTATCTGAGGGTGTATGTCTCTGTAACAATCAGTATATAAGTTGTGTATCTGAGGGTGTATGGCTCTGTAACAGTCAGTCTATAAGTGTGTATCTGAGGGTGTATGGCTCTGCAACAATCAGTATATAAGTGTGTATCTGAGGGTGTATGGCTCTGTAACAATCAGTATATAAGTTGTGTATCTGAGGGTGTATGGCTCTGTAACAATCAGTATATAAATTGTGTATCTGATGGTGTATGGATCTGTAACAATCAGTATATAAGTTGTGTATCTGAGGGTGTATGGCTCTGTAACAATCAGTATATAAGTTGTGTATCTGAGGGTGTATGGCTCTGTAACAATCAGTATATAAGTTGTGTATCTGATGGTGTATGGCTCTGTAACAATCAGTATATAAGTTGTGTATCTGAGGGTGTATGGCTCTGTAACAATCAGTATATAAGTGTGTATCTGGGGGTGTATGGCTCTGTAACAATCAGTATATAAGTGTTATCTGAGGGTGTATGGCTCTGCAACAATCAGTCTATAAGTGTGTATCTAAGGGTGTATGGCTCTGCAACAATCAGTCTATAAGTGGTGTATCTGAGGGTGTATGGCTCTGAAGCAATCAGTATATAAGTGTGTATCTGAGGGTGTATGGCTCTGCAACAATCAGTCTATAAGTGTGTATCTGAGGGTGTATGGCTCTGCAACAATCAGTCTATAAGTGGTGTATCTGAGGGTGTATGGCTCTGAAGCAATCAGTATATAAGTGTGTATCTGAGGGTGTATGGCTCTGCAACAATCAGTATATAAGTGGTGTATCTGAGGGTGTATGGCTCTGAAGCAATCAGTATATAAGTGTGTATCTGAGGGTGTATGGCCCTGTAACAATCAGTATATAAGTTGTGTATCTGAGGGTGTATGGCTCTGTAACAATCAGTATATAAGTTGGTATCTGAGGGTGTATGGCTCTGTAACAATCAGTATATAAGTGTATATCTGAGGGTGTATGGCTCTGTAACAATCAGTATATAAGTGTGTATCTGAGGGTGTATGGCTCTGCAACAATCAGTCTATAAGTGTGTATCTGAGGGTGTATGGCTCTGCAACAATCAGTCTATAAGTGTGTATCTGAGGGTGTATGGCTCTGTAACAATCAGTATATAAGTTTTGTATCTGAGGGTGTGTGGCTCTGTAACAATCAGTATATATAGTCATCATATCGTATAATACTTCACTAACATAACACATGTGATCAACGTTTACCTGCCCCTATTATTATGTAAATGAAGTTCGTCTATTATGCTTAGCGATTGGCTGTTGATGACAGACGACCATCGATATAATATATCAGATGATGTGATTTATGCATTCCCATAAATAAACACATTATTATATTATATATACAACTCTGGATTGCAGGTAATACATTGCAAATAACGGCTACTCTGTATGTATGTATATAGGTACATGAATAGTTTGCATGTTGTGTAATTAGACGTATTTTGTAAATGTGTATTTGCCGATTGTCTGCTACAGTCCACTGCCGTTGACCGCCATTACTGTTTACTGTTTGACATGTATACTAGAGGACAAAGAAAACGCACAACTACATTATATACTAAAGGACATAGAAAACGCACACCTAGAGTATATACTAGAGGACATAGAAAACGCACACCTACATTATATACTAAAGGACAAAGGAAATGCACACCTACATTATATACTAGAGGACAAAGAAAACGCACACCTACAATATATACTAGAGGACAAAGAAATCGCACACCTACATTATATACTAGAGGACATAGAAAACGCACACCTACATTATATACTAAAGGACATAGAAAACGCACACCTACAGTATATACTAGAGGACATAGAAAACGCACACCTACATTATATACTAAAGGACAAAGAAAATGCACACCTACATTATATACTAGAGGACAAAGAAAACGCACACCTACATTATATACTAGAGGACAAAGAAAACGCACACCTACAATATATACTAGAGGACAAAGAAATCGCACACCTACATTATATACTAGAGGACATAGAAAACGCACACCTACATTATATACTAGAGGACATAGAAAACGCACACCTACATTATATACTAGAGGACATAGAAACACGCACACCTACATTATATAGTAGAGGACATAGAAAACGCACACCTACATTATATACTAGAGGACATTGAAAACGCACACCTACATTATATACGAGAGGACATAGAAAACGCACACCTACATTATATGATTATTATTACATGAAAACGAAATATGAAGGATTCCATCAAAGATATATCACATCTTTTATTACAAAACACATACTGAACAACTAAAAATATTCCAAAATGTTTAAAACTATGTTATTTATATAGTTTTTGTTTTTCATGTAAAACCACACTTATCCGAAGTGTGCGTTTTCTATGTCCTCTAGTATATATTGATACGATTCGAACGTAGACTACGATCGTCTTACCACTATAAGTATGCATAGGATACAAGCCATAAACGACCCAATATGTAAAATATTGGACTGTGTGAGGCACGTTGTGTCATTTTTAATTAACCCTTTAGACTTTTAAATCAAATAATTATTTATCATTGTATAGATCTCGATCTGCCATATGTATATACTCCACTACACCTTACGTACCATGGTACGGGACAGCCGAGCATTTCAATAGGACGCTGTTGAAGATGCTGCCTGCGTTGCAGGAAGACCAGAAAGTTCACTGGAAAGCGTATATACCTTCTCTGGTACAAGCGTACAACGCCACTAGAAGCGTATATACCTTCTCTGGTACAAGCGTACAATGCCACTAGAAGCATATATACCTTATCTGGTACAAACGTGCAACGCCACTAGAAGCGTATATACCTTCTCTGGTACAAGCGTACAATGCCACGAGAGGCGTATATCCCTTATCTGGTACTAGCGTACAATGCCACTAGAAGCGTATATCCCTTATCTGGTACAAGCGTACAATGCCACTAGAAGCATATATACCTTATCTGGTACAAGCGTACAATGCCACTAGAAGCGTATATCCCTTATCTGGTACAAGCGTACAATGCCACGAGAAGCGTATATCCCTTATCTGGTACAAGCGTACAATGCCACGAGAAGTGTATATACCTTCTCTGGTACAAGCGTACAATGCCACGAGAAGCGTATATCCCTTATCTGGTACAAGCGTACAATGCCAAGAGAAGCAGCTATCCCTTATCTGGTACAAGTGTACAATGCCAAGAGAGGCGTATATCCCTTCTCTGGTACAAGCGTACAATGCCACAAGAAGCAGATATCCCTTATCTGGTACAAGCGTACAATGCCAAGAGAAGCGTATATCCCTTCTCTGGTACAAGCTGAAAAACCAATAGAAGCTTATATACCTTATCTAGTACAAGCATACAATGCCAAGAGATGCGTATATCCCTTCTCTGGTACAAGCGTACAATGCCACTAGAAGCGTATATACCCTATCTGGTACAAGCGTACAGTGCCACGAGAAGCGTATATCCCTTATCTGGTACAAGCGTACAATGCCACGAGAAGCGTATATCCCTTATCTGGTACAAGCGTACAATGCCACGAGAAGCGTATATCCCTTATCTGGTACAAGCGTACAATGCCACGAGAAGTGTATATACCTTCTCTGGTACAAGCGTACAATGCCACGAGAAGCGTATATCCCTTATCTGGTACAAGCGTACAATGCCATGAGAAGTGTATATACCTTCTCTGGTACAAGCGTACAATGCCACGAGAAGCGTATATACCTTATCTGGTACAAGCGTACAATGCCAAGAGAAGCGTATATACCTTATCTGGTACAAGCGTACAATGCCACGAGAAGCGTATATCCCTTCTCTGGTACAAGCGTACAATGCCACTAGAAGCGTATATCCCTTATCTGGTACAAGCGTACAATGGCATGAGAAGTGTATATACCTTCTCTGGTACAAGCGTACAATGCCACGAGAAGCGTATATCCCTTATCTGGTACAAGCGTACAATGCCATGAGAAGTGTATATACCTTCTCTGGTACAAGCGTACAATGCCACGAGAAGCGTATATCCCTTATCTGGTACAAGCGTACAATGCCAAGAGAAGTGTATATACCTTATCTGGTACAAGCGTACAATGCCACTAGAAGTGTATACCTTATCTGGTACAAGCGTACAATGCCAAGAGAAGCGTAAATACCTTCTCTGGTACAAGTGTACAATGCCACTAGAAGCATATATACCTTCTCTGGTACAAGCGTACAATGCCACTAGAAGTGTATATACCCTATCTGGTACAAGCGTACAATGCCACGAGAAGTGTTTATACCTTATCTGGTACAAGCGTACAATGCCAAGAGAAGCGTATATACCTTATCTGGTACAAGCGTACAATTCCAAGAGAAGCGTATATCCCTTATCTGGTACAAGCGTACAATGCCACGAGAAGCGTATATACCTTCTCTTGTACAAGCGTACAATGCCACGAGAAGCTTATATCCCTTATCTGGTACAAGCGTACAATGCCACGAGAAGCATATATCCCTTATCTGGTACAAGCGTACAATGCCACGAGAAGCGTGTATCGCTTCTCGTGGCACTGTACGCTTGTACCAGATAGGGTATATACGCTTCTAGTGGCATTGTACGCTTGTACCAGAGAAGGGATATACGCATCTCTTGGCATTGTATGCTTGTACCAGATAAGGTATATAAGCTTCTATTGGTTTTTCAGCTTGTACCAGAGAAGGGATATACGCTTCTCTTGGCATTGTACGCTTGTACCAGATAAGGGATATCTGCTTCTTGTGGCATTGTACGCTTGTACCAGAGAAGGGATATACGCCTCTCTTGGCATTGTACACTTGTACCAGATAAGGGATATCTGCTTCTCTTGGTATTGTATGCTTGTACCAGATAAGGGATATACGCTTCTAGTGGCATTGTACGCTTGTACCAGATAAGGTATAGACGCTTCTCGTGGCATTGTACGCTTGTACCAGAGAAGGTATATACACTTCTCTTGGCATTGTACGCTTGTACCAGATAAGGGATATACGCTTCTAGTGGCATTGTACGCTAGTACCAGATATACGCCTCTCGTGACATTGTACGCTTGTACCAGAGAAGGTATATACGCTTCTAGTGGCGTTGCACGTTTGTACCAGATAAGGTATATATGCTTCTAGTGGCATTGTACGCTTGTACCAGAGAAGGTATATACGCTTCTCTGGTACAAGCGTACAATGCCACGAGAAGCGTATATCCCTTATCTGGTACAAGCGTACAATAACAAGAGAAGCGTATATCCCTTATCTGGTACAAGCGTACAATGCCACTAGAAGCGTATATCCCTTATCTGGTACAAGCGTACAATGCCACGAGAAGTGTATATACCTTCTCTGGTACAAGCGTACAATGCCACGAGAAGCGTATATCCCTTATCTGGTACAAGCGTACAATGCCATGAGAAGTGTATATACCTTCTCTGGTACAAGCGTACAATGCCACGAGAAGCGTATATCCCTTATCTGGTACAAGCGTACAATGCCACGAGAAGCGTATATACCTTCTCTGGTACAAGCGTACAATGCCAAGAGAAGTGTATATACCTTATCTGGTACAAGCGTACAATGCCACTAGAAGTGTATACCTTATCTGGTACAAGCGTACAATGCCAAGAGAAGCGTAAATACCTTCTCTGGTACAAGTGTACAATGCCACTAGAAGCATATATACCTTCTCTGGTACAAGCGTACAATGCCACTAGAAGTGTATATACCCTATCTGGTACAAGCGTACAATGCCACGAGAAGTGTTTATACCTTATCTGGTACAAGCGTACAATGCCAAGAGAAGCGTATATACCTTATCTGGTACAAGCGTACAATGCCAAGAGAAGCGTATATCCCTTCTCTAGTACAAGCGTACAATGCCAAGAGAAGCATCTATACTTATCTGGTACAAGCGTACAATGCCACTAGAAGCGTATATACCTTTTCTGGTACAAGCGTACAATTCCAAGAGAAGCGTATATCCCTTATCTGGTACAAGCGTACAATGCCACGAGAAGCGTGTATCCCTTCTCTAGTACAAGCGTACAATGCCACGAGAAGCGTATATACCTTCTCTGGTACAAGCGTACAATGCCACGAGAAGCTTATATCCCTTATCTGGTACAAGCGTACAATGCCACTAGAAGCGTATATACCTTCTCTGGTACAAGCGTACAATGCCATGAGAAGCGTATATACCTTATCTGGTACAAGCGTACAATGCCACGAGAAGCTTATATCCCTTATCTGGTACAAGCGTACAATGCCACTAGAAGCGTATATACCTTCTCTGGTACAAGCGTACAATGCCACGAGAAGCTTATATCCCTTATCTGGTACAAGCGTACAATGCCACTAGAAGCGTATATCCCTTATCTGGTACAAGCGTACAATGCCACTAGAAGCGTATATCCCTTATCTGGTACAAGCGTACAATGCCACGAGAAGCATATATCTGAGGATATTTAGAATTAATGGCATGGATGACAGTCGATGTATCCATTTAAACGTATACATGTATTTACAGGTTCAGAAGGGACATAACCGCGATATCAAATTGGTTTTGATATAGATTTTGTATGTTGATTATTTCCCTTAAATTGTCAGGTGTCAATTTCAAGAAAGATGGGTAGAGCGTAACGTAGTGGAATTTGGGTGTATCAGATGCATAACAGTGATATTAATCGAGTGAGTGATTGTAAGCATTACTTACGAGAGAGTTGTATGCTCGAGAAAGTTGTATAACCGGTTTGAGTCGTATGTTTGACAGCCATTGCATGATGGTATACACTGGTCATTATAGTGACCAATCAAGAGAGCGTGCAAAATATCTCCTTACCCAGGGCAGGGTTTAGCATTCAGTATAGGTCCAGATTATGACCGAAGCAAGTTGCTTTACGACTGAAAGATATATGTAGGGTTACTCCAACTACTTAGCTGGTAAAGCCCCAGTCCCATCGAGATACCGGTAGATAACGGTAGACCGCGGTAGAAGGTACCGTGGTCAACCTGCATCAACCGTGAGCTAACCTATCTCTACTTATCTCAGCCGCGATGAACCTTGTTCAACCTTGGTGTAACGGTATCAACCGTAATTCTACCGGAGAACTATTTTTAATTTTAAGGAGGGACTTAAAAAATTCCTTCAACCGCAGTCAACAGCGTCTACCGTGTTCAACCGCCATTCTAAACCAAGTCTGCCGCGGTGAGCCGTAAGTCCGCCGCATGTACCGTAACTCAACCGTAACTCAAGCATGATGTACCGTGATGTACCGGGAGCTAACATATCTATAATTTTGACCCCCGTTAGACCGCGGTAGAGATAACTAAGGCCAGGGTTGACTTACGGTAGGCTGAAGCTGACTTACGGTTCACCGCGTGAAAGACACGGTACACCATGCTTGTAAGCGGCAGACTGCGGTACCGATACGGTAGATACGGTAGAGATATGTTAAGATGACGGTATAGATATGGTTGAGCGCGGTAAGATCCGTAAGAGCAAGGCAGATATACGGTTGAACGTGTTAGAGATACGGTTGGACACGGTTGATTTACGGTATTCCCGGTTAAGATACGGTATTGACCGGTAGACACCGTTGTACAAAAGGTAGACCCCGGTAGGACCCACAGCAAACTATAAATGAAGGTGCATTTTGCATTTCTAATCATTATTCTTTTTTATTATTTTCTTTAATGACAACTTGAATATCATAAAATAAACATAAACACATAACAAGGGGAGGGATGTGGGTTCTTAAAAGAACCTTTGTCTTCTTTTCTTGTCTTCACAGCGTCGGATTGTTCAGAAGCATGTCAGTCAGAGTCCCACCAGAGATGTTTCCGATAGTACCGGATATGTTGCCGAAGGATCCCAGTGACATGTTCGGCGTGCTGGATGGACGAGACGCTTCTGTTTGCCCTGCAGCTGGTCCGGGCGTGTTCCACTGCGGCCATTGAGTTGGAGCTTCTTGCCTATGTTGGTAGCGAACGTCCTGGATCACCAACGGTTGAAAGGTAGACTGTTGACCATCTTAAGGCAGCTGGGGACCCTGTTGAGGCAGCTGTTGACCATCTTGTGGGGGCTGTTGAGGGAGCTGTTGAGGGAGCTGTTGAGTCGTTTGCTGAGTTATCTCCAGGGCTTGACCGGGGACATGTGGAGGCAATTTAGAGCTGGCCTCTATGAAGGAGATCATCATCTCTGTTGCCTGGCGATAGAGGGTAGGGTGTAATCGGATGTCTATTTGCTGTGCTGACGATTGCTGATCTCGTGTCAGTAAACCCTCAATACGTCCCTGGATTTGAGCGGCTGTCTTCTGCTGCTGTGACAGTTGTTGCAGCAATCCCGTCATTTCCTCGTCATCGCTACCGTCATCTATCGGCCTCTTGCTCCTGCCCTTCACAACTCCTCTTCGTGGAAGTCGTGATGGTGCAGTGGATGCGCGTTCGATTCAGGTGCGAAAGGTCTGGAGTTCGAGCCCCGCTGGAGCCGTTACGATTATGTCCTTAGGCAAGGCATTTAAATTCCACGTTGCCTCTTCTCTCCCTCGTGGCGATGGATTCCATCAGGAATGAGGTCTCGAGAGTGAATTATATAAGTTGAAAGAACTTGTTTCGCAATCGAGCTAAAATAAATTTGTATAAACAATAAACTCCTCTTCCTCCCTTCTTCACCTTCCGATGCAGAGGTGGAACGTCAGCTTCTGCTTCTGCTTCGTCTTCTTCTTCCGATCTTTCTTCCACGACCTCCTCGACATCCATCTCAGATCCGGAGAGCTCTGGTGCTGGTGCTGACTTCATCTTCAGCTGGACGGCTGTACGACCTTCTTTTCGGACAATGTAGCCCTGCAGGAACCCAAAGTTAGTTTGTATGAACTTGTCTCTGTCAGTTCTGTGTATAACTCCCGAACCAGATTTGTCTTTCATCATCTTGCTGATTCTGGTGCGGATGCTTTTGTACCATGTCTCCAGCATTTCTCCCGATTCAACGTCCAACTCCTCGGCCTTCTCTTTCCACAGCGTCTTCTTCTTCGCCGCATCTTTGAAGGAGGACATTGTACGGATGTACAACATGGGATGCGATCGCAGCCACTCTCCCATCTCGACCTCTTGTTCACCCGTCAGAATGATGCCAAAGTTTCGTTTCCGCTTCGGCTTCTGGGATGATTGTGACGACTCTTCCGTCTCGAATGCCTTCTTCTGTGACGACTCTGCCTTCTCGGACGCCTTCTTCTCAGAGACCCTCTCGGTCGATTGGTTTCGGGACATGGCTTCGTTTTCTGAACTAGGAGGTGGGGATGGAGACCTCACTGGTTCTTCTGCTTCAGAATGGTAGGACTCGTCATCTTCCGACACTTCTTTTTCTTCCTGGCGACCTTGACCACCATCTTCTTCTTGGCAGCTGTCTTTCTTGGCGGCATCTTGGCTTCTTCTTATACTTTATAGCGATGTGAACTGTCGGAGCTCTGTATCTGGAATGATGGAGATCCAGAAAAGCGATTTCTTATATAATAGGTCACCATTCTACCGTGGTCTACCGGTCATACCGTATGTCTACCGTATGTCTACCGCTCTGAACCGCGCATGTCAGCCGCCATCAACCGTATATCTACCTCTGTCAACCGCGGTCAACCGCGGACTAGTGCATGTCTACCGGGGTGTACCGCATGTCTACCGTATAGCAACCGCTGTCAACCGTAAATCTACCGCTGTGTACCGTAACTAAACTGGATACCAACCGGACATTAACCTATCTCTACCGTATCTCTACCCTTTTCAACCGCAACTCTACCTTATGTTAACCGGTATGTACCGGTATGTACCGTATTTCTGTCGGTGTCAACCGCCATGAACTGCTAAATTTCATTGCAGTCCCATCGAAAACACCATTTTTCTATCCGTTTGACATACGGTAGAGCGCGTTCTAGTGCGATCAACCGTGATCAACCGTTCCCTGCCGTACCTATACCGTATCTCGATGGGACTGGGGCTTAAGTTAGGCAATTTGATTATATTATATCTAAGGGTAAATATATTACATTTATAATATACGTCCGCCTCCGTGGTCGGGTGGTTAAGGTCGCTGACTTGTATACCACCCGTAACCTATCATCACTGATGGTCACGGGTTCGAGCCCCGCTAAGACCGTGTCTCATTTATATGAACAAGTTGGCAGTTTCTTACGGTGCACCCAAGAACTGGTTAACCGCTGGAGCCTGCCCAAGAAAGGTGCTGTTTGGTAAACTGCCCACCGGCGATATAGCCCAAAATGGTGCTGAAGCAGGCGTAAAACCCGAAATATAATACATTTAAAATATAATACATTTATAATATAATCGTAGTATAATAATTATAGCTTATTAAGAATAAGTTTACGTTGGTATGTAAGACAGGTATAAGACTTATTTGTACATTTATAGGTTTTAGTTTAGCATACATCTAATAAAAGGTGAGAACCAAGGCCCATTGTTTTCTCTACACGTATGGGTACCTTTTTAAAGCTTATTTATCGTCGCTACCGGTTGCCCATATGAACGACGCCTCCTGAAGAGATTAGCCATTTTAGATTATTGGAGGATAGTGCAATGATACAGATAGACCCATTCCAGAGTCTCCTCTTTTATGTGCACGGTGTAAAGTACCGACACGAGACCTCGGTTTAACGTCCCATCTGAAAGACTGTTAATTTTATTAGGGTCAGACGGGGGATCGAACCTGCGATCCCTGGATTACGTATGGGTACAACCCTACCCCGAATGACCAGTTGCACATGTATAAACGTCCACGTGTGACGTCACTGTTTATTAAATGTATATCACATAGTAGTACGAATTCATTTAGGGCTTTGTACAGTAAATCAAAATATTACGCATGTGTTTGTTTTAATTTAATGTCCATTATTAAAATTTTAAGTTATACAAAATTGGGTTTAATTGTTATGGAAGCAAACCGAGCTAGGCTGTTTTTATAACATACCGTTTCTAAGGACTAGTGGTTAAGGCGTCCGCCTTCCGAGGCCGAAGGTTCGAATCTCGTCAGGGGTTCATTCCGATATGGCCGGTTGGTGAGCCGCCAGCTAGTTAAATAATGATTACTGATTACCTACCAGCCTTGCACCTGGTCTACAAGCATAGGATTCGGGAAATACTAATGTTCATAAAAAAGAGGTGTCTCGTAAGTCAGTAATGGCTGGCTCTTTCAATAGGGTTGATACTATAACAAACAAACACTTTACTTTTACTTTTACATATCTAGTGTTACTATTTTACAAAATAAGACATTGTACTAATCAAATTAATCCCTCGACCATCAACAATTACAGCAACTACAGACTACTACAAGTGTTATTGTTTTCCAAGAACAATCTATCATTGGAACCACCTCCCTCCTGACATTGTCCATCTCCCTACCATAGAGCAATTCAATACGGCAGTTTGCCATATTGATCATGCCAGTCCCTAGTTGTTCTGCGCAGCTGCTTTTAAACTTTTACCACAACTTATTTGCATTACCGTCTTAAATTATACTTTTAGCTACTCGTACTTTTAACTTCTTTGCGGTTTTTGACGCGCTACATGTCTACGTCCCCGCGAGAGGTTCGACATTAGCGGAAGATAGATAGATAGATAGATAGATAGATCGATAGATAGATCGATACATATATCGATATATAGATCGATAGATATATCGATAGATAGATAGATCGATAGATAAATCGATAGATAGATAGATAGATCGATATATAGATCGATATATAGATCGATAGATAGATCGATAGATCGATCGATAGATCGATCGATATATATATCGATAGATAGATCGATAGATAGATCGATAGCTCGATAGATAGATCGATAGATAGATCGATCGATAGATCGCTAGATAGATAGATAGACCGATAGATCGAACGATAGATCGATCGCTAGATAGATCGATAGATCGCTAGATATATCGATAGATAGATCGATAGCTCGATAGATAGCTCGATAGATAGATCGATAGATAGATCGATAGATATATCGATAGATAGATAGATCGATCGATAGATAGATCGATAGATCGATTGATGCCATGTTGTTTGCAACACTATACATATGGAACATACAGACACAAATGTGTATCAGGAATAGTGAATACCATTGATTTATCACTGCAGATATTCTGTTCTGTGACCCAAGGCTGTCACGGGCCATATTTCTGTTCAACAGTTAACCGTGACATGGCATTTTATTCTGATGCGTGATTGATTCTTGACCTATTGATATTTAATTTTGATCTTTGAAATTTAATTCTCGTGCAAATCCTAGCGTAAACACTTGATAATTCTCGTGCAAATCCTAGCGTAAACACTGGATAATTCTCGTGCAAATCCTAGCCTAAGCACTGGATAATTCTCGTGCAAATCCTAGCGTAAACACTGGATAATTCTCGTGCAAATCCTAGCGTAAACACTGGATAATTCTCGTGCAAATCCTAGCCTAAGCACTGGATAATTCTCGTGCAAATCCTAGCGTAAACACTGGATAATTCTCGTGCAAATCCTAGCGTAAACACTGGATAATTCTCGTGCAAATCCTAGCGTAAACACTGGATAATTCTCGTGCAAATCCTAGCGTAAACACTGGATAATTCTCGTGCAAATCCTAGCGTAAACACTGGATAATTCTCGTGCAAATCCTAGCGTAAACACTGGATAATTCTCGTGCAAATCCTAGCGTAAACACTGGATAATTCTCGTGCAAATCCTAGCGTAAACACTGGATAATTCTCGTGCAAATCCTAGCGTAAACACTGGATAATTCTCGTGCAAATCCTAGCGTAAACACTGGATAATTCTCGTGCAAATCCTAGCGTAAACACTGGATAATTCTCGTGCAAATCCTAGCGTAAACACTGGATAATTCTCGTGCAAATCCTAGCGTAAACACTGGATAATTCTCGTGCAAATCCTAGCGTAAACACTGGATAATTCTCGTGCAAATCCTAGCGTAAACACTGGATAATTCTCGTGCAAATCCTAGCGTAAACACTGGATCATTCTCGTGCAAATCCTAGGGTAAACACTGGATAATTTTCGTGCAAATCCTAGCGTAAACACCGGATAATTCTCGTGCAAACATTCAAACAATATTTATACAACACGTGATCTCAATAAACTTTGTTTTCTGTGATTTCCCATCGCCTATTTAACCGAAAACCTATACATTTGGTACTAATCTTTAGATCAGACCCTGTAGAATATGTCAGACATATCACGGTCAGTTTAAGTAGCTTTTTTATGCGAGAAAGGAGACTGTGCTAAAATCAAAGTTGCAAACGTACTTAAAAGCATCAGGTCACATTCAAAAATGCATTTAAAGTTGTTTTAATCGCAGTTATGGTGGTTTTTTTCGATCAGTATCTTGTGTGCGCACCTCTGCTGTTGATGCAGGCGGCAATTCGACTTCGCATAGACCGCACGTAACGTCTGATTACTGCGTCAGGGATGTTATCCCACTCTTGCACGAGGGCGTTTGCCAAGTCCCTCAGATTGTGGATATTTCCTCGGGATCGCACCCTTCTGCCAAGGTAATCCCAGATATGCTCGATTGGGTTCATATCCGGGCATATAGCAGGCCAGGGAAGCACGTCAACGTTGTTCCTGTTGTGAATGCTTGGATACGTTGATTTTCGCTCAATCTTGGCATGTTCGTTGCGTACCAATGTGAACTCGAATGTGATTTAACCGTTATGTAAGACATAAGGATTACACTAATACAAGTTTCCGGTGACAGGTATATTTTCCTCGGGCTGCACGTGCAAATCATGCGAAATCAAGTCTCACAGACTGGACTGACATTTTTTGCATACCACGTGGTAGATTATGCAATTGATCGATGACAAATATACTTGAGGTATACTATGCGAAATTTCTAACCGATACGTATTCTAAATAGTGAAATATTCTAAATTCAAAAGTGCACACTTTATTTTGGAATTGTGTATATTTGAATCAAGTAAGTGAGTGTACCATACTCTAACGCTCATATTTTACTTCGGAATTATTAACGAAGTATGGTTGGAAATACATAATGGAGAAACAATTAGAAAGCCGACGTTAATATATACTGCGCTATGTCCAATCCCACTATATGTCAGGAAACCACTAGCGGTTCCATGGTGGCGCATCTAGCGGTTCCATGGTGATGCATCTAGCGGTTCCATGGTGACACATCTAGCGGTTCCATGGTGACACATCTAGCGGTTCCATGGTGACACATCTAGCGGTTCCATGGTGACACATCTAGCGGTTCCATGGTGGCGCATCTAGCGGTTCCATGGTGACACATCTAGCGGTTCCATGGTGACACATCTAGCAGTTCCATGGTGACACAACTAGCGGTTCCATGGTGGCGCATCTAGCGGTTCCATGGTGATGCATCTAGCGGTTCCATGGTGACACATCTAGCGGTTCCATGGTGATGCATCTAGCGGTTCCATGGTGACACATCTAGCGGTTCCATGGTGATGCATCTAGCTGGTCCATGGTGATGCATCTAGCGGTTCCATGGTGACACATCTAGCGGTTCCATGGTGGCACATCTAGCGGTTCCATGGTGATGCATCTAGTGGTTCCATGGTGACACATCTAGCGGTTCCATGGTGGCACATCTAGCGGTTCCATGGTGACACATCTAGCGGTTCCATGGTGGCACATCTAGCGGTTCCATGGTGGCACATCTAGCGGTTCCATGGTGACACATCTAGCGGTTCCATGGTGACACATCTAGCGGTTCCATGGTGGCACATCAAGCGGTTCCATGGTGACACATCTAGCAGTTCCATGGTGACACATCTAGCGGTTCCATGGTGACACATCTAGCGGTTCCATGGTGGCACATCTAGCGGTTCCATGGTGATACATCTAGCGGTTCCATGGTGATGCATCTAGCTGTTCCATGGTGATGCATCTAGCGGTTCCATGGTGGCGCATCTAGCAGTTCCATGGTGATGCATCTAGCGGTTCCATGGTGATGCATCTAGCGGTTCCATGGTGATGCATCTAGCAGTTCCATGGTGATGCATCTAGCGGTTCCATGGTGATGCATCTAGCAGTTCCATGGTGATGCATCTAGCGGTTCCATGGTGATGCATCTAGCAGTTCCATGGTGGCGCATCTAGCGGTTCCATGGTGACACATCTAGCGGTTCCATGGTGACGCATCTAGCGGTTCCATGGTGGCACATCTAGCGGTTCCATGGTGACACATCTAGCGGTTCCATGGTGACACATCTAGCGGTTCCATGGTGACACATCTAGCGGTTCCATGGTGACGCATCTAGCGGTTCCATGGTGGCTCATCTAGCGGTTCCATGGTGGCGCATCTAGCAGTTCCATGGTGATGCATCTAGCGGTTCCATGGTGACACATCTAGCGGTTCCATGGTGATGCATCTAGCGGTTCCATGGTGGCTCATCTAGCGGTTCCATGGTGATGCATCTAGCGGTTCCATGGTGATGCATCTAGCGGTTCCATGGTGGCACATCTAGCGGTTCCATGGTGACACATCTAGCGGTTCCATGGTGACACATCTAGCGATTCCATGGTGGCGCATCTAGCGGTTCCATGGTGGCGCATCTAGCGGTTACATGGTGGCGCATCCGATGCCCACCACACTCACTAAAAGATGTCGAGTATCTTTAGGTTCAATTCACTATGAAAGCCCTCATAGCAGATATTATCTTCACACCGCTAGCTCCCTAAAAAAACACACCCACAATGTTTTTTTAAAAACACACATTAAAATAGTTTTTCTTTTTACAATTTTCAGACAAAATATTGTCCAGTAAGATACAATTGTAAAGCATTCCTATTCATATATTGTACATAATGGTAATATTGTGGATTATCACACTATCATGTCGATATTTATTAAATAATACCATTAGATGACGCAATCGTGCGCTTTCTCACTTCTCCCAAAATGTGGGTCTAGCTTTAGCCCTGCAGTATACGGGTATTATTAAAATATAAATCATTGAGTATCATGTTGTGCATACTACAAGGACCTATTAATATTGTTATATATTTCAATGTTATTTGGCCCAAAAATAGCGCCCTGAAAATGCACCACACGCAATGCCAGACCCACTAGCCAACTCACGACCCCAATAACGTCAATTCCTGTCTGCCCCTGGAAACTACAATATTCTATAACTGTTAAAGCAGCATTACATCGTAATAAAGGATGTTTTGGGTAAAATATAAATACTAATGTGTGTGTGTTTACAAAAATCGAAATAGTCGCTCAGAAACGATAAAATTCCAATAAATTTAAACCGTCGTATACGCGAATTTGTTTATCAACACACGAAATGTAAATACGCACAGCGCGCATGCGTCGAACAACATGAAATACTATATATCTATCTTCCTCTAATGTCGAACCACTCGCGGGGATGTAGAAATGTCCCTAAAAGACTTAGCTAACAGAGGTATGAATCAACATATCAAGTAATTTAATTAAAAAATACAACGTGGGACAAATGGGGTATATGCATTCTGAATGTAAACAAGTGCGGACGATGCGTTCCAGTTGTAAACAAGTGCGTGACCGATCGACTCGGAAAGACCTACTTTCGGTTTCGAGTTTGTTTTATCGCAAAAAAACACTGTTTACCACATGAACATAACCATACAAAGTATAATGTTAGAATGTGTAGCAGCATTGCTACCCATACGTAAAAAATTTCAAATATATTTTATTTCATACGATGTAATGCTGCTTTAAAGTGTTTCAACGATTCTATATAATACAAACTAAGAATACAATATTGTGTTCAATCAAATATAAGTAACACATCTGTGTACAGCATGAATAATAAACACTATAATATACAATATATTGATAAACTAAATACCACATCGGAATAAACGCCACCTATTACAGGGATCATTCTAGAGGGGATGCGGGCGAAATAGTCGCCGTAGGTTCCCGACTACTCCCTAAATCCCTTCTTTCTTTTTTCTTTTTTTTTTAACAATTTTCATACCAAATTCAAATGTATTTAATGGTCATACTGTGAATTTTAACCATATTTTGTTGAAAGTTATTACATAACACCACTTAAGGACGGGGTCACGCCCTCACTTCTCCCACAAAAGCCAACCTAGAATGAACCCTGCTATTGAAACCCTGTCTGTACAGACCACCCTTTACATACCCCGTCAAGATGTTATCAATCCCTTCCAACCCTGTCTGTACAGACCACCCTTTACAAACCCCGTCAAGATGTTATCAATGCCTTCCAACCCTGTCTGTACAGACCATCATTTACATACCCCGTCAAGATGTTATCAATGCCTTCCAACCCTGTCTGTACAGACCACCCTTTACAAACCCCGTCAAGATGTTATCAATCCCTTCCAACCCTGTCTGTACAGACCACCCTTTACAAACCCCGTCAAGATGTTATCAATGCCTTCCAACCCTGTCTGTACAGACCACCCTTTACATACCCCGTCAAGATGTTATCAACCCCTTCCAACCCTGTCTGTACAGACCACCCTTTACATACCCCGTCAAGGTGTTATCAATCCCTTCCAACCCTGTCTGTACAGACCACCCTTTACATACCCCGTCAAGATGTTATCAATGCCTTCCAACCCTGTCTGTACAGAACACCCTTTACAAACCCCGTCAATATGTTATCAATCCCTTCCAACCCTGTCTGTACAGACCACCCTTTACATACCCCGTCAAGATGTTATCAATGCCTTCCAACCCTGTCTGTACAGACCACCCTTTACAAACCCCGTCAAGATGTTATCAATGCCTTCCAACCCTGTCTGTACAGACCACCCTTTACAAACCCCGTCAATATGTTATCAATGCCTTCCAACCCTGTCTGTACAGACCACCCTTTACATACCCCGTCAAGGTGTTATCAATGCCTTCCAACCCTGCCTGTACAGACCACCCTTTACAAACCCCGTCAAGATGTTATCAATGCCTTCCAACCCTGTCTGTACAGACCACCCTCTACATACCCCGTCAAGATGTTATCAATGCCTTCCAACCCTGCCTGTACAGACCACCCTTTACAAACTCCGTCAAGATGTTATCAATGCCATCCAACCCTGTCTGACAGACCACCCTTTACAAAGATGTTATCAATGCCTTCCAACCCTGTCTGTACAGACCACCCTTTACAAACCCCGTCAAGATGTTATCAATGCCTTCCAACCCTGTCTGTACAGACCACCCTTTACAAACCCCGTCAAATGTTATCAATGCCTTCCAACCCTGTCTGTACAGACCACCCTTTACAAACCCCGTCAAGATGTTATCAATGCCTTCCAACCCTGTCTGTACAGACCACCCTTTACAAACCCCGTCAAGATGTTATCAATGCCTTCCAACCCTGTCTGTACAGACCACCCTTTACAAACCCCGTCAATATGTTATCAATGCCTTCCAACCCTGCCTGTACAGACCACCCTTTACAAACCCCGTCAAGATGTTATCAATGCCTTCCAACCCTCTCTGTACAGACCACCCTTTACATACCCTGTCAAGATGTTATCAATGCCTTCTAACCCGGTCTGTACAGACCACCCTTTACATACCCCGTCAAGATGTTATCAATCCCTTCCAACCCTGTCTGTACAGACCACCCTTTACAAACCCCGTCAAGATGTTATCAATGCCTACCAACCCTGTCTGTACAGACCACCCTTTACAACCTGGTAAGAGAGACCAGAAGTCAACAAGGTCCCATGTTTTCACTCTCCCTTTCAACCTGTTATTTCATTTGGTGATCTATAATGGATGCAGTGGTAGCTCGTTCGCTTCAGGTGCGAAAGGTCCGGAGTTAGAGCCCCGATGGAGCCGTTACGATTGTGCCCTTAGGCAAGGCATTTAAATTCCACATTGCCTGGTCTCTCTCCCACATGGCGATAGATTCTATCAGGAATGAGGTCTCAAGAGTGATTAATATAAGTTGTAAGAACTTGTTTCGCAATCGAGCTAAAATAAATTTATATAAACTAAGCTAAACTACAGACAGGCTTGAAATTGAATATTGAATATTTACATGAAAACATAAATAATTGTACTCGCGTAAAGTAAGTAAATATAACATAAAAATATGAACGTTAATTATTTTACAACGATTGCGAAACAAGTTCTTACAACCTATACTAACTCTCCTATGAAATACAGTAATTGTCGACAGCACTTGTCGACAGCAGTGGAATAACACATTGTCGACAGCAGTGGAATAACACATTTTATTTCTCACTTGTCGACAGCAGTGGAATAACACATTTTATTTCTCATTTGACAACAGCAGTGGAATAACACATTTTTATTTCTCACTTGTCGACAGCAGTGGAATAACACATTGTATTTCTCACTTGTCGACAGCAGTGGAATAACACATTTTATTTCTCATTTGTCGACAGCAGTGGAATAACACATTTTATATCTCACTTGTCGAAAGCAGTGGAATAACACATTGTCGACAGCAGTGGAATAACACAATTTTATTTCTAACTTGTCGAAAGCAGTATAATAACACATTGTCGACAGCAGTATAATAACACATTGTCGACAGCAGTGGAATAACACATTGTCGACAGCAGTGGAATAACACATTGTCGACAGCAGTGGAATAACACACTTTATTTCTAACTTGTCGACAGTAGTGGAATAACACATTTTATTTCTAACTTGTCGACAGCAGTGGAATAACACATTTTATTTCTCATTTGTCGACAGCAGTGGAATAACACATTTTATTTCTCATTTGTCGACAGCAGTGGAATAACACATTTTATTTCTCACTTGTCGACAGTAGTGTAATAACACATTTTATTTCTCATTTGTCGACAGCAGTGGAATAACACATTTTATTTCTCACTTGTCGACAGCAGTGGAATAACACATTTTATTTCTCACTTGTCGACAGCAGTGGAATAACACATTTTATTTTGCACTTATCGACAGCAGTGGAATAACACATTTTATTTCGCACTTTGTCGACAGCAGTGGAATAACACATTTTATTTCTCACTTGTCGACAGCAGTAGAATAACACATTTTATTTCTAACTTGTCAACAGTAGTGGAATAACACATTTTATTTCTAACTTGTCGACAGCAGTGGAATAACACATTTTATTTCTCACTTGTCGACAGCAGTGGAATAACACATTTTATTTCTCATTTGTCGACAGCAGTGGAATAACACATTTTATTTCTCACTTGTCGACAGCAGTGGAATAACACATTTTATTTCTCACTTGTCGACAGCATTGGAATAACACATTTTATTTCTCACTTGTCGACAGCAGTGGAATAACACATTTTATTTCTCATTTGACAACAGCAGTGGAATAACACATTTTTATTTCTCACTTGTCGACAGCAGTGGAATAACACATTTTATTTCTCACTTGTCGACAGCAGTGGAATAACACATTTTATTTCTCACTTGTCGACAGCAGTGGAATAACACATTTTATTTCTCATTTGTCGACAGCAGTGGAATAACACATTTTATATCTCACTTGTCGAAAGCAGTGGAATAACACATTGTCGACAGCAGTGGAATAACACATTTTATTTCTCACTTGTCGAAAGCAGTATAATAACACATTGTCGACAGCAGTATAATAACACATTGTCGACAGCAGTGGAATAACACATTGTCGACAGCAGTGGAATAACACATTGTCGACAGCAGTGGAATAACACACTTTATTTCTAACTTGTCGACAGTAGTGGAATAACACATTTTATTTCTAACTTGTCGACAGCAGTGGAATAACACATTTTATTTCTCACTTGTCGACAGCAGTGGAATAACACATTTTATTTCTCACTTGTCGACAGCAGTGGAATAACACATTTTATTTCTCATTTGTCGACAGCAGTGGAATAACACATTTTATTTCTCATTTGTCGACAGCAGTGGAATAACACATTTTATTTCTCACTTGTCGACAGTAGTGGAATAACACATTTTATTTCTCATTTGTCGACAGCAGTGGAATAACACATTTTATTTCTCACTTGTCGACAGCAGTGGAATAACACATTTTATTTCTCTCTTGTCGACAGCAGTGGAATAACACATTTTATTTCTCACTTGTCGACAGCAGTGGAATAACACAGGTTCGATCCCTGGCGTGTGTGTTTTACGTTTATTTATCGTCGCTACCGGTTGCCCATAATTATGAGCGACGCCTCCTGAAGAGATTAGTAATTTTACAGACAGAGACCCATTACAGAGTCTCCTCTGGTTCTTTTACGTGCACGGTGTAAAGCACCGACACGAGACCTCTTTTTAACATCCCATCTGAAAGATCCCTGTGTATTTTGTTTTACGTTTATTTATCGTCGCTACCGGTTGCCCATATGAGCGACGCCTCCTGAAGAGATTAGTCATTTTAGATTTTTGGAGGATAGTGCAATGATACAGAGAGAGACCCATTCCAGAGTCTCCTCTGGTTCTTTTACGTGCACGTTGTAAAGCACCGACACGAGACCTCGGTTTAACGTCCCATCTGAAAGATTGTTAATTTTATTAGGGTCAGACGGGGGATCGAACCTGCGATCCCTGGATTACCAGTCCAGCGTGTTACCACTGGACTATATATCCGTCTGTGAAAAGAGCCCTGGATTACCAGTAATAATTATATAAACCAAAATAAATGATAAGAAACACTTTAATATTTAACACCGAAATTAGCAGTTACAGAAATACCATACTATATGATATATAATAACTACAATAGAACTATAGAATGATTAACAATCTGATCTAAGGACAAAATGAAATGATATCATAAATTAAATTATTACCTCCCTTTATGAATACAGTATATATGTATTACATACTAAACATGCATGCAACATCTTATTATTTCGTTTTTATTTTCATTTACCTCCCTTTATGAAAAACTCTTGAATACAATAAATGTCTAATGCTCGTACATGTATAATACTCGTACATATACATATCTAATGCTAGTATATATACATGTTTAATGCTCGTACATATATATATCTAATGCTCGTACATGTATAATGCTCGTACATATACATGTCTAATGAGCGTACATGTCTAATGTTCGTACATGTATAATGCTCGTACATATACATGTCTAATGCTCGTACATATATATGTCTAATGCTCGTACATGTATAATGCTCGTACATATACATGTCTAATGCTGGTACATATACATGTCTACTGTTCGTACATATACATGTCTAATGCTCGTACATGTTTAATGCTCGTACATATACATGTCTAATGTTCGTACATATACATGCTGTGATTATACATGCATATTTCGATGTGACTGTAAATTAACGATTCATCTCAATCTGAATATTTTGATCTTATCACAATCACTTTGTGTAACCATAATTCTGGGTGGATTTGGTAGGTAGGTTACCGTTAAAGGGTGTGTTATCCCGTCAGTTTGTGTCAGTAGTTCCTGTGAGACGTTGCCCCGGCTGTCAGTCTGGATAACATTGTGGGACTTCCAGCCACATACAAACAGTTGATCTCGGTCATCTACAGTAACATCATGCGCCCCCTTTAACCGGGGATCCGTGATAACTGTCTGTTTGTTACCTTGTTTGTCTATAACTATAACCCCTGTATTCAAGGCAGCAATGTACAGTAGTGAGTTGTTCCTGCTAACAGTTATACTCTGTAGGAAAATACTGTACTGCTTCTGCTCCATGAATACACGCAGCCTGGAACCGGACATATCATAAACTCTAACCTCACCCTCATCATACCCACCACAACAAACGTATAACTCGCCCTGACTGTGACAGATACCCATACACCCCCCATCTACACTGAATGACCGTGTCAGTGACAATGACCCGCCCACATATATAAACTGAACATTCCCAGCATCATGAAGAGTAACAGCTAGCTCAGTGGGACCAGTTTTACATATTCCCCACGGATTACCCGGTATGTCAACCCAGTCAGTAACCTTGAATGTACTATCCAGTCGTTTCAGTCTGTCATTGATGTAGTCTGTAATGATAGTCTGATTGTTGTCTAGCACACATACACCTTCAATGGAAGGCATCTTTTTATCAGGTTTTACCTTGATGCTGTACTCGCCGAGAGGGGAAGCAATGTAAGGACGGTCGGTATCATCAATGAGAGTAATCAAGGATTTCATACCATGCAAACAAGACTCAATGCCTGTATCTAATTCATACACAATGGTTGAAGCTTGCTTACTCTCAACTTGATTGATAAAGTCGTTACTTTTTGATGCTTGAGCATTACCCTGCTTAATATGCACAAAGAGTTGGGCCTCGTTGACAGTCTTGAACTGTTTTATATTGTCAAGTGTAACCTGTAGGGTCTTCAGCATGTCCTCAAAGGAGGTAATGTCACTGTTTATGCCATCTGCTATCTCTTTATGCTTAAGCAATACTTCTTTATTAGACGTCTTTTCCAGTTCTTCAACCCTAGTTATGATGCTTTTCTTCAACGCCTGGACGTCGTTCAACATATCGTCACGTTGCTTATCCACCAGACGCAGGTCATTCTCTCGTCCAGCCTTCAACTGAAGCAGCACTTTCTTCACCTTCTCCACGGCCGTCTGGGTTTGTTGCTTTTCCCGTCCTTTCAGTATTCCTTTGGCCACGGTTGGGATATATTCTACTCCTTCACACGCCCTGAAATAACCTACAGTATTATATATACTAGTATTGTATATACATAGGGGTAGGACGTGATGGTATTATATATACTAGTATTGTACATGTATATACACAGGGGTATGATGTGATAGTATTATATATACTAGTATTGTATATACACAGTGGTAAGACGTGATATTATTATATATACTAGTATTGTACATGTATATACACAGGGGTAGGACGTGATAGTATATTGTAAGTAAACTCCATAATCCTCCACCCCTCGGACTATCATGGTGTATAGTATATTGTAAGTAAATTGCATAATCCTCCACCCCTCGGACTATCATGGTGTGCAGTATATTGTAAGTAAACTCCATAATCCTCCACCCCTCGGACTATCATGGTGTGCAGTATATTGTAAGTAAACTCCATAATCCTCCACCCCTCGGACTATCATGGTGTACAGTATATTGTAAGTAAACTCCATAATCCTCCACCCCTCGGACTATCATGGTGTACAGTATATTGTAAGTAAACTCCATAATCCTCCACCCCTCGGACTATCATGATGTACAGTATATTGTAAGTAAACTCCATAATCCTCCACCCCTCGGACTATCATGGTGTACAGTATATTGTTTGTAAGTAAATTGCATAATCCTTCATCCCTCGGACAATCATGGTGTACAGTATATTGTAAGTAAACTCCATAATCCTCCACGTCTCGGACTATCAAGGTGTACAGTATATTGTACGTAAACTCCATAATCCTCCACCCCTCGGACTATCATGGTGTGCAGTATATTGTAAGTAAACTGTATAATCCTCCACCCCTCGGAATGTGGGTGAAGTTAGCAGTGAGCAGTGTACTGATGGCAAGGAGCTGTGTACTGCTGTATTGTGAGCAGTGAGTAGTGTAATCCAGCAGTGAGCGGTGTACTGCTAGCAGTGAGTAGTGTAATCCAGCAGTGAGCGGTGTACTGCTGTACTGCTAGCAGTGAGTAGTGTAATCCAGCAGTGAGCGGTGTACTGCTGTACTGCTAGCAGTGAATAGTGTAATCCAGCAGTGAGCGGTGTACTGCTTTACTGCTAGCAGTGAGTAGTGTAATCCAGCAGTGAGCGGTGTACTGCTGTACAGCTAGCAGTGAGTAGTGTAATCCAGCAGTGAGCGGTGTACTGCTGTACTGCTAGCAGTGAGTAGTGTAATCCAGCAGTGAGCGGTGTACTGCTGTACTGCTAGCAGTGAGTAGTGTAATCCAGCAGTGAGCGGTGTACTGCTGTACTGCTAGCAGTGAGTAGTGTAATCCAGCAGTGAGCGGTGTACTGCTGTACTGCTAGCAGTGAGTATTGTAATCCAGCAGTGAGCGGTGTACTGCTGTACTACTAGCAGTGAGTAGTGTAATCCAGCAGTGAGCGGTGTACTGCTGTACTGCTAGCAGTGAGTAGTGTAATCCAGCAATAAGCGGTGTACTGCTGTACTGCTAGCAGTGAGTAGTGTAATCCAGCAGTTAGCGGTGTACTGCTGTACAGCTAGCAGTGAGTAGTGTAATCCAGCAGTGAGCGGTGTACTGCTGTACTGCTAGCAGTGAGTAGTGTAATCCAGCAGTGAGCGGTGTACTGCTAGCAGTGAGTAGTGTAATCCAGCAGTGAGCGGTGTACTGCTAGCAGTGAGTAGTGTAATCCAGCAGTGAGCGATGTACTGCTATACTGCTAGCAGTGAGTAGTGTAATCCAGCAGTAAGCGGTGTACTGCTGTACTGCTAGCAGTGAGTAGTGCAATCCAGCAGTGAGCGGTGTACTGCTGTACTGCTAGCAGTGAGTATTGTAATCCAGCAGTGAGCGGTGTACTGCTGTACTGCTAGCGGTGAGTAGTGTAATCCAGCAGTGAGCGGTGTACTGATGTACTGCTAGCAGTGAGTAGTGTAATCCAGCAGTGAGCGGTGTACTGCTAGCAGTGAGTAGTGTAATCCAGCAGTGAGCGATGTACTGCTAGCACTGAGTAGTGTAATCCAGCAGTGAGCGGTGTACTGCTAGCAGTGAGTAGTGTAATCCAGCAGTGAGCGGTGTACTGCTGTACTGCTAGCAGTGAGTAGTGTAATCCAGCAGTGAGCGGTGTACTGCTGTACTGCTAGCAGTGAGTAGTGTAATCCAGCAGTGAGCGGTGTACTGCTGTACTGCTAGCAGTGAGTAGTGTAATCCAGCAGTGAGCGGTGTACTGCTGTACTGCTAGCAGTGAGTAGTGTAATCCAGCAGTGAGCGATGTACTGCTGTACTGCTAGCAGTGAGTAGTGTAATCCAGCAGTGAGCGGTGTACTGCTGTACTGCTAGCAGTGAGTAGTGCAATCCAGCAGTGAGCGGTGTACTGCTGTACTGCTAGCAGTTAGTAGTGTAATCCAGCAGTGAGCGGTGTACTGCTGTACTGCTAGCGGTGAGTAGTGTAATCCAGCAGTGAGCGGTGTACTGATGTACTGCTAGCAGTGAGTAGTGTAATCCAGCAGTGAGCGGTGTACTGCTAGCAGTGAGTAGTGTAATGCAGCAGTGAGCGGTGTACTGCTAGCAGTGAGTAGTGTAATCCAGCAGTGAGCGATGTACTGCTGTACTGCTAGCAGTGAGTAGTGTAATCCAGCAGTGAGCGATGTACTGCTGTACTGCTAGCAGTGAGTAGTGTAATCCAGCAGTGAGCGGTGTACTGCTGTACTGCTAGCAATGAGTAGTGTAATCCAGCAGTGAGCGGTGTACTGCTGTACTGCTAGCAGTGAGTAGTGTAATCCAGCAGTGAGCGATGTACTGCTAGCACTGAGTAGTGTAATCCAGCAGTGAGCGATGTACTGCTAGCAGTGAGTAGTATAATCCAGCAGTGAGCGATGTACTGCTAGCAGTGAGTAGTGTAATCCAGCAGTGAGCGGTGTACTGCTGTACAGCTAGCAGTGAGTAGTGTAATCCAGCAGTGAGCGGTGTACTGCTGTACAGCTAGCAGTGAATAGAGTAATCCAGCAGTGAACGGTGTACTGCTGTACTGCTAGCAGTGAGTATTGTAATCCAGCAGTGAGCGGTGTACTGCTGTACTACTAGCAGTGAGTAGTGTAATCCAGCAGTGAGCGGTGTACTGCTGTACTGCTAGCAGTGAGTAGTGTAATCCAGCAATAAGCGGTGTACTGCTGTACTGCTAGCAGTGAGTAGTGTAATCCAGCAGTTAGCGGTGTACTGCTGTACAGCTAGCAGTGAGTAGTGTAATCCAGCAGTGAGCGGTGTACTGCTGTACTGCTAGCAGTGAGTAGTGTAATCCAGCAGTGAGCGGTGTACTGCTAGCAGTGAGTAGTGTAATCCAGCAGTGAGCGGTGTACTGCTAGCAGTGAGTAGTGTAATCCAGCAATGAGCGATGTACTGCTATACTGCTAGCAGTGAGTATTGTAATCCAGCAGTGAGCGGTGTACTGCTGTACTGCTAGCGGTGAGTAGTGTAATCCAGCAGTGAGCGGTGTACTGATGTACTGCTAGCAGTGAGTAGTGTAATCCAGCAGTGAGCGGTGTACTGCTAGCAGTGAGTAGTGTAATCCAGCAGTGAGCGATGTACTGCTAGCACTGAGTAGTGTAATCCAGCAGTGAGCGGTGTACTGCTAGCAGTGAGTAGTATAATCCAGCAGTGAGCGGTGTACTGCTGTACAGCTAGCAGTGAGTAGTGTAATCCAGCAGTGAGCGGTGTACTGCTGTACTGCTAGCAGTGAGTAGTGTAATCCAGCAGTGAGCGGTGTACTGCTGTACTGCTAGCAGTGAGTAGTGTAATCCAGCAGTGAGCGGTGTACTGCTGTACTGCTAGCAGTGAGTAGTGTAATCCAGCAGTGAGCGATGTACTGCTGTACTGCTAGCAGTGAGTAGTGTAATCCAGCAGTGAGCAGTGTACTGCTGTACTGCTAGCAGTGAGTAGTGCAATCCAGCAGTGAGCGGTGTACTGCTGTACTGCTAGCAGTTAGTAGTGTAATCCAGCAGTGAGCGGTGTACTGCTGTACTGCTAGCGGTGAGTAGTGTAATCCAGCAGTGAGTGGTGTACTGATGTACTGCTAGCAGTGAGTAGTGTAATCCAGCAGTGAGCGGTGTACTGCTAGCAGTGAGTAGTGTAATGCAGCAGTGAGCGGTGTACTGCTAGCAGTGAGTAGTGTAATCCAGCAGTGAGCGATGTACTGCTGTACTGCTAGCAGTGAGTAGTGTAATCCAGCAGTGAGCGATGTACTGCTGTACTGCTAGCAGTGAGTAGTGTAATCCAGCAGTGAGCGGTGTACTGCTGTACTGCTAGCAATGAGTAGTGTAATCCAGCAGTGAGCGGTGTACTGCTGTACTGCTAGCAGTGAGTAGTGTAATCCAGCAGTGAGCGATGTACTGCTAGCACTGAGTAGTGTAATCCAGCAGTGAGCGATGTACTGCTAGCAGTGAGTAGTATAATCCAGCAGTGAGCGATGTACTGCTAGCATTGAGTAGTGTAATCCAGCAGTGAGCGGTGTACTGCTGTACAGCTAGCAGTGAGTAGTGTAATCCAGCAGTGAGCGGTGTACTGCTGTACAGCTAGCAGTGAATAGAGTAATCCAGCAGTGAACGGTGTACTGCTGTACTGCTAGCAGTGAGTAGTGTAATCCAGCAGTGAGCGGTGTACTGCTGTACTGCTAGCAGTGAGTAGTGTAATCCAGCAGTGAGCGGTGTACTGCTGTACTGCTAGCAGTGAGTAGTGTAATCCAGCAGTGAGCGGTGAACTGCTGTACTGCTAGCAGTGAGTAGTGTAATCCAGCAGTGAGCGGTGTACTGCTGTACTGCTAGCAGTGAGTAGTGTAATCCAGCAGTGAGCGGTGTACTGCTGTACTGCTAGCAGTGAGTAGTGATCCAGCAGTAAGCGGTGTACTGCTGTCTGCTAGCAGTGAGTAGTGTAATCCAGCAGTTAGCGGTGTACTGCTCTACAGCTAGCAGTGAGTAGTGTAATCCAGCAGTGAGCGGTGTACTGCTGTACTGCTAGCAGTGAGTAGTGTAATCCAGCAGTGAGCGGTGTACTGCTACAAAAACCACAACTGTACTGCTAGCAGTGAGTAGTGTAATCCAACAGTGAGCGGTGTACTGCTGTACTGCTAGCAGTGAGTAGTGTAATCCACAAACCACAAAAACCACAACCGACCACCCCAACACCACCACAAAAACACAACACCTGTACTGCTAGCAGTGAGTAGTGTAATCCAGCAGTGAGCGGTGTACTGCTGTACTGCTAGCAGTGAGTAGTTAATCAGCAGTGAGCGGTGTACTGCTGTACTGCTAGCAGTGAGTAGTTAATCAAGCAGTGAGCGGTGTACTGCTAGCAGTGAGTAGTGTAATCCAGCAGTGAGCGATGTACTGCTAGCACTGAGTAGTGTAATCCAGCAGTGAGCACCACCACAAAAAACCACAACACCACCACAAAAACCACAACACCACACACAAAAACCACAGTGAGCGGTGTACTGCTGTACAGCTAGCAGTAGTAGAACCACAACACCACTACTGCTAGCAGTGAGTAGTGTAATCCAGCAGTGAGCGGTGTACTGCTGTACTGCTAGCAGTGAGTAGTGCAATCCAGCAGTGAGCGGTGTACTGCTGTACTGCTAGCAGTGAGTATTGTAATCCAGCAGTGAGCGGTGTACTGCTGTACTGCTAGCGGTGAGTAGTGTAATCCAGCAGTGAGCGGTGTACTGATGTACTGCTAGCAGTGAGTAGTGTAATCCAGCAGTGAGCGGTGTACTGCTAGCAGTGAGTAGTGTAATCCAGCAGTGAGCGATGTACTGCTAGCACTGAGTAGTGTAATCCAGCAGTGAGCGGTGTACTGCTAGCAGTGAGTAGTGTAATCCAGCAGTGAGCGGTGTACTGCTGTACAGCTAGCAGTGAGTAGTGTAATCCAGCAGTGAGCGGTGTACTGCTGTACTGCTAGCAGTGAGTAGTGTAATCCAGCAGTGAGCGGTGTACTGCTGTACTGCTAGCAGTGAGTAGTGTAATCCAGCAGTGAGCGGTGTACTGCTGTACTGCTAGCAGTGAGTAGTGTAATCCAGCAGTGAGCGATGTACTGCTGTACTGCTAGCAGTGAGTAGTGTAATCCAGCAGTGAGCGGTGTTGCTGTACTGCTAGCAGTGAGTAGTGCAATCCAGCAGTGAGCGGTGTACTGCTGTACTGCTAGCAGTTAGTAGTGTAATCCAGCAGTGAGCGGTGTACTGCTGTACTGCTAGCGGTGAGTAGTGTAATCCAGCAGTGAACGGTGTACTGATGTACTGCTAGCAGTGAGTAGTGTAATCCAGCAGTGAGCGGTGTACTGCTAGCAGTGAGTAGTGTAATGCAGCAGTGAGCGGTGTACTGCTAGCAGTGAGTAGTGTAATCCAGCAGTGAGCGATGTACTGCTGTACTGCTAGCAGTGAGTAGTGTAATCCAGCAGTGAGCGATGTACTGCTGTACTGCTAGCAGTGAGTAGTGTAATCCAGCAGTGAGCGGTGTACTGCTGTACTGCTAGCAATGAGTAGTGTAATCCAGCAGTGAGCGGTGTACTGCTGTACTGCTAGCAGTGAGTAGTGTAATCCAGCAGTGAGCGATGTACTGCTAGCACTGAGTAGTGTAATCCAGCAGTGAGCGATGTACTGCTAGCAGTGAGTAGTATAATCCAGCAGTGAGCGATGTACTGCTAGCAGTGAGTAGTGTAATCCAGCAGTGAGCGGTGTACTGCTGTACAGCTAGCAGTGAGTAGTGTAATCCAGCAGTGAGCGGTGTACTGCTGTACAGCTAGCAGTGAATAGAGTAATCCAGCAGTGAACGGTGTACTGCTGTACTGCTAGCAGTGAGTATTGTAATCCAGCAGTGAGCGGTGTACTGCTGTACTACTAGCAGTGAGTAGTGTAATCCAGCAGTGAGCGGTGTACTGCTGTACTGCTAGCAGTGAGTAGTGTAATCCAGCAATAAGCGGTGTACTGCTGTACTGCTAGCAGTGAGTAGTGTAATCCAGCAGTTAGCGGTGTACTGCTGTACAGCTAGCAGTGAGTAGTGTAATCCAGCAGTGAGCGGTGTACTGCTGTACTGCTAGCAGTGAGTAGTGTAATCCAGCAGTGAGCGGTGTACTGCTAGCAGTGAGTAGTGTAATCCAGCAGTGAGCGGTGTACTGCTAGCAGTGAGTAGTGTAATCCAGCAATGAGCGATGTACTGCTATACTGCTAGCAGTGAGTATTGTAATCCAGCAGTGAGCGGTGTACTGCTGTACTGCTAGCGGTGAGTAGTGTAATCCAGCAGTGAGCGGTGTACTGATGTACTGCTAGCAGTGAGTAGTGTAATCCAGCAGTGAGCGGTGTACTGCTAGCAGTGAGTAGTGTAATCCAGCAGTGAGCGATGTACTGCTAGCACTGAGTAGTGTAATCCAGCAGTGAGCGGTGTACTGCTAGCAGTGAGTAGTATAATCCAGCAGTGAGCGGTGTACTGCTGTACAGCTAGCAGTGAGTAGTGTAATCCAGCAGTGAGCGGTGTACTGCTGTACTGCTAGCAGTGAGTAGTGTAATCCAGCAGTGAGCGGTGTACTGCTGTACTGCTAGCAGTGAGTAGTGTAATCCAGCAGTGAGCGGTGTACTGCTGTACTGCTAGCAGTGAGTAGTGTAATCCAGCAGTGAGCGATGTACTGCTGTACTGCTAGCAGTGAGTAGTGTAATCCAGCAGTGAGCAGTGTACTGCTGTACTGCTAGCAGTGAGTAGTGCAATCCAGCAGTGAGCGGTGTACTGCTGTACTGCTAGCAGTTAGTAGTGTAATCCAGCAGTGAGCGGTGTACTGCTGTACTGCTAGCGGTGAGTAGTGTAATCCAGCAGTGAGCGGTGTACTGATGTACTGCTAGCAGTGAGTAGTGTAATCCAGCAGTGAGCGGTGTACTGCTAGCAGTGAGTAGTGTAATGCAGCAGTGAGCGGTGTACTGCTAGCAGTGAGTAGTGTAATCCAGCAGTGAGCGATGTACTGCTGTACTGCTAGCAGTGAGTAGTGTAATCCAGCAGTGAGCGATGTACTGCTGTACTGCTAGCAGTGAGTAGTGTAATCCAGCAGTGAGCGGTGTACTGCTGTACTGCTAGCAATGAGTAGTGTAATCCAGCAGTGAGCGGTGTACTGCTGTACTGCTAGCAGTGAGTAGTGTAATCCAGCAGTGAGCGATGTACTGCTAGCACTGAGTAGTGTAATCCAGCAGTGAGCGATGTACTGCTAGCAGTGAGTAGTATAATCCAGCAGTGAGCGATGTACTGCTAGCATTGAGTAGTGTAATCCAGCAGTGAGCGGTGTACTGCTGTACAGCTAGCAGTGAGTAGTGTAATCCAGCAGTGAGCGGTGTACTGCTGTACAGCTAGCAGTGAATAGAGTAATCCAGCAGTGAACGGTGTACTGCTGTACTGCTAGCAGTGAGTAGTGTAATCCAGCAGTGAGCGGTGTACTGCTGTACTGCTAGCAGTGAGTAGTGTAATCCAGCAGTGAGCGGTGTACTGCTGTACTGCTAGCAGTGAGTAGTGTAATCCAGCAGTGAGCGGTGAACTGCTGTACTGCTAGCAGTGAGTAGTGTAATCCAGCAGTGAGCGGTGTACTGCTGTACTGCTAGCAGTGAGTAGTGTAATCCAGCAGTGAGCGGTGTACTGCTGTACTGCTAGCAGTGAGTAGTGTAATCCAGCAGTAAGCGGTGTACTGCTGTACTGCTAGCAGTGAGTAGTGTAATCCAGCAGTTAGCGGTGTACTGCTCTACAGCTAGCAGTGAGTAGTGTAATCCAGCAGTGAGCGGTGTACTGCTGTACTGCTAGCAGTGAGTAGTGTAATCCAGCAGTGAGCGGTGTACTGCTAGCAGTGAGTAGTGTAATCCAGCAGTGAGCGGTGTACTGCTAGCAGTGAGTAGTGTAATCCAGCAGTGAGCGGTGTACTGCTGTACTGCTAGCAGTGAGTAGTGTAATCCAGCAGGGAGCGGTGTACTGCTAGCAGTGAGTAGTGTAATCCAGCAGTGAGCGGCGTACTGCTAGCAGTGAGTAGTGTAATCCAGCAGTGAGCGGTGTACTGCTGTACTGCTAGCAGTGAGTAGTGCAATCCAGCAGTGAGCGGTGTACTGCTGTACTGCTAGCAGTGAGTATTGTAATCCAGCAGTGAGCGGTGTACTGCTGTACTGCTAGCGGTGAGTAGTGTAATCCAGCAGTGAGCGGTGTACTGATGTACTGCTAGCAGTGAGTAGTGTAATCCAGCAGTGAGCGGTGTACTGCTAGCAGTGAGTAGTGTAATCCAGCAGTGAGCGATGTACTGCTAGCAGTGAGTAGTGTAATCCAGCAGTGAGTGCTGTACTGCTAGCAGTGAGTAGTGTAATCCAGCAGTGAGCGGTGTACTGCTGTACTGCTAGCAGTGAGTAGTGTAATCCAGCAGTGAGCGGTGTACTGCTGTACTGCTAGCAGTGAGTAGTGTAATCCAGCAGTGAGCGGTGTACTGCTGTACTGCTAGCAGTGAGTAGTGTAATCCAGCAGTGAGCGGTGTACTGCTGTACTGCTAGCAGTGAGTAGTGTAATCCAGCAGTGAGCGGTGTACTGCTGTACTGCTAGCAGTGAGTAGTGTAATCCAGCAGTGAGCGGTGTACTGCTGTACTGCTAGCAGTGAGTAGTGTAATCCAGCAGTGAGCGGTGTACTGATGTACTGCTAGCAGTGAGTAGTGTAATCCAGCAGTGAGCGGTACTGTGTACTGCTAGCAGTGAGTAGTGTAATCCAGCAGTGAGCGGTGTACTGTGTACTGCTAGCAGTGAGTAGTGTAATCCAGCAGTGAGCGTGTACTGTGTACTGCTAGCAGTGAGTAGTGTAATCCAGCAGTGAGCGGTGTACTGCTGTACTGCTAGCAGTGAGTAGTGTATCCGCAGTGAGCGGTGTACTGCTGTACTGCTAGCAGTGAGTAGTGTAATCCAGCAGTGAGCGGTGTACTGATGTACTGCTAGCAGTGAGTAGTGTAATCCAGCAGTGAGTGGTGTACTGCTAGCAGTGAGTGGTGTATTCCAGCAGTGAGCGGTGTACTTCTGTACTGCTAGCAGTGAGTAGTGTAATCCAGCAGTGAGCGGTGTACTGATGTACTGCTAGCAGTGAGTAGTGTAATCCAGCAGTGAGTGGTGTACTGCTAGCAGTGAGTAATGTAATCCAGCAGTGAGCGGCGTATTCTAGTAGTGAATGATGTGCTGCCCAAATCATACATTTTTTATTTATTTTTTATAAAATACAATTTTACGATTTTTTTTACGAAAATTGTTAAACGGGTCGGTTGCATAACCGGACACAAGCCAATTAGAGTTATTCCAGCAATGAGCAGTGTGATTTAGCGGTGAGCGACTCATTTTAGTTATATACTGTTATAACCCTAATCTATTATATAACCCTAATCTATTATATATCCGTAATCTATTATATAACAACCGTAATCTATTATATAACAACCGTAATCTATTATATAACTGTAACCTATTATATAACCCTAATCTATTATATAACCGTAATCTATTATATAACCGTAATCTATTATATAACCGTAATCTATTATATAACCCTAATCTATTATATAACCCTAATCTATTATATAACCATAATCTATTATATAACCCTAACCTATTATATAACCCTAATCTATTATATAACCGTAATCTATTATATAACCCTAACCTATTATATAACCCTAATCTATTATATAACCGTAATCTATTATATAACCCTAACCTATTATATAACCCTAACCTATTATATAACCGTAATCTATTATATAACCGTAACCTATTATATAACCATAACCTATTATATAACCCTAATCTATTATATAACCCTAATCTATTATATAACCGTAATCTATTATATAACCCTAACCTATTATATAACCCTAACCTATTATATAACCCTAATCTATTATATAACCATAATCTATTATATAACCCTAACCTATTATATAACCATAACCTATTATATAACCCTAATCTATTATATAACCCTAATCTATTATATAACCCTAACCTATTATATAACCCTAACCTATTATATAACCATAACCTATTATATAACCATAACCTATTATATAACCCTAATTTATTATATAATCCTAATCTATTATATAACAACCGTAATCTATTATATAACCGTAATCTATTATATAACCATAATCTATTATATAACCCTAACCTATTATATAACCCTAACCTATTATATAACCATAACCTATTATATAACCATAACCTATTATATAACCCTAATTTATTATATAATCCTAATCTATTATATAACAACCGTAATCTATTATATAACCGTAATCTATTATATAACCATAATCTATTATATAACCCTAACCTATTATATAACCCTAACCTATTATATAACCATAACCTATTATATAACCATAACCTATTATATAACCCTAATTTATTATATAATCCTAATCTATTATATAACAACCGTAATCTATTATATAACCGTAATCTATTATATAACCGTAACCTATTATATAACCATAACCTATTACATAACCCTAATCTATTATATAACCCTAATCTATTATATAACCGTAATCTATTATATAACAACCGTAATCTATTATATAACCGTAATCTATTATATAACTGTAACCTATTATATAACCCTAATCTATTATATAACCGTAATCAATTATATAACCGCAATCTATTATATAACCTTAATCTATTATATAACCACAATCTATTGTGGAAGTCGTGATGGTGCAGTGGATGCGCGTTCGCTTCAGGTGCGAAAGGTCTGGAGTTCGAGCCCCGCTGGAGCCGTTACGATTGTGTCCTTAGGCAAGGCATTTAAATTCCACGTTGCCTCTTCTCTCCCTCGTGGCGATGGATTCCATCAGGAATGAGGTCTCGAGAGTGATTTATATAAGTTGAAAGAACTTGTTTCGCAATCGAGCTAAAATAAATTTGTATAAACTAAACCACAATCTATTATATAACCACAATCTATTATATAACAACAATCTATTATATAACCACAATCTATTATATAACCACAATCTATTATATAACCACAATCTATTATATAACCACAATCTATTATATAACCACAATCTATTATATAACCTCAACCTATTATATAACCTTACGCTATTATATAACCACAATCTATTATATAACCACAATCTATTATATAACCACAATCTATTATATAACCACAACCTATTATATAACCACAATATATTATATAACCTCAACCTATTATATAACCACAACCTATTATATAACCACAATCTATTATATAACCACAACCTATTATATAACCACAATATATTATATAACCTCAACCTATTATATAACCACAATCTATTATATAACCACAATCTATTATATAACCACAATCTATTATATAACCACACTCTATTATATAACCACAATCTATTATATAACCACAACCTATTATATAACCTTAAGCTATTATATAACCACAATCTATTATATAACCACAACCTATTATATAACCACAATCTATTGTATAACCACAATCTATTATATAACCTTAAGCTATTATATAACCTTAAGCTATTATATAACCTTAAGCTATTATATAACCACAATCTATTATATAACCACAATATATTATATATAACCACAAGCTATTATATAACCACAATCTATTATATAACCACAACCTATTATATAACCACAATCTATTATATAACCACAAGCTATTATATAAACACAACCTATTATATAACCACAATCTATTGTATAACCACAATCTATTATATAACCTTAAGCTATTGTATAACCACAATCTATTGTATAACCACAACCTATTATATAACCACAATCTATTATATAACCACAATATATTATATAACCTTAAGCTATTATATAACCACAATCTATTATATAACCTTAAGCTATTATATAACCACAACCTATTATATAACCACAATCTATTATATAACCACAATCTATTATATAACCACAATCTATTATATAACCTTAAGCTATTATATAACCTTAAGCTATTATATAACCACAACCTATTATATAACCACAATCTATTATATAACCCTAATCTATTATATAACCACAACCTATTATATAACCACAATCTATTATATAACCCTAATCTATTATATAACCACAATCTATTATATAACCACAATCTATTATATAACCCTAATCTATTATATAACCACAATCTATTATATAACCTTAAGCTATTATATAACCACAATCTATTATATAACCACAATCTATTATATAACCACAATCTATTATATAACCACAATCTATTATATAACCACAAGCTATTATATAACCACAATCTATTATATAACCACAATCTATTATATAACCACAATCTATTATATAACCACAATATATTAATAACCACAATCTATTATATAACCACAACCTATTATATAACCACAATCTATTATATAACCACAATCTATTATATAACCACAATCTATTATATAACCACAATCTATTATATAACCACAACCTATTATATAACCACAATCTATTATATAACCACAATCTATTATATAACCACAATCTATTATATAACCACAACTATTATATAACCACAATCTATTATATAACCACAATCTATTATATAACCACAATCTATTATATAACCTAACTATTATAACCACATCTATTATATACCAACTATTATATAACCCATCTATTAACCACAATCTATTATATAACCACAACCTATTATATAACCACAATCTATTATATAACCACAATCTATTATATAACCACAATCTATTATATAACCTTAATCTATTATATAACCACAACCTATTATATAACCACAATCTATTATATAACCACAATCTATTATATAACCACAATCTATTATATAACCTTAAGCTATTATATAACCACACTCTATTATATAACCTTAAGCTATTATATAACCACAATCTATTATATAACCACAATCTATTATATAACCACAACCTATTATATAACCACAATCTATTATATAACCACAATCTATTATATAACCAC
>CM026401.1:19105217-19220823 GCA_014843695.1 Archivesica marissinica
TATTATATAACCACAATCTATTATATAACCACAATCTATTATATAACCACAATCTATTATATAACCACAATCTATTATATAACCTTAAGCTATTATATAACCACAACCTATTATATAACCACAATCTATTATATAACCACAATCTATTATATAACCACAATATATTATATAACCTTAAGCTATTATATAACCACACTCTATTATATAACCTTAAGCTATTATATAACCACAATCTATTGTATAACCACAATCTATTATATAACCACAACCTATTATATAACCACAATCTATTATATAACCACAATCTATTATATAACCACAATCTATTATATAACCTTAAGCTATTATATAACCACAACCTATTATATAACCACAATCTATTATATAACCACAATCTATTATATAACCACAATATATTATATAACCTTAAGCTATTATATAACCACACTCTATTATATAACCTTAAGCTATTATATAACCACAATCTATTATATAACCACAATCTATTATATAACCACAACCTATTATATAACCACAATCTATTATATAACCACAATCTATTATATAACCACAATCTATTATATAACCACAATCTATTATATAACCACAATCTATTATATAACCACAATCTATTATATAACCACAATCTATTGTATAACCCTAATCTATTATATAACCACAATCTATTATATAACCACAATCTATTATATAACCACAATCTATTATATAACCACAATCTAATATATAACCTTAAGCTATTATATAACCTTAAGCCATTATATAACCTTAAGCTATTATATAACCTTAAGCTATTATATAACCTTAAGCTATTATATAACCTTAAGCTATTATATAACCTTAAGCTATTATATAACCTTAAGCTATTATATAACCTTAAGCTATTATATAACCTTAAGCTAGTATATAACCTTAAGCTATTATATAACCACAATCTATTATATAACCACAATCTATTATATAACCACACTCTATTATATAACCACAACCTATTATATAACCTTAAGCTATTATATAACCTTAAGCTATTATATAACCACAATCTATTATATAACCACAATCTATTATATAACCACAATCTATTATATAACATGATGTTTGCCTTCCCGTTGATACACCAGTCATCTAGCTACTATTAGGCACCGAAAGCCCGGCCTGCAGATTGTCCCAGAAAAATAAAATAGCTAAAACCAAAAAAAATGCCATAAAAACTGTAGGGGGTGGGGAATATAACGAAGAGTTGGGTTGTCAACTTGGAACCCACATACATTCTGCACAACATATTAATTCAAATTTGAATTTCCAAGATGTAAATTTAAATGCGTCGTAGCACACCACTGACATTCTAGGATCAGTAATATCCTGGTGTACATGTCCACAAACACCTCTAGCAAAACGCTGTTCTTTCGTGTTAAATTCAGTAGTCGGGGCTACACAACAACAACACAACAATATTGTATTACGGCATTTTTGCATAAAATATCTACAAGATGCTTAGAGCAAATACAATAATAGTACAAACGCAGATACAATACCAGCAATTACAAGTACAATACCAGCAATTACAAACGCACATACCAGCAATTACAAATACAATATCAGCAATTACAAATACAACACCAGCAATTACCAATACAATGCCAGCAATTACGAATACAATACCAGCAATTACAAATACAATACCAGCAATTAAGATACAAGTAATTACAAATACAATACCAGCAATTACAAATACAATACCAGCAATTACAAATACAATACAAGCAATTACAAATACAATACGAGCTATTACAAATACAATACCAGCAATTACAAATACTATACGAGCAATTACAAATACATTACCAGCAATAACAAAGCCAAAACAAGCAATTACAAATACAATATGAGCAATTACAAATCCAAAACGAGAAATTACAAATACAAGACCAGCAATTACAAATACAAGACAAGCAATTACAAACACAAGACCAGCAATTACAAACACAAGACCAGCAATTACAAATACAAGATCAGCAATTACAAATGAAAGACCAGCAATTAAAAACAAAAGACCAGCAATTACAAACACAAGACCATCAATTACAAATACAAGACCAGAAATTACAAATACAAGACCAGCAATTAAAAACACAAGACCAGCAATTACAAACACAAGACCGGCAATTACAAACACAAGACCAGCAATTACAAATACAAGACCAGCAATTACAAACACAAGACCAGCAATTACAAATACAAGACCAGCAATTACAAACACAGTGTAGTGGATACACACACACGCAGTCTCTTTTAATTGTTTCTTGTATAAACATTCAAAATCACTAGCTACTTTCTATACGTGTGATAGGCACGTACCGAGTATATGTTGCTACTTTCTATACGTGTGATAGGCACGTACCGAGTATGTGTTGCTACTTTCTATACGTGTGATAGGCACGTACCGAGTATATGTTGCTACTTTCTATACGTGTGATATGCACGTACCTAGTATATGTTGCTACTTTCTATACTTGTGATATGCACGTACCGAGTATATGTTGCTACTTTCTATACTTGTGATATGCACGTACCGAGTATATGTTGCTACTTTCTATAATTGTGATATGCACGTACCGAGTATATGTTGCTACTTTCTATACTTGTGATATGCACGTACCGAGTATATGTGGCTACTTTCTATACGTGTGATATGCACGTACCTAGTATATGTTGCTACTTTCTATACGTGTGATAGGCACGTACCTAGTATATGTTGTTACTTTCTATACGTGTGATATGCACGTACCTAGTATATGTTGCTACTTTCTATACTTGTGATATGCACGTACCTAGTATATGTTGCTACTTTATATACGTGTGATAGTCACGTACCTAGTATATGTTGCTACTTTCTATACTTGTGATATGCACGTACCGAGTATATGTTGCTACGTTTTATAATTGTGATATGCACGTACCTAGTATATGTTTCTACTTTCTATACTTGTGATAGGCACGTACCGAGTATATGTTGCTACGTTTTATAATTGTGATATGCACGTACCTAGTATATGTTGCTACTTTCTATACGTGTGATATGCACGTACCTAGTATATGTTGCTACTTTCTATACGTGTGATATGCACGTACCTAGTATATGTTGCTACTTTCTATACGTGTGATATGCACGTACCTAGTATATGTTGCTACTTTCTATACTTGTGATATGCACGTACCGAGTATATGTTGCTACTTTCTATACTTGTGATAGGCACGTACCTAGTATATGTTGCTACTTTCTATACTTGTGATATGCACGTACCGAGTATATGTTGCTACTTTCTATACTTGTGATATGCACGTACCGAGTATATGTTGCTACTTTCTATACGTGTGATATGCACGTACCTAGTATATGTTGCTACTTTCTATACGTGTGATAGGCACGTACATAGTATATGTTGCTACTTTCTATACTTGTGATATGCACGTACCGAGTATATGTTGCTACTTTCTATTCTTGTGATAGGCACGTACCTAGTATATGTTGCTACTTTCTATACTTGTGATATGCACGTACCGAGTATATGTTGTACTTTCTTACGTGTGATAGGCACGTACCTAGTATATGTTTACTTTCTATACGTGTGATATGCACGTACCTAGTATATGTTCTACTTTGTGATATACGTACCTAGTATATGTGCTACTTTCTATACGTGTGATAGGCACGTACCTAGTATATGTTGCTACTTTCTATACTTGTGATATGCACGTACCGAGTATATGTTGCTACGATTTATACTTGTGATATGCACGTACCTAGTATATGTTGCTACTTTCTATACTTGTGATAGGCACGTACCGAGTATATGTTGCTACTTTCTATACTTGTGATATGCACGTACCGAGTATATGTTGCTACTTTCTATACGTGTGATAGGCACGTACCTAGTATATGTTGCTACTTTCTATACTTGTGATATGCACGTACCGAGTATATGTTGCTACTTTCTATACTTGTGATAGGCACGTACATAGTATATGTTGCTACTTTCTATACTTGTGATATGCACGTACCGAGTATATGTTGCTACTTTCTATACGTGTGATATGCACGTACCTAGTATATGTTGCTACTTTCTATACGTGTGATAGGCACGTACCTAGTATATGTTGCTACTTTCTATACGTGTGATATGCACGTACCTAGTATATGTTGCTACTTTCTATACGTGTGATAGGCACGTACCTAGTATATGTTGTTACTTTCTATACGTGTGATATGCACGTACCTAGTATATGTTGCTACTTTCTATACTTGTGATATGCACGTACCTAGTATATGTTGCTACTTTATATACGTGTGATAGTCACGTACCTAGTATATGTTGCTACTTTCTATACTTGTGATATGCACGTACCGAGTATATGTTGCTACGTTTTATAATTGTGATATGCACGTACCTAGTATATGTTTCTACTTTCTATACTTGTGATAGGCACGTACCGAGTATATGTTGCTACGTTTTATAATTGTGATATGCACGTACCTAGTATATGTTGCTACTTTCTATACGTGTGATATGCACGTACCTAGTATATGTTGCTACTTTCTATACGTGTGATATGCACGTACCTAGTATATGTTGCTACTTTCTATACGTGTGATATGCACGTACCTAGTATATGTTGCTACTTTCTATACTTGTGATATGCACGTACCGAGTATATGTTGCTACTTTCTATACTTGTGATAGGCACGTACCTAGTATATGTTGCTACTTTCTATACTTGTGATATGCACGTACCGAGTATATGTTGCTACTTTCTATACTTGTGATATGCACGTACCGAGTATATGTTGCTACTTTCTATACGTGTGATATGCACGTACCTAGTATATGTTGCTACTTTCTATACGTGTGATAGGCACGTACATAGTATATGTTGCTACTTTCTATACTTGTGATATGCACGTACCGAGTATATGTTGCTACTTTCTATTCTTGTGATAGGCACGTACCTAGTATATGTTGCTACTTTCTATACTTGTGATATGCACGTACCGAGTATATGTTGCTACTTTCTATACGTGTGATAGGCACGTACCTAGTATATGTTGTTACTTTCTATACGTGTGATATGCACGTACCTAGTATATGTTGCTACTTTCTATACTTGTGATATGCACGTACCTAGTATATGTTGCTACTTTCTATACGTGTGATAGGCACGTACCTAGTATATGTTGCTACTTTCTATACTTGTGATATGCACGTACCGAGTATATGTTGCTACGATTTATAATTGTGATATGCACGTACTTAGTATATGTTTCTATTTTCTATACTTGTGATAGGCACGTACCGAGTATATGTTGCTACTTTCTATACTTGTGATATGCACGTACCTAGTATATGTTGCTACTTTCTATACGTGTGATATGCACGTACCTAGTATATGTTGCTACTTTCTATACTTGTGATATGCACGTACCGAGTATATGTTGCTACTTTCTATACTTGTGATATGCACGTACCGAGTATATGTTGCTACTTTCTATACGTGTGATATGCACGTACCTAGTATATGTTGCTACTTTCTATACGTATGATAGGCACGTACCTAGTATATGTTGCTACTTTCTATACGTGTGATATGCACGTACCTAGTATATGTTGCTACTTTCTATACGTGTGATAGGCACGTACCTAGTATATGTTGTTACTTTCTATACGTGTGATATGCACGTACCTAGTATATGTTGCTACTTTCTATACTTGTGATATGCACGTACCTAGTATATGTTGCTACTTTATATACGTGTGATAGTCACGTACCTAGTATATGTTGCTACTTTCTATACTTGTGATATGCACGTACCGAGTATATGTTGCTACGTTTTATAATTGTGATATGCACGTACCTAGTATATGTTTCTACTTTCTATACTTGTGATAGGCACGTACCGAGTATATGTTGCTACGTTTTATAATTGTGATATGCACGTACCTAGTATATGTTGCTACTTTCTATACGTGTGATATGCACGTACCTAGTATATGTTGCTACTTTCTATACGTGTGATATGCACGTACCTAGTATATGTTGCTACTTTCTATACGTGTGATATGCACGTACCTAGTATATGTTGCTACTTTCTATACTTGTGATATGCACGTACCGAGTATATGTTGCTACTTTCTATACTTGTGATAGGCACGTACCTAGTATATGTTGATACTTTCTATACTTGTGATATGCACGTACCGAGTATATGTTGCTACTTTCTATACTTGTGATATGCACGTACCGAGTATATGTTGCTACTTTCTATACGTGTGATATGCACGTACCTAGTATATGTTGCTACTTTCTATACGTGTGATAGGCACGTACATAGTATATGTTGCTACTTTCTATACTTGTGATATGCACGTACCGAGTATATGTTGCTACTTTCTATACGTGTGATATGCACGTACCTAGTATATGTTGCTACTTTCTATACGTGTGATAGGCACGTACATAGTATATGTTGCTACTTTCTATACTTGTGATATGCACGTACCGAGTATATGTTGCTACTTTCTATTCTTGTGATAGGCACGTACCTAGTATATGTTGCTACTTTCTATACTTGTGATATGCACGTACCGAGTATATGTTGCTACTTTCTATACGTGTGATGGGCACGTACCTAGTATATGTTGTTTCTTTCTATACGTGTGATATGCACGTACCTAGTATATGTTGCTACTTTCTATACTTGTGATATGCACGTACCTAGTATATGTTGCTACTTTCTATACGTGTGATAGGCACGTACCTAGTATATGTTGCTACTTTCTATACTTGTGATATGCACGTACCGAGTATATGTTGCTACGTTTTATAATTGTGATATGCACGTACTTAGTATATGTTTCTATTTTCTATACTTGTGATATGCACGTACCTAGTATATGTTGCTACTTTCTATACGTGTGATAGGCACGTACCTAGTATATGTTGCTACTTTCTATACGTGTGATAGGCACGTACCTAGTATATGTTGTTTCTTTCTATACGTGTGATCTGCACGTACCTAGTATATGTTGCTACTTTCTATACTTGTGATATGCACGTACCTAGTATATGTTGCTACTTTCTATACGTGTGATAGGCACGTACCTAGTATATGTTGCTACTTTCTATACTTGTGATATGCACGTACCGAGTATATGTAGCTACGTTTTATAATTGTGATATGCACGTACTTAGTATATGTTTCTATTTTCTATACTTGTGATAGGCACGTACCGAGTATATGTTGCTACTTTCTATACTTGTGATATGCACGTACCTAGTATATGTTGCTACTTTCTATACGTGTGATAGGCACGTACCTAGTATATGTTGCTACTTTCTATACTTGTGATATGCACGTACCGAGTATATGTTGCTACTTTCTATACTTGTGATAGGCACGTACATAGTATATGTTGCTACTTTCTATACTTGTGATATGCACGTACCGAGTATATGTTGCTACTTTCTATACGTGTGATATGCACGTACCTAGTATATGTTGCTACTTTCTATACGTATGATAGGCACGTACCTAGTATATGTTGCTACTTTCTATACGTGTGATAGGCACGTACCTAGTATATGTTGCTACTTTCTATACTTGTGATATGCACGTACCGAGTATATGTTGCTACGTTTTATAATTGTGATATGCACGTACCTAGTATATGTTTCTACTTTCTATACTTGTGATAGGCACGTACCGAGTATATGTTGCTACTTTCTATACTTGTGATATGCACGTACCTAGTATATGTTGCTACTTTCTATACGTGTGATAGGCACGTACCTAGTATATGTTGCTACTTTCTATACGTGTGATAGGCACGTACCTAGTATATGTTGCTACTTTCTATACTTGTGATATGCACGTACCGAGTATATGTGGCTACGTTTTATAATTGTGATATGCACGTACCTAGTATATGTTGCTACTTTCTATACTTGTGATAGGCACGTACCTAGTATATGTTGCTACTTTCTATACGTGTGATATGCACGTACCTAGTATATGTTGCTACTTTCTATACGTGTGATAGGCACGTACCTAGTATATGTTGCTACTTTCTATACGTGTGATAGGCACGTACCTAGTATATGTTGCTACTTTCTATACTTGTGATATGCACGTACCGAGTATATGTTGCTACGTTTTATAATTGTGATATGCACGTACCTAGTATATGTTGCTACTTTCTATACTTGTGATAGGCACGTACCTAGTATATGTTGCTACTTTCTATACGTGTGATATGCACGTATCTAGTATATGTTGCTACTTTCTATACGTGTGATATGCACGTACCTAGTATATGTTGCTACTTTCTATACGTGTGATATGCACGTACCTAGTATATGTTGCTACTTTCTATACTTGTGATATGCACGTACCGAGTATATGTTGCTACTTTCTATACTTGTGATAGGCACGTACCTAGTATATGTTGCTACTTTCTATACTTGTGATATGCACGTACCGAGTATATGTTGCTACTTTCTATACGTGTGATAGGCACGTACCTAGTATATGTTGTTACTTTCTATACGTGTGATATGCACGTACCTAGTATATGTTGCTACTTTCTATACTTGTGATATGCACGTACCTAGTATATGTTGCTACTTTCTATACGTGTGATAGGCACGTACCTAGTATATGTTGCTACTTTCTATACTTGTGATATGCACGTACCGAGTATATGTTGCTACGTTTTATAATTGTGATATGCACGTACTTAGTATATGTTTCTATTTTCTATACTTGTGATAGGCACGTACCGAGTATATGTTGCTACTTTCTATACTTGTGATATGCACGTACCTAGTATATGTTGCTACTTTCTATACGTGTGATAGGCACGTACCTAGTATATGTTGCTACTTTCTATACTTGTGATATGCACGTACCGAGTATATGTTGCTACTTTCTATACTTGTGATAGGCACGTACATAGTATATGTTGCTACTTTCTATACTTGTGATATGCACGTACCGAGTATATGTTGCTACTTTCTATACGTGTGATATGCACGTACCTAGTATATGTTGCTACTTTCTATACGTGTGATAGGCACGTACCTAGTATATGTTGCTACTTTCTATACGTGTGATAGGCACGTACCTAGTATATGTTGCTACTTTCTATACTTGTGATATGCACGTACCGAGTGTATGTTGCTACGTTTTATAATTGTGATATGCACGTACCTAGTATATGTTTCTACTTTCTATACTTGTGATAGGCACGTACCGAGTATATGTTGCTACTTTCTATACTTGTGATATGCACGTACCTAGTATATGTTGCTACTTTCTATACGTGTGATAGGCACGTACCTAGTATATGTTGCTACTTTCTATACGTGTGATAGGCACGTACCTAGTATATGTTGCTACTTTCTATACGTGTGATAGGCACGTACCTAGTATATGTTGCTACTTTCTATACTTGTGATATGCACGTACCGAGTATATGTGGCTACGTTTTATAATTGTGATATGCACGTACCTAGTATATGTTGTTACTTTCTATACTTGTGATAGGCACGTACCTAGTATATGTTGCTACTTTCTATACGTGTGATATGCACGTACCTAGTATATGTTGCTACTTTCTATACGTGTGATATGCACGTACCTAGTATATGTTGCTACTTTCTATACGTGTGATATGCACGTACCTAGTATATGTTGCTACTTTCTATACTTGTGATATGCACGTAACGAGTATATGTTGCTACTTTCTATACTTGTGATAGGCACGTACCTAGTATATATTGCTACTTTCTATACTTGTGATATGCACGTACCGAGTATATGTTGCTACTTTCTATACTTGTGATATGCACGTACCGAGTATATGTTGCTACTTTCTATACGTGTGATATGCACGTACCTAGTATATGTTGCTACTTTATATACGTGTGATAGGCACGTACCTAGTATATGTTGCTACTTTCTATACTTGTGATATGCACGTACCGAGTATATGTTGCTACTTTCTATACTTGTGATAGGCACGTACCTAGTATATGTTGCTACTTTCTATACATGTGATAGGCACGTACCTAGTATATGTTGCTACTTTCTATACTTGTGATATGCACGTACCGAGTATATGTTGCTACTTTCTATACTTGTGATAGGCACGTACTTAGTATATGTTGCTACTTTCTATACGTGTGATAGGCACGTACCTAGTATATGTTGCTACTTTCTATACGTGTGATAGGCACGTATCGAGTATATGTTGTTATTTTCTATACGTGTGATAGGCACGTACCTAGTATATGTTGCTACTTTCTATACTTGTGATATGCACGTACCTAGTATATGTTTCTACTTTCTATACTTGCGATATGCACGTACCGAGTATATGTTGCTACTTTCTATACGTGTGATATGCACGTACCTAGTATATGTTGCTACTTTCTATACGTGTGATAGGCACGTACCGAGTATATGTTGTTACTTTCTATACGTGTGATATGCACGTACCTAGTATATGTTGCTACTTTCTATACGTGTGATATGCACGTACCTAGTATATGTTGCTACTTTCTATACGTGTGATAGGCATGTACCCAGTATATGTTGCTACTTTCTATACTTGTGATAGGCATGTACTTAGTATATGTTGTTATTTTCTATACGTGTGATATGCACGTACCTAGTATATGTTTCTACTTTCTATACTTGTGATAGGCACGTACCGAGTATATGTTGCTACGTTTTATACTTGTGATATGCACGTACCTAGTATATGTTTCTACTTTCTATACTTGTGATAGGCACGTACCGAGTATATGTTGCTACGTTTTATACTTGTGATATGCACGTACCTAGTATATGTTTCTACTTTCTATACTTGTGATAGGCACGTACCGAGTATATGTTGCTACGTTTTATACTTGTGATATGCACGTACCTAGTATATGTTTCTACTTTCTATACTTGTGATAGGCACGTACCGAGTATATGTTGCTACGTTTTATACTTGTGATATGCACGTACCTAGTATATGTTTCTACTTTCTATACTTGTGATAGGCACGTACCGAGTATATGTTGCTACGTTTTATACTTGTGATATGCACGTACCTAGTATATGTTTCTACTTTCTATACTTGTGATAGGCACGTACCGAGTACATGTTGCTACGTTTTATACTTGTGATAGGCACGTACCGAGCATATGTTGCTCCGTTTTATGCTGGGATACGTATTTCTACTCATAGCTGGTGCTTCTCCTTGAGGATATGGATTTGTGCCCACCTTAGCTAGGGATAATCAGCCGTATTGGTAAGGTATGTAACACATCGGTTTATACATCAGACTGGGTACCGAGCATTGCACCATAAATGCAGGGGGCCGGATCCCATGGATCACCCTCTGGAACCACCACTGATACACTTTAAAAACGTCCCCTTCATTGTCACTAGTAAACCAATAGTTTATATCAGTTTATATCAATTTATATCACTATTTACAATAATGGTTTGGATCAATATTGCACACACAAATGACAGTTAACTGATTAAAGCTTATTAAAATTACCTGTGATCCACAGATATACAAATAGTGCAGCAAACTATGTCATGGTGTCCACAGAACATGTTTATCACATTCCCATGATGATCTTTGCACGTATCTGCTGGTAACAATCCGGATGTTGTCTGTCCTTTACCAGCATGCATGGCCGCCTTGTCCAGTAACGTGTGCGCTTTGTGGAGTTTGTTATGAAATCCCACACATCTCTGGCAGAAATACGCCGGACAATCAACGCATTGATGCTCCGCCCCGGTGTTCTTACCATCTGCGGAACACGGCGTACAGCAGAAGTCGTATGTATCGTCAGAAGCTGCAACCTGCGATCTTGTCAACTGCTTACTTGCCGCCATTTTGTCCCGTTACTGTGAAAACGAAACAAGCCAATTTCCCGGGAGTGAGATACTAGGAAAACGACACTAGAAAGAAATATTAAACTCGAGGTATTGTCAAATCATGACCTTCTGCCATATTTTTCCAACTAAAGGTCGTTTCTGTTTACTTTGAATCAAGTCATTTTCCCCAGTGTGCAATAGGCCTACTATGAAAACGAAACAAGAAAGAAATATTAAACTTGAACTATTGTCAAATCATGACCTTCTGCCATATTTTTCGAACTAAAAATCGTTTCTGTTTACTTTGAATCAAGTCATTTTCCCCAGTGTGCAATACTATGAAAACGAAACAAGAAAGATATATTAAATAATTGACAACTATTTATCCGAGTGTAATTCCACCTGTATATATCAACAGTCACCACGTGTATATATCAACAGTGAATAAATAGTATTGGTACAAACTGAACCATTTAGATTTAAATTATTACATAGTGAAATCAAGTCCATTTTATTATGAATAGGGAAGTAAACTAGACGATATTATCTCCCGTTACTATGTGACGTGGAGTGGCGTGACCGATACTGAGTTAGTACTCGATATTATTCGTCTACCTTACGACTTGTGTTAAATCTATATCGACCCAAAACAAATCTCCCATTATTATGTGACTTGTGTTAGATCAATATCGACCCAAATCAAATACCTTAAAAAACAACTAGTTTTAACATGTATATTTAATTAATGACTCTAGAATACTATATATACCTTTATTACCTCCAATACTGGAGAGCAGAACAAGAAGTTTTCATATATAATTTACATAGAAATCAATACAAACAGAATGTAAAATTGCATAGAAGATTACAAATAGAAATGTGGCAAGTCGGTGTAAGATCTCCATCGGTCAGACATGACAGTAGATCACCAATCCCTCATATATAAGCGATAAACATCTTCCACCGAGTCACTCTACATGTAATCCAAGATGTGTGTATTATAATGCACACGTGGATAAATAATATTCAGGAGAATTCGTATTGAGTTAGAAATTTAAGTCACATGCACTTATCATCAAATTCAGTACCCTTGTCGAAACGAAATACAAGGAGGACAATGTGACTTCTGAATGGAATACAATTAAGATAGTAACATGAATAAATGTGCTATTATCAATTTCATAATAGCATCGTCATTATCATTTACATTGTAGTTGTATAAACCAGACAATAGGTGACAAAATTGCAAACAAGCACTACCTGTAACGAAATTGGAAAATGCTTGGTCTCCCAGTATATGTAATGTGTCTCGCCATAGGCTATCCCTTATTATATTGTTGCTTATACAGTGATTTAAGAGATGTAATACTTTCTTCTCAACAGTAAGTCCACATTTATGACAACTTTCAGTTCTATTAAACGAGAATATGTTCCCAAATGCCCTTATTACAGTTTCGCATATAAGTTTTATAAGTGGGTACTTCTGGCTTAATTTCCATATGCGACAGGGACCCCTGTGACTGAATATACTAGTGTGAAGTTCTCTATACATTAAAATATCAAAACGCGCATTGCGTTCAAAGTTTTGGAAACCATACACTGTTCGTTTAACTGATGAGTTCCATGAGTATTTAGTAGGAAAAGAGCCACTTTGAATGAAACTTGGTATAATGGTAAATAGGTTGTATTTCTTTAACAGTCTGTATATGTCCGGAATGAAACCTTGAACTTGAGTATCGTCGGTAAGAAATCTTATGAGCCTGTGTATAAAAAATTGCTTTGAGAGATATTTATTCGGCAAGTTGCACAATTGACCAAAGAATTGTAACTTTTTAATATCAATCTCTATTTCTATCGAGAATAAACCCAAAGCCCGAAGAGAAATGTCAGTTGATGTGGGTAATGGTAAGTGCTGCATAGATTTAGCACACAGGCGATGAGATCGTTCCAGTTGCATAAGGTCAGACACTGTTATTGAAATGACGGCGTCGGATTGGTTCGAAAAGTGTAGGGAAGCCCTTAAGAGTTATTGATACATCAGCTGATTGGCTGAGCATGTATTATCACCAATAGTGAAATTGACTTCTAAGAATTAAAATACAATATATTAGCTGCATTTTGGAATATTTTAAAATTTGTGGAACATATTTGGTAAGAAATAAACAGCATATTATAAATGCAGGTGTCAGTGGAGCATTCACCACCAAATTAACCTCCGAGTAGAGGGTAGGTGTCTTCAGCACGAAATAAAAAAAAACGCAATTGGTCAACCCCATCGAAATTTGTTGTCTTCTTGTGGCTCAAAGGTAGGTCTATTGAAAACCACAATTGTATATGCCAAACTATTTTTGGGGAACATACAATGGGACTGTATGTTATACTGTAGGCCTATGGAGATTTCAATAGCGGTGTCTGACCATAAGGGAAGATTGTGATGCAACGTTCCATAATTCGCAACCGTACAGGGCCTTTGGAATAACAACCGAGTTATATATTGTTAAGAGAGTTATCGGATTTAGTTCATTGGGATGTAAACCAGAGTTAAGAACACTAAAATATGTGGACCGAAGTTTTGCGCATGCGTCTTGTATAGCTGGGTTCATTGTATAATACCTATCACAGATTACTCCAAGGTGTTTATATTTATCTGCAACTTTTAACTCAGTTTCATCGAGTTTCCAGACAAAACGTTCATCATTAATAATGGTTGAACCATTAAATATAATTACAGAACACTTAGTCGGATTATACTCGTATCTCCATGATTTTGAGTATCGGTGACATATATCAATCATGCGCTGAAGACCGAACCGCGAAAAAGACACCAGAACCATATCGTCCGCCACTGTCGGTGAACAGGCGTTCATGTCAACATTGTAACTAATTGTAACTGTTAACCTCAGATACGGTGGTATGCTTGCAGCTAATTGTAACTGTTCATCTTCCGCCATTTCCCCCAAATTGACGGTCGTTACTCGTTATTGTGAAAACGAAACGAGTCAATTTCCCGGGAGTGAGATACCAGGAAAACGTAAGTCACTGAGTGGGATACCAGGAAAACGTAAGTCACTGAGTGGGATACAAGGAAAATGTACGTCACTGAGTGGGATACCAGGAAAACGTAAGTCACAGAGTGGGATACCAGGAAAACGTAAGTCACTGAGTGGGATACCAGGAAACCGTAAGTCACTGAGTGGGATACTAGGAAAACGTACGTCACTGAGTGGGATACCAGGAAAACGTAAGTCACTGAGTGGGATACCAGGAAAACGTAAGTCACTGAGTGGGATACCAGGAAATCGTAAGTCACTGAGTGGGATACCAGGAAAACGTAAGTCACTGAGTGGGATACCAGGACAACGTAAGTCACTGAGTGGGATACCAGGAAAACGTAAGTCACTGAGTGGGATACCAGGAAAACGTAAGTCACTGAGTGGGACACTAGGAAAACGTAAGTCACTGTGTGGGATACCAGGAAAACGTAAGTCACTGAGTGGGATGTATACCTGGAAAACGTAAGTCACTGAGTGGGATACCAGGAAAACGTAAGTCACTGAGTGGGATAGCAGGAAAACATAAGTCACTGAGTGGGATACTAGGAAAACGTAAGTCACTGAGTGGGATACCAGGAAAACGTACGTCACTGAGTGGGATACCAGGAAAACGTAAGTCACTGAGTGGGATACCAGGACAACGTATGTCACTGAGTGAGATACCAGGAAAACGTAAGTCACTGAGTGGGACGTAAACCAGGAAAACGTATGTCACTGAGTGGGATTCCAGGAAAACGTAAGTCACTGAGTGGGATACCAGGAAAACGTAAGTCACTGAGTAGGACGTAAACCAGGAAAACGTAAGTCACTGAGTGGGATACCAGGAAAACGTAAGTCACTGAGTGGGACGTAAACCAGGAAAACGTACGTCACTGAGTGGGATACCAGGAAAACGTAAGTCACTGAGTGGGATACCAGGAAAACGTACGTCACTGAGTGGGATACCAGGAAAACGTAAGTAACTGAGTGGGATACCAGGAAAACGTATGTCACTGAGTGGGATACCAGGAAAACGTACGTCACTGAGTGGGATACCAGGACAACGTACGTCACTGAGTGGGATACCAGGAAAACGTAAGTCACTGAGTGGGATACCAGGAAAACGTACGTCACTGAGTGAGATACCAGGAAAACGTACGTCACTGAGTGGGATACCAGGAAAACGTAAGTCACTGAGTGGGATACCAGGAAAACGTACGTCACTGAGTGGGATACCAGGAAAACGTAAGTCACTGAGTGGGATACCAGGAAAACGTAAGTCACTGAGTGGGATACTAGGAAAACGTAAGTCACTGAGTGGGATACCAGGAAAACGTAAGTCACTGAGTGGGATACCAGGAAAACGTAAGTCACTGAGTGGGATACCAGGACAACGTATGTCACTGAGTGGGATACCAGGAAAACGTAAGTCACTGAGTGGGATGTATACCAGGAAAACGTACGTCACTGAGTGGGATACCAGGAAAACGTAAGTCACTGAGTGGGATACCAGGAAAACGTAAGTCACTGAGTGGGATACCAGGAAAACGTAAGTCACTGAGTGGGATACCAGGAAAACGTACGTCACTGAGTGGGATACCAGGAAAACGTAAGTCACTGAGTGGGATACCAGGAAAGTCACTGAGTGGGATACCAGGAAACCGTAAGTCACTGAGTGGGATACCAGGAAAACGTAAGTCACTGAGTGGGATACCAGGACAACGTATGTCACTGAGTGGGATACCAGGAAAACATAAGTCACTGAGTGGGATACTAGGAAAACGTAAGTCACTGAGTGGGATACCAGGAAAACGTACGTCACTGAATGGGATACCAGGAAAACGTAAGTCACTGAGTGGGATACCAGGACAACGTATGTCACTGAGTGGGATACCAGGAAAACGTAAGTCACTGAGTGGGACGTAAACCAGGAAAACGTATGTCACTGAGTGGGATACCAGGAAAACTTAAGTCACTGAGTGGGATACCAGGAAAACGTAAGTCACTGAGTGGGACGTAAACCAGGAAAACGTAAGTCACTGAGTGGGATACCAGGAAAACGTAAGTCACTGAGTGGGACGTAAACCAGGAAAACGTACGTCACTGAGTGGGATACCAGGAAAACGTAAGTCACTGAGTGGGATACCAGGAAAACGTACGTCACTGAGTGGGATACCAGGAAAACGTAAGTAACTGAGTGGGATACCAGGAAAACGTAAGTCACTGAGTGGGATACCAGGAAAACGTAAGTCACTGAGTGGGATAGCAGGAAAACATAAGTCACTGAGTGGGATACCAGGAAAACGTAAGTCACTGAGTGGGATACCAGGGAAACGAATGTCACTGAGTGGGATACCAGGACAACGTCAGTCACTGAGTGGGATACCAGGACAACGTATGTCACTGAGTGGGATACCAGGAAAACGTAAGTCACTGAGTGGGACGTAAACCAGGAAAACGTAAGTCATTGAGTGGGACGTAAACCAGGAAAACGTCAGTCACTGAGTGGGATACCAGGAAAACGTACGTTACTGAGTGGGATACCAGGAAAACGTACGTCACTGAGTGGGATACCAAGAAAACGTAAGTCACTGAGTGGGATACCAGGAAAACATAAGTCACTGAGTGGGATACCAGGACAACGTATGTCACTGAGTGGGATACCAGGAAAACGTACGTCACTGAGTGGGATACCAGGACAACGTATGTCACTGAGTGGGATACCAGGAAAACGTAAGTCACTGAGTGGGATACCAGGAAAACGTACGTCACTGAGTGAGATACCAGGAAAACGTACGTCACTGAGTGGGATACCAGGAAAACGTAAGTCACTGAGTGGGATACCAGGAAAACGTACGTCACTGAGTGGGATACCAGGAAAACGTAAGTCACTGAGTGGGATACCAGGAAAACGTAAGTCACTGAGTGGGATACTAGGAAAACGTAAGTCACTGAGTGGGATACCAGTAAAACGTAAGTCACTGAGTGGGATACCAGTAAAACGTAAGTCACTGAGTGGGATACCAGGAAAACGTAAGTCACTGAGTGGGATACCAGGAAAACGTAAGTCACTGAGTGGGATACCAGGACAACGTATGTCACTGAGTGGGATACCAGGAAAACGTATGTCATTGAGTGGGATACCAGGAAAACGTACGTCACTGAGTGGGATACCAGGAAAACGTATGTCACTGAGTGGGATACCAGGAAAACGTAAGTCACTGAGTGGGACGTAAACCAGGAAAACGTACGTCACTGAGTGGGATACCAGGAAAACGTACGTCACTGAGTGGGATACCAGGAAAACGTACGTCACTGAGTGGGATACCAGGAAAACGTAAGTCACTGAGTGGGATACCAGGAAAACGTAAGTCACTGAGTGGGACGTAAACCATGAAAACGTTTTTTGTTTTTTTTCGAGTTTATGAAGGTCTGCCCGCCCGGAGGCACTGTAAGTGAGCGTACACAGTATGCTCACCTGTTGAGGCTTGACCCCGACGTGTATCCCTGACGTCTTAAAGATATATTTTGTAATACCAAAGGGATAAATTTTCATAAAAACAGCTGATTTTGGCGCTGTGTATTTAATGCCTAAAGTTTGTATAATTTAATCTCAAAGTATGACGGTTGCACTGATGGTTAATGAAACCAATGTAATGTGCTTCCGTTGGTCCTACTCTTGTTTCTTTATGTTTATAGACGTGTATCCTGGGTTTCGACCGCTTTATTGTGTTCTGTAGTCCGGGATCGATTCACTTGTGTTAATTTTCGAATTTCGAATCTTTGAAGTTCTAATAATCTAAAATTTACTTTTTTGTTACGTCTGAAAGTTTTATGTGCATTTATATGCCTGTTTTACTAAGAAATGGCCTTTAATGTATGAGCTAGATTATATGCCACAGAAAGAACTACAAGCCCATGCATGTCGGGTTCTTGGCGCGTGTTTTGTGTCATCCGATCAATATATGTTGAATAGGCTTTCTTATCACATGTGTATTTGCATATGTGCAAACATGTCCTTCTTTATGTCAGGTGCTGTTAACAGTGGTACTTGCCATGTATAAGTTAGTGTTTATACCATGCGACTCGTTTTAAAATGGCTTCCCATGTGTGATCGTCCAGATCCCAGATTAGATTGAACAGGCGTTACATCTGTGTTGTGATAACTAGTACTGTGTATATTGAACAGGCGTTACATCTGTGTTGTGATATCTAGTACTGTGTATATATTTAATGTATTATTTTATATATAATACTAGTATTTATGGTATTTTTGTTCTGTTTTTTGTTTGTTTTTCGTATTGTATATTGGTAGTATGTACATATATATATATTGTAAGAACACTTACCCACTCACATTGATGGGTATGCACCTGTCTGTACATATATATACATACGCCTGTATATGTTCTTACATTTATATAATCATTTTTGGTATTTTGTTTTTGTTTGTTTATTTATTCACCCGGTATATTGGTAGTATGTACATATATATACACAAATAATTCTTACCCCCCCCCCCCACACACACGCACGCACATGTCTGTATTTATACATATGCATACATATGTGTGCATACATAACTACATACACATATAAATACACAAATATAGAATCACCCAAATACACATAGCTATTGTCTATATATGACTACACCCATTCATCTATTCATACTGATATACACACGTGCATTGTAGTCGTGACTGGGGATTTATTAATGGCTACCGATTTGTTCTACGGTTATGTAATTTTCTCCGTACCCCTAGTCAGTTGCAAGAATCGGTCCATTTTTTCTCCTGTGCGTTTGCCTTTGTTTTAACTATATCGCTCGCGGACTTTATAGCCTATTTAAAAGGACTTTCCTCTTTGATCTGATTGTACTGCCGCCTAAGTCGGTCAGGTATCCCAGCATAGTAACCGATACATTATTTAGATATATCTATACGGGTGTATTGCCGTATACGCCAATGAATTAGGTTCACATACATGTATGGTTCGTATGGTATAAAGCCAGTGGTTATTGGACCTGCTGCCTAAGCCAGTCAGGTACATGGTATCCACGGTTTATCCTGTTTATGTGCGCGTGTACGCCTAAGACGCGTTCTCAGGGCGGATATACATACGACAAACCATACACATACGATTAACTGTTGTTTTTTTTTAAATTAATTTTTATTTTAACACTTATGAGGTGGATTTCCAGATAGTTTTATGAGTTTTTATAAGTTGTTTACGAGTCCTGTTTCTTTGATGTAGGTAAATAGGGTGTTCCTTATCTTATCTTCGAAAGGTGAGGGCGGATTAAGCAGTCTTTCTTTGTTAATTACTATTATACCTATGTTATACAACTCAGCTTCAAGTTTTTGTCTTTGTGTCTTGTGCTTACTACAAGTAAAGAATACATGTTCAAATGTTTCTAACTCGTTGCAATATGTGCACTTTTTGTTATCTATATATCTTTCAGCTTTTAATAGAGAATTGCCAAGTCTTAATCTCGTGTATATTTGGTCCAAATTCACATTTGTGCTATATACTTTTAAACTTGAAGGTATTATAGCGTATATGTGTTTGTTGTGAAAATTTGAGCTGTTATACTCGGTCCATTGTTTTTGAAATTTGTTTTTAATTTTTGTGGTAACGAGACTGTATGCTTCTGTTACACTAAGATTTAGTGGATTGTGATCTCCATTGATACTTGCGTCTCGTGCGCAGTAATCTGCATGCTCATTGCCACGGATGCCCACGTGACTGGGTATCCATACAAATGTTACTGTCCCGCCGTTGTTTAGTATATTATTTGTTAGTAACAGTGTTTGATTTAGTGTTTCGGGGCGATTTTTTGATGTGCCTGTGTCTATGGATTGAAGTGAGCTTAGGCTATCACTGAATATTGCTACTCTTTTGAAATTTTGTTTGAGTGCCTCCTCGAGTGCTATATTGATTGCAATTAATTCGCATGTGTAGATTGATATGTGGTCATTTAGCTTAACTTTTTTTGTAAAGTAATGTTTGTTGTTTTCGTCATACCCTACTACAGCCGCACCTGTAATTATTTTTTCTATATTTTTGCTTCCGTCAGTATAGAATTTTGTGTAATTACTATAGTTATCTTCGATGTGTGTTTGTGCTTTAAATAATTTGTTGGGAATGGGATCTGATCTTGAGATGTATTCCGTCAATTCAGTGTCAGGTTTTGGCAGTTGAATATTTATTAGTTGTTCATAGTTTGGTGGCTGTATGTTGATTTGGTTTAATTCATATTCTTCTAATAATTTAAGAATAGTTTGCGAATATGGTAATTTGTGCGTTTTGTCGAATGTTTTATTGTAACTACTTTGATATATTGGTTCTAATTCTAACTTTTCGTTAATTGGCAGTTCTTTGCCTAGTCTATTGCTTCGTGCCCAGTATTTAAGCATGTTCATTTCTCTACGTAAATCAATTGGTATTTCCGCTGTTTCCACTAGCAATGGTATCGAGTTTGTGTAACTAAAACACCCAGTTATTAGTTTTAGGGCTTTGTTTTGAATAGTTTGTAGCCTTTTCAATGACGTATCATTTGATGATGCATATATTATGCTCCCATAATCTATTTTGCTATTAATAAGTGCTTTGTAAATTGTGAGTAGGCATTTTTTGTTTGTGCCCCAACTTTTTCCTTTGATGGTCCTCATGACATTAAGATCTTTTTCACATCTTTTTACTAGATAATCTATGTGTGTTTTCCAGCTTAGATGCTTATCAAAGTACATTCCTAAGAATTTGGCTGTGGTATTGTAACTTAGTTTGTTGTCTCCTAATTTGAGTCTTGGGAAACCTGGATCAGCCTCGGGTGCTTTTATCCGTTTCCGGTGTACTATTAGTACTTGTGTTTTGGTAGGATTGATTATAAACCCAAATGTTTTGCTCCACTCCTCGATAATGTCTAATGCATTGTGTGCTCGTTGTAATGTCATTAGTGGTATTGGGGCTGACACCCATGTTGCAGAGTCATCGACAAATTGCGATAATTCTGCTTTTGCGTGCGGGTTTTTTAGTTTAGAGTTGTAATCGTCAATGGCATTTTGAAGTGTATTCATAAATAGACTGAACAGGATAGGTGATAATACGCTACCTTGGGGGCAGCCATTAATGGTTTCCACTATTTCTGATAGATGGCCATTTTGTTTGACCTTTATTTTTCTGTGTCTGAGAAAATCTGCTATCCATTTAAGTATTCTTCCTCTTATGCCTATATGCTTTAAGTAGTTTAATATCCCCCCTATCCATAATTTATCAAATGCATTGCTTAGGTCTAAGAAAATTGCTATTAGATAATTGCGACTGGCTTGGGCTTTTTTGCAGTCAGATTCCAATCTTGTTAGATTGTCCTCGCAAGAGTGGTTCGCTCGGCATCCGGATTGCTACTTAGATATCAGATTGTTCGTTTCTAGGAAATTGCAAAGACGGGGTTTTATCATTTTTTGTATTAGTTTAGTGAATGTTGACGTTAATGAGATAGGTCTGTATGAGGCTGGGTCTGTTTTATCTTTGTTGGGTTTAAGTATAGGTATAATAATAGCTTCACTCCATGAGTCTGGTGATGAGTTTGTTTTCCATGATTGGTTAAATAATTGAAGTAGTGTATTTTTACTTTCTAGTGGTAGTTTTTTTAAGATTGTATAGTGGATTGCGTCCTCACCAGGTGCTCCATTTTTACATTTGTTTAATGCTGTTTCTAGTTCATACATTGTAAAATCTGAGTTGATTGGGAGATGTTGATGTTCGTCTTCTGATTCTAAGTCTTTATAAACTTGTGATTGTATGTCTGTTTTTCTAGTGATGAATTCTGGGCTATATCCCTCGTTGCTGCTGACGTTTTTGTAGTGTTTAGCTAACACATTTGCTTGTTCTAAATGATCGGTCACGCATATGTTATTTGCTTTGAAAATCGTTGCCGTTGTTGGTGCTCTCCCTTTTATTTTTTTTACAAAGTCCCATAACTCCTTAGAGTTTGTTTTGTGAGTTATGCTTGAACAAAAGTCTACCCAACTGTCACTTTTAGCCTTTTGTATAATATTTTTTGCATCTTGTCTAGCCTGGTGCCATAATTCCTTTTTAATTGGGGTTTTGTCTTTTTTGAAAATCTTGCGTAATTTTTCTCTTTTCTTGATGATGTTTGTGCATGTTAGGGTCCACCAGTTGTGTATTTTTCGCCTTTTTACTGTTTTGGGTTTACTTTTTGGTATTGTTTTGCTTAGTATGTTATTTAATTTATTTAAGAACATGTCAACATTATATGTTATAGTTTGTTCTGTTATATTGTAGTTTAATTCAGTTTTGCACACTTCTTTAAAGTGTGACCATTGTTCTAGTGTGGCCTTGTTGATTTTCCATGTTTCTGGTATTTGTATACTTTGTTCTATATAGTTTGTTGCTATGGTCGTAATTATTGGTAAATGATCACTGCCTAGTGTGTTGTCTATGACATTAAACTCTGTAAATGGGTGTAGGTGTGAAGAGATTATTGATAGGTCTAAGGTAGCATCGCTTTGTGATTGATGATCACTTAATCTTGTGACTTGACCATCATTTATGCAATTTAGATTATTTTCGTGCATGAAATCTAGCAAGTCCCAGGCCTCGGTGTCACACCGTAGATCGCTTAGGGGGTTCCATAGAGTGTGTTTTAGGTTAAAGTCTCCTGTTATAATTGTGTTCTTTCCCAGGTTGTTAAATATTGTTTCGAACGTTTTTCTGGTGTTACCAGTATGTTTATTTACATAATAATTATATATTGTAATCGGGTCTTTTTGTCCGAAAAGTGTGATTGCTATGGCAATATATACGGGTTTATTTGTTTTTCTGTGAATGGTAAATTATTCCTGACGTAAATACACAATCCTCCTGCCGCATTAGTTATCGTTTTCTTGTTTATTGGTTTTTGATAGCCCTTAAATCTAAATGGTTCTTTTTTGTCCGATAGCTTTGTTTCTTGGATGCAAATTACATCATATTTTGTAGGAGAGTTATCTATAAAGTTCTGAAGTTGATTGCATTTGATGGAATGGTTTGTTTTCATGCCTCTAATGTTCCACGATATGACACTGAGATGTTTCTGGTTTTTATTGTTCCCACTGATATCATGGTTATGCATTATTAATTATTGGTTTGTTTGTATGATTTAATTTCTTATTATATACTTAATGATGACGATATTTGCCTAGTATCTGTATCTATTACCATTGTATACCGGCATTCCCATGTGTGCCCTCTGATAATTAGTCATCGTATGCGGATGATAAAATCCGTAATTGAATCTGTGTGGGAAGTAGTGTGGTTCTCTCCATTGCTGTCTGTTTATATTGTTATACGGTCTGTTAGAGTTATTGATGTACCTGGGTGCCGTTTTGGGTATTTGAGTGGGTGGTTGTGTGGGTGTTGCATTGTTCTTTGGCTCTGGTGCTACGTGGGTGGTTGTTGCTTTTTGGGAGGTCTGTTTATTTGAGATGTGAGTTTGTGTAGTAGTTCCTAATTTTACTACATCGGTAAGGATGGTTTTTATTTCCTCCTCAGTTTTATTTACCAGGAGTGGGGCTATTTTATTGATTAGGTCAGTTGTTATGTGTGCGGTGGTATTGGTCTGAACGGGCAGTGTGTCCTGTGTGTGGGGCATAACCTGCGGTGCTGGGTTTAGCCCAAGCTGATGGCATTTGTTGTTATACGTTTGTGTTAGGGTGTTGTTGGTAATATTTATGGATTGTTTATATCTCAAGTACACGGGGCATCCCTTGAAAGCAGCACTGGGGGGACGTTCACAGTTTGCACACTTTTTCTTGTGTATATTTTTACATTGATTATGTTGGTGGGGTGCAGTGCAGTGTGGGCACTTTACTGTTTTTCTACATTTATTTGTTGTATGGCCATGCATTTGGCAGTTATTACATCTGAGTGGTTTTAGGAGTGCTGGAGAGACAAGTTCATTTAGGTCTACTAGTTTAATGGGGGGCCTCCTCTGATTTGAAGGTGATTGTTGCTGTTGGGGCTGGTGTTTTTATGTTGTCTTTATAACTGTATCCCCTCTGTATGTCGATGATGTCCGGGTTATTTTGTTTTAGAGAATGCGTGAAATTATCGAAATTATCTATATTTGTTAATTTGATGATTCCTTTTGCCTGCTTATTTATTTGAGTTTTTACATTTTTTACTTTTAAGTTATATTTTCCATAAGAGAAGTGTTCTGCCTGTGTTATTTTTTGTTCCGCTATTTTGAAGGTTAGAGCATTCTTGTATTTTGCATGTATTGGTGTTGTCTGATGGCAGAAGGCGTGTCCAATAAATGAGGCAAAACTCCTGCCTACCTCATCCATTTTGTTTTCCGGGACTCTTTCCATTACAGACATTAGAGTTATAAACACCCAACATATTGGGTGATGACTGGGTGCTCGGGTGGGTGTTTTGGGGGAGGTATTTGTCTTCCCACCCTTCCCAACTAGTGCCCATTCATCATCCTCGTGCTCTAGCTGTGCTCTTTTATGAGCGGGAGCCGAGCCACTTATGTCGGGTGATGACAACCCGCTGCAAGCTCTGTCCCTTTTTTTATTATTTGAGGGAAGTGGGATCTTTGACCTAGCATTCATTGTTCTCCTGGGTGTTTCATTTTCATCATGGTTGGGAGTATCTATTTGAACTAGGATTGGTGATTCATTTATCACCAGTTTGCTTGGTGGGGAAAGCGATTCAGACCCCGCCGAGGAGTCCATATCTTTCCTCTTTACCCCCACTATTGGTGTGCTCATAGGGTTCAACTCCATTATAGATATATGTTCTCTCTATTTATATATATAAAGATTTTATTGTTGTATCTACACTTATTATTTGAAGATGGATTTACCAACTAGGACCAGTTCGGACAAATGTGTTAATGGGGATTATTTTATATTGCGTTTTTATAATATAATACGATTTCTAGTCTACTGGTCGATGTATTAAGTATATTGTTAGATAACAAATAAAATTCTATAAAATACTTCTCCTTTGTCTGGAAGTTGTATAATCACAGCAGGACACTTGTATGGATGCTGGCCAGCATATGGTTCGGGTTCCACAGATGATACCAGCAAAACGTAAAACGAAACTAGAAATAAATATTAAACTTTAAATACTTGACAGCTACTTGTCGGGAAGTGGTCCGAGTGTAAGTACACGTGTATATATCAACAGTGAATAGTATTGGTACAAGCTGAACCATATTTAAATCATAGCAAGATATAACAAGTTATATTGTATAAAGAATACGGAAGTAAACAGGAGGACATTATCTCCCCTTCCTATGTGACGTAGAGTGATCTACCCCTTATCACGATGTTCTAGATATTGACCAACTAACACATCCACATAATACTCTCAACCCTTTGAACACTACAAACCTCTAAATAGACTTGCAAAAAGTGTAGATGCTGACGAGCCGTGTCCTCAGGATCTGCACGATTTGTCAGTAATATTACTATTTTTAGACAAAATTATTTTTATAAATGAACTGGTCCAAATCACAGGGATTCGGCACGTTTGGGGGTACTAGTAGGCTATATATATTTAAGTACAGGGATTCTACTCTGTGGGATGTCAGATTTCGCATCGATCAGTAAAATGGCCCTATCTGAAACAATGTTATACAAATCTGTCCAAAATGCCTATCCCGAGTCTTTATATTGTTCTTCAAATAAAACACAACTTTAAGCTGCATGCATGTATACTTTGCAAACAATTGCCACATACATTGGCCATAGCAGGTCACATTTCCATATTAGGACACGGGTTCTGTCAGCAACAAAAAAAAATCTTCGACGGGAGAGTTTTAACTGTGAATAACATTATCAATAAAATGTGTTTACACTAACGTGTAGGTTTATTCGGCAAAAATGTACGTCAAAAAGAGATTTCGTAGCATTTTCAATTTGTTTTGAAAATTTCTAAAGCGGCGCAATTCGCATTGAAACGAGCGTTCTGATTGGATTATGATTATTCTTCCTATATAAAAAAACATCTTGTTACATTCTAATAATCCAACCAGAACGCTCGTTTCAACGCGAATTGCGCCGCTATAGAAATGTTCAAAACAAATTGAAAATGCTACGAAATCTCTTTGACGTACATTATTGCCGAATAAACCTACACGTTAGTGTAAACACATTTTATTGATAATGTTATTCACAGTTAAAACTCTCCCGTCGAAGATTTTTTTTTGCTGCTGACAGAACCCGTGTCCTAGTATGGAAATGTGACCTGCTATGGCCAATGTATGTGGCAATTGTTTGCAAAGTATACATGCATGCAGCTTAAAGTTGTGTTTTATTTGAAGAACAATATAAAGACTCGGGATAGGCGTTGTATTTGGACAGATTTGTATAACATTGTTTCAGATAGGGCCATTTTACTGATCGATGCGAAATCTGACATCCCACAGAGTAGAATCCCTGTACTTAAATATATATACTAGTACCCCCAAACGTGCCGAATCCCTGTGGTCCAAATGTATTTTCCTTATTAAGTTATTGGTCTAAAAATATCACGGACTAATCCATGTCAGTTACTTGGTGTTGAATGGGTTAATTGGCATTTGTGTCCCCCTCCTTTGGATTTAACCTGTCACGTTATGCTGCATAACATACCGGGGGAGGGGCATTATGCACCCTAAACTCCAGTCACACAGACCATGATGCAACAGGCTTTGCAAGTTGTCAGTGGATAATTGGATTTGGTACATCTCAGATAGGCTTGTAGCTTGTAACAGTTCCGTAGGCAGCGGGGTGCGTACCCCCCTTATCCACCGAGGTCGACCAGAACGTATGTTTTATTTATGTAAACAGATTATTACCGCACTGCCACGCAATGTAAATACGTTTTTTGCTGTGACGGCGGCGCGGACACCGCATCCGTATCGTACGTGACGACGCCTGTCACGTTGATATCACGTTCAAGTTTTAGAGAGCTGGTGTGGTGGTAACGCCCATGTATGTTGGTGTCATGGCAACGCCCATATATGTTGGTGTCATGGCAACACCAATGTATATTGGTGTCATGACAACGCCCATATATGTTGATGTCATGGCAATACCCAAGTCTTTTTGGTGTCATGGTAACGCCCATATATGTTGATGTCATGGCAAGATCCAGGTCGTTTTGGTGTCATGGTAACGCCCATGTATGTTGGTGTCATGGCAACACCCAGGTATGTTAGTGTCATGGCAACACCCATGTATGTTGGTGTCATGGCAACACCCATGTATGTTGGTGTCATGGCAACACCCATGCATGTTGGGGTCATGGCAACACCCATGTATGTTGGTGTCATGGCAACACCCATGTATGTTGGTGTCATGACAACACCCATGTATGTTGGTGTCATGGCAATATCCATTTATGTTGGTGTCATGGCAACACCCATGTATGTTGGTGTCATGGCAACACCCATGTATGTTGGGGTCATGGCAACACCCATGTATGTTGGTGTCATGGCAACACCCATGTATGTTGGTGTCATGACAACACCCATGTATGTTGGTGTCATGGCAACATCCATTTATGTTGGTGTCATGGCAACACCCATGCATGTTGGTGTCATGGCAACACCCATGTATGTTGGTGCCATGGCAACACCTATGTATGTTGGTGTCATGGCAACACCCATGTATGTTTGTGTCATGGCAACAGCCATGTATGTTGGTGTGAGGCAAAAGCCATGTATGTTGGTGTCATGGCAACACCCATGTATGTTGGTGTCATGGCAACACCCATGTATGTTGGTATCATGACAAAACCCATTTATGTTGGTGTTATATTGGGGTCATGGCAACACCCATGTATATTGGTGTCATGGCAACGCCTAGATATTTGTTTCCATCTGTTTTATTTGTTTAGCTATGTATGGTGACTTTGTTGTGTTGTGGATTTTACTGTTGTTTATTTGTTTAGCTATGTACGGTGTAGGGTGACTTTGTTGTGTTGTGGATTTTACTGTTGTTTATTTGTTTAGCTATGTACGGTGTAGGGTGACTTTGTTGTGTTGTGGATTTTACTGTTTATTTGTTTAGCTATGTACGGTGTAGGAAGACTTTGTTGTGTTGTGGATTTTACTGTTGTTTATTTGTTTAGCTATGTACGGTGTAGAGTGACTTTGTGTGTTGTGGATTGTACTGTTTATTTGTTTAGCTATGTACAGTGTAGGGTGACTTTGTGTGTTGTTGATTGTACTGTTTATTTGTTTAGCTATGTACGGTGTAGGATGACTTTGTTGTGTTGTGGATTTTACTGTTGTTTATTTGTTTAGCTATGTACGGTGTAGAGTGACTTTGTTGTGTTGTGGATTTTACTGTTTATTTGTTTAGCTGTGTACGGTGACTTTGTTGTATTGTAGATTTTACTGTTTATTTGTTTAGCTATGTACGGTGACTTTGTTATGTTGTGGATTTTACTGTTTATTTGTTTAGCTGTGTACGGTGACTTTGTTGTGTTGTGGATTTTACTTGACTGGGATGAAACTTGTCTCCAATCCTGTTCCCACGGTTGTACATTTCCGAAGTCATGTTGGAGCTGCCGTGCATCCTTCCGGCCCCTAATGGTCCTGTGCATCAGACAATCGTAAGTCAATAGACTGGGCTAATCGGTTAACCCCGTACCAAATCCATAATCCTACCCAAATAGGATATATTTGTGGAAGTCGTGATAGCGCAGTGGATGCGCGTTCGCTTCAGGTGCGAACGGTCTGGAGTTCGAGCCCCAGTGGAGCCGTTACGATTGTGCCCTTAGGCAATGCATTTAAAGTCCACGTTGCCTCTTCTCTCTCCCTCTTGGCGATGGATTCCATCAGGAATGAGGTATCGAGAGAGATCAGTATAAGTTATAAGAACTTGTTTCGCAATCGAGCTAAAATAAATTTGTATAAATTAAATGGTATACATTTAGTACAGTGAAATCTGTGTTAGTGGTCACCTCCGTTATACAGTGAAACCTGTGTTAGTGGTCACCTCCAGTATACAGTGAAACCTGTGTTAGTGGTCACCTCCGTTATACAGTCAAACCTGTATTAGTGGTCACCTCCGTTATACAGTCAAACCGTGTTAGTGGTCACCTCCATTATACAGTCAAACCTGTGTTAGTGGTCACCTCCATTATACAGTGAAACCTGTGTTAGTGGTCACCTCCATTATACAGTGAAACCTGTGTTAGTGGTCACCTCCATTATACAGTGAAACCTGCGTTAGTGGTCACCTCCGTTATACAGTGAAACCTGTGTTAGTGGTCCCCTCCATTAAACAGTGAAACCTGTGTTAGTGGTCACCTCCGTTATACAGTGAAACCTGTATTAGTGGTCACCTCCGTTATACAGTGAAACCTGTGTTAGTGGTCACCTCCATTATACAGTGAAACCTGTGTTAGTGGTCACCTCCATTATACAGTGAAACCCGTGTTAGTGGTCACCTCCATTATACAGTCAAACCTGTGTTAGTGGTTACCTCCATTATACAGTGAAACCTGTGTTAGTGGTCACCTCCATTATACAGTGAAACCTGTGTTAGTGGTCACCTCCGTTATACAGTCAAACCTGTATTAGTGGTCACCTCCGTTATACAGTGAAACCTGTGTTAGTGGTTACCTCCATTATACAGTGAAACCTGTGTTAGTGGTTACTTCCATTATACAGTCAAACCTGTGTTAGTGGTCACCTCCATTATACAGTCAAACCTGCATTAAGCAGCCAACCTCCATTAAGCAGCCAAGTCCGCCTCCGTGGTCGAGTGGTTAAGGTCGCTGACGTGTATACCACTGTAACCTATCATCACTGATGGTCACGGGTTCGACCCCCGCTCAGGTTGTGTCTCATTTATATGAAAAGGTTGGCAGTTTCTTACGGAGGTTGGTGCACCCAAGTACTGGTTAACCGCTGGAGCCTGCCCAGGAAAGGTGTTGATAAGTAAACTGCCCGCTGGCGATATAGCCCGAAACGGTGCTGATGCAGGTGTAAAACCCGAAACATAACATAACAGTAAGCAGCGAACCTGCATTAAGCAGCCAGTATCCAGATTCCTAATGTTGTTTTATTATACATTTGACCTATATTAAGCAGCCACCTGTGCTAAGCAGCCACCTTATGTGATTCCCTTGGGTGGTGTGTGGACAGATGACTTGAAGGATAAGGATGAAAATTGATATCCTCAATATTCTGACAAATTATACCCACACGGATCTTGAACCACATACAAGGAGCGTGTATCCCCCAAGAGTTGAAATTACCATAAGGAGCTCAAAGAATACATGCTCGAAAAACGCATATGGTTATCTACACATAATTAGCTTAACTACCGATCAAAGAGGACAAACATTATCAAAGAGCACAAACAGTATCAAAGAGCACAAACATTATCAAAGAGAAGCAGGCCCCATCAAATACAATGGAATTATATGTGAATTTACAATGTAAATAATACATAGACAATAGTCGATACAATAACTATGGATTTGATATAAATACTCAATGACAAACACAATTATCTCTCGCTACAATAAGATGGAAACACAATTATCTCTTGCTACAGTAAGATTGAAACACAATTATCTCGCGCTACAGTAAGATGGAAACACAATTATCTCTTGCTACAGTAAGATTGAAACACAATTATCTCTCGCTACAGTAAGATGGAAACACAATTATCTCGCGCTACAGTAAGATTGAAACACAATTATCTCGCGCTACAGTAAGATTGAAACACAATTATCTCGCGTTACAGCGAGATGGAAACACAATTATCTCTCGTTACAGCGAGATTGAAACACAATTATCTCTCGTTACAGTAAGATTGAAACACAATTATATGGTTCCATACACGACGCAGGTTGTATCGCCGATCATTTAATAACCGAACATATAGCAAAGTACGGAGCTTGTATATCTGAACATATAGCAAAGTACGGAGCTTGTATATCCGAACATATAGCAAAGTACCGAGCTTGTATATCCGAACATATAGCAAAGTACGGAGCTTGTATATCCGAACATATAGCAAAGTACCGAGCTTGTATATCCGAACATATAGCAAAGTACGGAGCTTGTATATCTGAACATATAGCAAAGTACGGAGTTTGTATATCTGAACATATAGCAAAGTACGGAGCTTGTATATCTGAACATATAGCATAGTACGGAGCTTGTATATCTGAGCATATAGCAAAGTACGGAGCTTGTATATCTGAACATATAGCAAAGTACGGAGCTTGTACATCCGAACATATAGCAAAGTACGGAGCTTGTATATCTGAACATATAGCAAAGTACGGAGCTTGTATATCTGAACATATAGCAAAGTACGGAGCTTGTATATCCGAACATATAGCAAAGTACGGAGCTTGTATATCTGAACATATAGCATAGTACGGAGCTTGTATATCTGAGCATATAGCAAAGTACGGAGCTTGTATATCTGAACATATAGCAAAGTACGGAGCTTGTATATCCGAACATATAGCAAAGTACGGAGCTTGTACATCCGAACATATAGCAAAGTACGGAGCTTGTATATCTGATCATATAGCAAAGTACGGAGCTTGTACATCCGAACATATAGCAAAGTACGGAGCTTGTATATCTGAACATATAGCATAGTACGGAGCTTGTATATCTGAGCATATAGCAAAGTACGGAGCTTGTATATCTGAACATATAGCAAAGTACGGAGCTTGTATATCCGAACATATAGCGTGGTTATGGTTCCAGTTGTAAATATCGGAGAGTAGGCATGGTTATGGTTCCAGTTGTAAATATCTGAGAGTAGGCGTGGCTATGGTTCCAGTTGTAAATATCTGAGAGTAGGCATGGTTATGGTTCCAGTTGTAAATATCCGAGAGTAGGCATGGCTATGGTTTCAGTTGTAAATATCGGAGAGTAGGCATGGTTATGGTTCCAGTTGTAAATATCCGAGAGTAGGCATGGCTATGGTTTCAGTTGTAAATATCGGAGAGTAGGCATGGTTATGGTTCCAGTTGTAAATATCCGAGAGTAGGCATGGTTATGGTTCCAGTTGTAAATATCCGAGAGTAGTCATGGCTATGGTTCCAGTTGTAAATATCCGAGGTTATTGTTCCAGTTGTAAATATCGGAGAGTAGGCATGGCTATGGTTTCAGTTGTAAATATCCGAGGTTATGGTTCCAGTTGTAAATATCAGAGAGTAGGCGTGGCTATGGTTCCAGTTGTAAATATCGGAGAGTAGGCGTGGCTATGGTTCCAGTTGTAAATATCGGAGAGTAGGCGTGGCTATGGTTCCAGTTGTAAATATCGGAGAGTAGGCGTGGCTATGGTTCCAGTTGTAAATATCGGAGAGTAGGCGTGGCTATGGTTCCAGTTGTAAATATCCGAGAGTAGGCGTGGCTATGGTTCCAGTTGTAAATATCGGAGAGTAGGCGTGGCTATGGCTCCAGTTGTAAATATCGGAGAGTAGGCGTGGCTATGGTTCCAGTTGTAAATATCGGAGAGTAGGCGTGGTTATGGTTCCAGTTGTAAATATCGGAGAGTAGGCGTGGCTATGGTTCCAGTTGTAAATATCGGAGAGTAGGCGTGGCTATGGTTCCAGTTGTAAATATCGGAGAGTAGGCGTGGCTATGGTTCCAGTTGTAAATATCCGAGGTTATGGTTCCAGTTGTAAATATCAGAGAGTAGGCATGGCTATGGTTCCAGTTGTAAATATCCGAGAGTAGGCATGGCTATGGTTCCAGTTGTAAATATCCGAGGTTATGGTTCCAGTTGTAAATATCCGGGAGTAGGCGTGGCTATGGTTCCAGTTATAAATATCCGAGAGTAGGCGTGGCTATGGTTCCAGTTGTAAATATCGGAGAGTAGGCGTGGTTATGGTTCCAGTTGTAAATATCCGGGAGTAGGCGTGGCTATGGTTCCAGTTGTAAATATCCGGGAGTAGGTGTGGCTATGGTTCCAGTTGTAAATATCGGAGAGTAGGCGTGGCTATGGTTCCAGTTGTAAATATCGGAGAGTAGGCGTGGCTATGGTTCCAGTTGTAAATATCCGAGAGTAGGCGTGGCTATGGTTTCATACTGGAAAGAACAATCCCATATACTTGATAGAAATTCTGACTGTTTTACACATACAAATTCTTTTATTTCATTCCTTTCAAATTTCAATCATTTAGATGTATAAAAAATGTGGACAAAATACTGAAACGCAAGGACTTAGACTTAGCTCCACATAATTAATGTTTACAAAATGCATTAACGGAAAGCATGGTGTATAGATATGTATACTGTATGATACATTATGCCGAACAAATTTCTCGAACCCTCGAAATTGGTCTGCACACCAATATAGGATTATCTACGCCACTGAAAGCGTATCACAAAAGATTTTAACTAAAAAAACGCCACATCTGATCAGGATCTATGTTGTTTGCTATTCAGACAAACGTTTCAGCTCAACTATCCGAACAGCAAACAGCTTGATCAGACAACACATTATGTGCCGTCTGGTCTGGCTCTATGCAAACAGCTTGATCAGACAACACATTATGTGCCGTCTGATCTGGCTCTATGCAAACAGCTTGATCAGGCAACACATTATGTGCCATCTGATCTGGCTCAATGCAAACAGCTTGATCAGGCAACACATTATGTGCCGTCTGATCTGGCTCAATGCAAACAGCTTGATCAGGCAACACATTATGTGCCGTCTGGTCTGGCTCTATGCAAACAGCTTGATCAGACAACACATTATGTGCCGTCTGATCTGGCTCTATGCAAACAGCTTGATCAGGCAACACATTATGTGCCATCTGATCTGGCTCAATGCAAACAGCTTGATCAGGCAACACATTATGTGCCGTCTGATCTGGCTCAATGCAAACAGCTTGATCAGGCAACACATTATGTGCGTCTGATCTGGCTCAATGCAAACAGCTTGATCAGGCAACACATTATGTGCCGTCTGATCTGGCTCAATGCAAACAGCTTGATCAGGCAACACATTATGTGCCGTCTGATCTGGCTCTATGCAAACAGCTTGATCAGGCAACACATTATGTGCCGTCTGATCTGGCTCAATGCAAAGAGCTTGATCAGACAACACATTATGTGCCGTCTGATCTGGCTTAATGCAAACAGCTTGATCAGGCAACACATTATGTGCCGTCTGATCTGGCTCTATGCAAACAGCTTGATCAGACAACACATTATGTGCCGTCTGATCTGGCTCTATGCAAACAGCTTGATCAGGCAACACATTATGTGCCGTCTGATCTGGCTCTATGCAAACAGCTTGATCAGGCAACACATTATGTGCCGTCTGATCTGGCTCTATGCAAACAGCTTGATCAGGCAACACATTATGTGCCGTCTGATCTGGCTCTATGCAAACAGCTTGATCAGGCAACACATTATGTGCCGTCTGATCTGGCTCTATGCAAACAGCATGTTCAGACAACACATTATGTGCCGTCTGATCTGGCTCTATGCAAACAGCTTGATCAGGCAACACATTATGTGCCGTCTGATCTGGCTCTATGCAAAAGTGACTCGAGTTGTGATTGGCAGGTTACGGGTTAACATCCCACAATGGATAATGTTTTGGAAAGAAGTGACCTGAAAACATGTGTTCGTCATCAACAATATATAATTTAGTAATATTTATAACCGATTACATAATATATACAACCTAATACATAGATTGTACTGGCAGTGATGTAACACTCGATATGTTCTACACCTAGAAGCAATATTGGTTCCCTGCTTGTGAGGATTAACACCTAGAAGCAATATTGGTTCCCTGCTTGTGAGGATTAAACCATTAACACCTAGAAGCAATATTGGTTCCCTGCTTGTGAAGATTAACACCTAGAAGCAATATTGGTTCCCTGCTTGTGAGGATTAACACCTAGAAGCAATATTGGTTCCCTGCTTGTGAGGATTAACCCCTAGAAGCAATATTGGTTCTCTGCTTGTGATGATTCACCCATTAACCCCTAGAAGCAATATTGGTTCCCTGCTTGTGAGGATTCACCCATTTACCCCTAGAAGCAATATTGGTTCCCTGCTTGTGAGGATTAACCCATTAACACCTAGAAGCAATATTGGTTCCCTGCTTGTGAAGATTAATACATAGAAGCAATATTGGTTCCCTGCTTGTGAGGATTAACCCCTAGAAGCAATATTGGTTCCCTGCTTGTGAGGATTACCACCTAGATGCAATATTGGTTCCCTGCTTGTGAGGATTACCACCTAGAAGCAATATTGGTTCCCTGCTTGTGAAGATTAACCCCTAGAAGCAATACTGGTTCCCTGCTTGTGAAGATTAACCCCTAGAAACAATATTGGTTCCCTGCTTGTGAGGATTACCACCTAGAAGCAATATTGTAAGGCGAATATTTCTTATAAATAAAATAAAACACCAACAATTTAAATTGATAGCAACGACAATGCTACACCGTATGTATACACATTTATTAAACCTACAAATGCGAGTGGATTATATACATTGAAAAAATTTAATGTGAGCCGACGGGTGAAATTCTTCACCCCTTTGTTGAAGATGGTTCAGAATGAGTAGGGGGTGATCTTCTGTTAAGGTAGAAAACCGCACATGGTAAATTGGGTGGACAATTTAAAAACCCGGAAAATAAATGCACAATGAGATTATGTTAACTAATAAATACATTCCAAGGAAATGTATGGCCAATATGCCACCCCCCCCCCTTCAAAGTTCAAGCAACTAAAAATTAAAAAAACGGTGGCCTAAAAAAACACCACCTTCCCTTATCCAGAAGGTAAAAATAATTCCAAGAATGAACCCTTTACACATTGAGCATATGATAAACATCAAATACATGTACACACAGCGGCATATACTAATTCTATGATCTGTCCAACCTATCCATGAACAATATTGTGGCGTACATGATCCAGTAGCAGAGCTGGATGAAGGGGTCCCTGGTGCGATACTCAGTCTCGGCACGTATGTAGTATCCCTGAGCAAGCCTGCCCAGGGAAACATGTCTACGTCCCTGTAAGGGGTTCAACACAAATAGAATCTATACATTTTGAAACATGTCTACGTCCCTGTAAGGGGTTCAACACAAATAGAATCTATACATTTTGAAACATGTCTACGTCCCTGTAAGGGGTTCAACACAAATAGAATCTATACATTTTGAAACATGTCTACGTCCCTGTAAGGGGTTCAACACAAATAGAATCTATACATTTTGAAACATGTCTACGTCCCTGTAAGGGGTTCAACACAAATAGAATCTATACATTTTGAAACATGTCTACGTCCCTGTAAGGGGTTCAACACAAATAGAATCTATACATTTTGAAACATGTCTACGTCCCTGTAAGGGGTTCAACACAAATAGAATCTATACATTTTGAAACATGTCTACGTCCCTGTAAGGGGTTCAACACAAATAGAATCTATACATTTTGAAACATGTCTACGTCCCTGTAAGGGGTTCAACACAAATAGAATCTATACATTTTGAAACATGTCTACGTCCCTGTAAGGGGTTCAACAGAAATAGAATCTATACATTTTGAATCATGTCTACGTCCCTGTAAGGGGTTCAACAGAAATAGAATATATTCATTTTGAAACATGTCTACGTCCCTGTAAGGGGTTCAACAGAAATAGAATCTATACATTTTGAAACATGTCTACGTCCCTGTAAGGGGTTCAACAGAATCTATACATTTTGAAACATGTCTACGTCCCTGTAAGGGGTTCAACAGAAAGAGAATCTATACATTTTGAAACATGTCTACGTCCCTGTAAGGGGTTCAACAGAAATAGAATATATACATTTTGAAACATGTTACAATCAAACTGGAAGATGAATATAAAGATGTCAACTTGATTATTATAAATATTTCGCTTAATTTGAGGATATAAATTGTATTTTCTATAATTTCATCATCTAAAAATAGCGTAGTTTGGGAAAACCGCTTTATCGGAGGTCACTATTATATCCACGGATAGGTGGAACAGACATTAGTCAATTAAAAAGAGGCGCATATAGGGTCTACCTAATCCGCAACAAACAATTGATTCAGATCACATGAGATCTCGTGTATTTATAGCATTGCCCTCCACCAGCACAGGCGCTTGGGGTCAGGACAAGTGGGTACAAAACCAAATTTTGAAAAGACCATTTTGACATTATAGGTCACATCCAAACATATTTAAATATAAACCCCCCCCCCGTCTTTAAATTTGGTTTTGAACCAGAAACCACTTGTCCAGACCCCACGCGTCTGTGCCCACCAGCGGTTTCTGCTGATTCCTTGAACTCGTTCCTATGACGTTTGTTTTGTATAAAATGATAGTGTTAAACATTAGCTGCACCACATAAACATAATTCCAGTAATAGACACACATATATCACATGACTTGGTTGCTATGCTATGAAATCACATGGTATGGTTGCTATGTCATGACATCATCATATAGCTTGGTTGCTATGCTATGAAATCACATGGTATGGTTGCTATGTTATTACAACCATAAGCTTGGTTGCTATGCTATGAAATCACATGGTATGGTTGCTATGTTATTACAACCATAAGCTTGGTTGCTATGCGATGAAATCACATGGTATGGTTGCTATGTTATTACAACCATAAGCTTGGTTGCTACTATATGACATCATATAGTTGCATTGTTGTGGCAATACACGGTATGGTTGCTATGTCATTACATCATCATATAGCTTGGTTGCTAAGATACAACATCACAAGGTTGCAATACTATGAGATCACATGATGATTGGTTGCTATTGTATGACATCACGCGACCTCAGGTTGTTATGCTAGTCGAGTTGTTGGACATGATTGGTGGATATATTCCGTGGAATGGTTCTCAAGTTGTATTTCTACAATATCACAGACTGTGTCACAATCTCAGATCATCCCTGCCCTACCCAACACTGGTAAACGTGCTCTGTCATCTGAAACATATAGAAACACAAGTATGAAATACGCTGGAGCAATGGACACGCAAGTATGAAATACACCAGCAATGGACACGCAAGTATGAAATACACCAGCAAGTATGAAATACACCAGCAAGTATGAAATACACCAGCAAGTATGAAATACACCAGCAAGTATGAAATACACCAGCAATGGACACGCAAGTATGAAATACACCAGCAAGTATGAAATACACCAGCAAGTATGAAATACACCAGCAAGTATGAAATACACCAGCAAGTATGAAATACACCAGCAATGGACACGCAAGTATGAAATACACCAGCAAGTATGAAATACACCAGCAAGTATGAAATACACCAGCAAGTATGAAATACACCAGCAAGTATGAAATACACCAGCAATGGACACGCAAGTATGAAATACACCAGCAAGTATGAAATACACCAGCAAGTATGAAATACACCAGCAAGTATGAAATACACCAGCAAGTATGAAATACACCAGCAATGGACACGCAAGTATGAAATACACCAGCAAGTATGAAATACACCAGCAAGTATGAAATACACCAGCAAGTATGAAATACACCAGCAAGTATGAAATACACCAGCAATAGACACGCAAGTATGAAATACACCAGCAATAGACACCATGCAAAATGAAAAGTAAATTCATGTGTACAGGTTGCCGTGTAGATACAAGATACAAAATTTATTTTGAGTCGGCATAATTAAACAATGAACATTAGCTATGCATAGCTATTAACCGACAATCGGAATCTATTGTTGTACATCGGACGACAACAATAATAACGGTATAAACATCTATTTCTCCGATTGTGGGGAAATATCTGCTTAATAATGTCGGACGGTTGACTGATAAGAAATCCAATCGTATACTACGCACAAGCTGTTCATTGCATATACTACGCACACGCTATTCATTGCATATACTACCCACAAGCCGTTCAATACATATACTACCCACAAGCCGGTCAATACATATACTACCCACAAGCCGTTCATTGCATATACTACACACACGCCGTTCATTGCATACACTACGCACAAGCTGTTCATTGCATATACTACCCACAAGCCGTTCATTGCATATACTACACACAAGCCGTTCATTGTATATACTACGCACACGCTGTTCATTACATACACTACGCACAAGCCGTTCATTGCATATACTACACACAAGCCGTTCATTGTATATACTACACACAAGCCGTTCATTGCATATACTACGCACAAGCTGTTCATTGCATATACTACCCACAAGCCGTTCATTGCATATACTACCCACAAGCCGTTCATTGCATATACTACGCACAAGCTGTTCATTGCATATACTACGCACAAGCCGCTCATTGCACTACGCACAAGCCGTTCATTGCATATACTACACACAAGCCGTTCATTGCATATACTACACACAAGCCGTTCATTGCATATACTACACACAAGCCGTTCATTGCATATACTACACACAAGCCGTTCATTGCATATACTACCCACAAGCCGTTCATTGCATATACTACCCACAAGCCGTTCATTGCATATACTACCCACAAGCCGTTCATTGCATATACTACGCACAAGCTGTTCATTGCATATACTACGCACAAGCTGTTCATTGCATATACTACGCACAAGCTGTTCATTGCATATACTACCCACAAGCCATTCATTGCATATACTACGCACAAGCTGTTCATTGCATATACTACCCACAAGCCATTCATTGCATATACTACGCACAAGCTGTTCATTGCATATACTACCCACAAGCCATTCATTGCATATACTACGCACAAGCTGTTCATTGCATATACTACCCACAAGCCATTCATTGCATATACTACGCACAAGCTGTTCATTGCATATACTACCCACAAGCCATTCATTGCATATACTACGCACAAGCTGTTCATTGCATATACTACCCACAAGCCATTCATTGCATATACTACGCACAAGCTGTTCATTGCATATACTACCCACAAGCCATTCATTGCATATACTACGCACAAGCTGTTCATTGCATATACTACCCACAAGCCATTCATTGCATATACTACGCACAAGCTGTTCATTGCATATACTACCCACAAGCCATTCATTGCATATACTACGCACAAGCCATTCATTGCATATACTACGCACAAGCCGTTCATTGCATATACTACGCACAATACGTTCATTGCATATACTACGCACAAGCCGTTCATTGCATATACTATGCACAAGCCGTTCATTGCATATACTACACACAAGCCGTTCATTGCATATACTACACACAAGCTGTTCATTGCATATACTATGCACAAGCCGTTCATTGCATATACTACGCACAAGCCGTTCATTGCATATACTACGCACAAGCCGTTCATTGCATATACTATGCACAAGTCGTTCATTGCATATACTATGCACAAGCCAGTCATTGCATATACTACGCACAAGCCGTTCATTGCATATACTATGCACAAGCCAGTCATTGCATATACTACGCACAAGCCAGTCATTGCATATACTACACACAAGCCGTTCATTGCATATACTACACACAAGCCGTTCATTGTATATACTACACACACGTCGTTCATTGCATAAAGATAATCTGCCCGATTACTGTAGACCACTATTTATTCGCGAGATTTAATATTTCGCTAATGTGAGCGATCTTGTGATTCTCGTGAGTATTAATGTGTCCGAATGTAGAGTTATATCCATATATATGCTACATAAACACAGTCACCTTCATTTGTATCGATACATCACGGTTGCGCGAATTCCAAATCGTGAAATAATAGTATTTTACAGTAGATAATTTCCGTGGTACATGATTTCGACACGCGACAACCATCTTTGATGTTCGTATCTCGGCGCTGGTGTCATATAATCAATTGTGACGTTTAAGATTCTGGACAAAAGGAATACAAAGTGTAGGAGCTGCTTAACAATAACAACCAGGCTCAAAAAAGAAATCTGCCGATTGTCTATCTAAATAATTGGCAATCAGTTAGTCACTATCTCGAACTAGTAGCATTTTTATAAAACAGATGTAAAGAAGTTGCTAATCATCACTAAAGTCGCTTTGTTCCGTCTGATCAGGCTCTATGTTGTTTGCTATTCGGGTAGTGGAGCTAAAACACTTAATATGAACAGCAAATAACATAGATCCTGATCAGATGCGGCGCTACACCGCGGCTGATCTGGATCTAGGTTGTTTGCTATTCGGGTAGTGGAGTTAAAACACTTATATGAACAGCAAATAACATAGATCCTGATCAGATGCAGCACTACACTGCGGCTGATCTGGATCTAGTTTGTTTGCTATTCGGGTAGTGGAGCTAAAACACTTATCTGAACAGCAAATAACATAGATCCTGATCAGATCCGTTTAATTTATTCAGCAGGTTAAGGCCAGTAGTTTAAAAAGGATGAGTCACCAAAAATGGCCTAATGACATAAACTAGCATTGTGGCCAGTGGCCTAAGCTGATCCTACCACATATCTGATGCATGTTATATTATAACACTGATTAGAACAATATAAATATGCATGCATATTACAGGGATCATTCTAGAGGGCGAAATTATCGCCCTATGGACCCTGACTTCTCCCTAAAAAAAAATATTTTTTGGTTTTTACGATTTTCAAACAAAATGTTGTCTAGTAAGATACACTGGCCCATTATAAAGCACTCTGTCTATTCAAATGTTGTATTTAATGGTTGTACTGTGCATTTTAACCCTATTTTGCAGAAGTATATTAAAGAAAGCCATTTAAGGACACGATCGCGCGCTTTCTCAATTCTCCCAAAAATTCTGACCTAGAATGAACCCCGATATTATAAATAATTATGCTACTAAATACAAGGATACATGGCTATACTACAAATGTACATACATACAACACTACAGGTTACTTTATTTTAGATCGATTGCGAAACAACTTACTTTATTTTAGATCGATTGCGAAACAACTTATATTAATCACTCTCGAGACCTCTTTCCTGATTGAATCCATCGTCACGAGGGAGAGAGAAGGGGCAATGTGGAATATAAAGGCCTTGCTTGCTAAGGGCACGATCGTAACGGCTACAGCTCGACCTTGGATACTTAGAGAATGAAATAATGTTGTGGTTCATCAAGTTATGAACAGCGATCACACGGGCTGAATCAGCCAATCAGTTGTAATTATATCGAGTTGAAATGAGATTTAAAAATTCTCCTATACAAAAACCCAACACGTATACAAAAACCTGTATACAAAAACTTGTATACAAAAACCCAACCCGTACACAAAAACCCGTATACAAAAACTTGTATACAAAAACCCGTACACAAAAACCCGTATACAAAAACTTGTATACAAAAACCCAACCCGTATACAAAAACCCGTATACAAAAACCTGTATACAAAAACTTGTATACAAAAACCCATATACAAAAACTTGTATACAAAAACTTGTATACAAAAACCCGTATACAAAAACTTGTATACAAAAACCTGTATACAAAAACCTGTATACAAAAACTTGTATACAAAAACCCGTATACAAAAACTTGTATACAAAAACCTGTATACAAAAACCCGTATACAAAAACCTGTATACAAAAACCTGTACACAAAAACCCGTATACAAAAACCCGTATACAAAAACTTGTATACAAAAACCTGTACACAAAAACCCGTATACAAAAACCTGTATACAAAAACCTGTATACAAAAACCCAATTTCATGTTTTGGGGGTTTAAAGTCCACAGTTTAGTCCAGTTATTATTGGTGGAGACAGGCACCCGGGTAAAACCACTGACCTTCTGCAAGCCCGCAAGCTTCCTCACATGAAGGAATTCAACACCCCCAGTGGGACTCGAACAAACAGCAAGTGATTTGACGTCAACAACCGTAACCACTCAGCCATAGGGGCCCGCCCACACACCCTTGAAGTAAATTTCTCTCCCGCTTTCATTTTATGTTTAACCTTTTCAACACCACATACTTCTAAATAGGCTTACAAAAAGTGTAGATCCAGATGAGCCGGCTCGTAGCGAGCCATCTCATCAGAATCTGCACTTGTTGTCATTAATATTACTAATTTTAGACAAAATTACCCATTTTGATAAATGAATTGGTCCATCCAAATGTAATTTTCTTATTAATTTATTGGTCTAAAAAATCATGGAACAGTCCATGTCAGTTACTTGGTGTTGCAGTGGAAAAAAACAGTCAAATTATGTTGTGGAACTCGTGCGCGAAAGGCCCAGAGTTCGAGCCCCCCGCTGGAGTCGTTAAGATTGTGCCCTTAGGAGCATTTAAATTCCACATTGCCTCTTCTCTCTCCTTCATGGCGATGGATTCCATCAGGAATGAGGTCTCAAGAGTGATTAAATATAAGTTGAAAGAACTTGTAGTTGAAAGAACTTGTTTCGCAATCGAGCTAAAATAAATGTGTATAAACTAAACAGTCAAATATCTCATGCAATATCTAATATAATTCAATGACATATTTCCAGAGTTTTCAGTTACAAAAAAGAAAAATGCATTAAGTTTAAACTTTAATTTATTTTACGACGATTGCTAAGCAAGTTGATGAAAGCGTATATGTAGTCATTCGTGTGGGAGGAAACCGGAGTACCTGTCCGATATGGCGACCACCATACCATCTCACATACTTCCCGGTCCGAGGATCGAACCCGGGTTGCATTGGTGAGAAGCGAGCGCGCTAACCACTGCACTAATCGTTGTAAAATAAATAATAAAGTTTAGACTAATACCAAGACCTCCTATTATTAATTTCCCAAAACAAAAATGAAAAAAAGAATAAAATGACCCAACTAGAAATATCTAAAGGAAAGAAATCGGAACAAAAATCACTAAAAAATGAGTGAACTAATAAATGACATTAATCTATGTGTAACTATTGGCAACAAAAGTCTAGTAAAATCCACAAAGCAATCCATCTATTAGTAGAAATACACAGCATGCTGCTAAATATAGATCACACCACAATAACCTTGACCTGGTTTCAATGACCTTCACCTTTTACTGTTGTTCATCGTTTTCATTATCGTTATCATATTCATCATCATAGTTTTCATCTGAAATTATTTTATTAAGTACCATGAAGTCAGACGGCTAGTTTAAAGATAGATTTCTTTATCGACGGTGCCCTAATAAATGTCTTTATTTATCGACTAGTTCTATCAACTAATCACACATATGGCCATCTAAAAATAACCTCAAGTCCCAAACCCTCTGCACAAAGAATGGGAAGGGACATAACCCTCTGCACAAAGAATGGGAAGGGACATAATTCAAATGTAATATAAATGTTGCGGAAATACCTAACAAAACTAAGCTTTACCTTATCAAATCATCTACTTTTTATGGGATATCTGGAAAGTCATATAAAAGTTACTTCCCCTTTCATCAGAACACCATTTGTAAAATATACACCAGCAAACTGTAATTGTTGATTTAATTTATCACCGACATAATGTAACAGTGTTTCTGTGCATATATGACATTTACACGGGTGTTTCTGTGCGTATGCATATATGACATTTACACGGGTGTTTCTGTGCATATATGACATTAACACGGGTGTTTCTGTGCATATATGACATTTACACAGGTGTTTCTGTGCATATATGACATTTACACGGGTGTTTCTGTGCGTATGCATATATGACAGTTACACAGGTGTTTCTGTGTGTATGCATATGACATTTACACGGGTGTTTCTGTGTGTATGCCTATATGACATTTACACGGGTGTTTATGTGTGTATGCATATATGACATTTACACTGGTGTTTCTATGCATATGACATTTACACGGGTGTTTCTGTGCATATGCATATATGACATTTACACAGGTGTTTCTGTGCATATATGACATTTACACAGGTGTTTCTGTGCGTATGCATATATGACAGGTATACAGGTGTTTCTGTGTGTATGCATATGACATTTACACGGGTGTTTCTGTGTGTATGCATATATGACATTTACACTGGTGTTTCTATGCATATGACATTTACACGGGTGTTTCTGTGTGTATGCATATATGACATTTACACGGGTGTTTCTGTGTGTATGCATATATGACATTTACACGGGTGTTTCTGTGTGTATGCATATATGACATTTACACGGGTGTTTCTATGTGTATGCATATATGACATTTACACGGGTGTTTCTGTGTGTATGCATATATGACATTTACACTGGTGTTTCTGTGTGTATGCATATATGACATTTACACGGGTGTTTCTGTGTGTATGCATATATGACATTTACACGGGTGTTTCTGTGTGTATGCATATAATATGTTATGACATTTACACGGGTGTTTCTGTGTGTATGCATATAATATGTTATGACATTTACATGGGTGTTTCTATGCATATATGACATTTACACGGGTGTTTCTGTGTGTATGCATATATGACATTTACACGGGTGTTTCTATGTGTATGCATACGACATTTACACGGGTGTTTCTGTGTGTGCATATATGACATTTACATGGGTGTTTATGTGTGTATGCATATATGACATTTACATGGGTGTTTCTGTGTGTATGCATATATGACATTTACACGGGTGTTTCTGTGTGTATGCATATGACATTTACACGGGTGTTTCTGTGTGTATGCATATATGACATTTACACGGGTGTTTAACACAAATGAACTTGGATGTGTCGGTGTATTGGTCACTGATGCTACTGGTGTGTGTTTTACGCTTAGTTATCGTCGCTACCGGTTACCCATATAAGCGACGCCTCCTGAAGATATTAGTCATATTAGATTTTGGAGGATAGTGCAATGATACAGACAGAGACCCATTCCAGAGACTCCTCTGGTTCTTTTACGTGCACTAGGCAAAGTACTGACACGAGACTATAAACTGAGGTGTTATATATCGGTGCTATACACAGGCATAGTAAAGGACCAGGAATGCTTATATATCGGTGCTATACATCAGGCATGGTAAAGGACCAGGAATGCTTATATATCGGTGCTACACATCAGGCATGGTAAAGGACCAGGAATGCTTATATATCGGTGCTACACATCAGGCATGGTAAAGGACCAGGAATGCTTATATATCGGTACTACACATCAGGCATGGTAAAGGACCAGGAATGCTTATATATAGGTGCTACACATCAGGCATGGTAAAGGACCAGGGATGCTTATATATCGGTGCTACACATCAGGCATGGTAAAGGACCAGGAATGCTTATATATCGGTGCTATACACAAGGCATGGTAAAGGACCAGGAATGCTTATATATCGGTGCTATACACCAGGCATGGTAAAGGACCAGGAATGCTTATATATCGGTGCTATACACCAGGCATGGTAAAGGACCAGGAATGCTTATATATCGGTGCTACACATCAGGCATGGTAAAGGACCAGGAATGCTTATATATCGGTGCTATACACCAGGCATGGTAAAGGACCAGGAATGCTTATATATCGGTGCTATACATCAGGTATGGTAAAGGACCAGGAATGCTTATATATCGGTGCTACACATCAGGCATGGTAAAGGACCAGGAATGCTTATATATCGGTGCTATACACAAGTCATGGTAAAGGACCAGGAATGCTTATATATCGGTGCTATACACAAGGCATGGTAAAGGACCAGGAATGCTTATATATCGGTGCTATACACAGGCATGGTAAAGGACCAGGGATGCTTATATATCGGTGCTACACATCAGGCATGGTAAAGGACCAGGAATGCTAATATATCGGTGCTATACACAAGGCATGGTAAAGGACCAGGGATGCTTATATATCGGTGCTACACATCAGGCATGGTAAAGGACCAGGAATGCTTATATATCGGTGCTATACACCAGGCATGGTAAAGGACCAGGGATGTTTATATATCGGTGCTATACACAAGGCATGGTAAAGGACCAGGGATGCTTATATATCGGTGCTATACACCAGGCATGGTAAAGGACCAGGGATGCTTATATATCGGTGCTATACACCAGGCATGGTAAAGGACCAGGGATGCTTATATATCGGTGCTATACACCAGGCATGGTAAAGGACCAGGGATGCTTATATATCGGTGCTATACACCAGGCATGGTAAAGGACCAGGGATGCTTATATATCGGTGCTATACACCAGGCATGGTAAAGGACCAGGGATGCTTATATATCGGTGCTATACACCAGGCATGGTAAAGGACCAGGGATGCTTATATATCGGTGCTATACACAGGCATGTTAAAGGACCAGGGATGCTTATATATCGGTGCTATACACCAGGCATGATAAGGGACCAGGGATGCTTATATATCGGTGCTATACACAAGGCATGGTAAAGGACCAGGGATGCTTATATATCGGTGCTATACACCAGGCATGGTAAAGGACCAGGGATGCTTATATATCGGTGCTATACACCAGGCATGGTAAAGGACCAGTGATGCTTATATATCGGTGCTATACACAGGCATGGTAAAGGACCAGGGATGCTTATATATCGGTGCTATGCACCAGGCATGGTAAAGGACCAGGGATATTTCTGGAATTGGAGCATCTTCGGAATGCACTATCCTCCAAATATAAAATTACTAACATAATTCTGGAGGCATCACCCCCAATAAAGAGGGGACGAAGATAAATAAACGGACAAAAACAAAAACTCCTGTCCCATCATGCATTGCATGTCCCATTTTAGTACAATATTCCCGTCGAAGACTGCTTAGTAACATAACACATAGAGAATACACTATTATGTTGTGTCAATGTTCTACAATACAACCCTATATGTAGTATGTCCCATCATGCATTGCATGCGCTATCAAATATACATAAACATTTACTTCCTGTAACATCATGCAGAATAATCTCTAAAATTCTAAAAATCAAAATCGTAATTTGTAAATGTTTGATATATAGTAACATATGTATGGACCATTAATGTCGAACCCCTTGCCAGGCTTAGCAGACCTAAGCGGTTAACCAGTACTAAGCTGTACAATGTATGTGAGGAATCCCGGGTCCGATACCAAATACAATGTATAACTTCACCGTCGTAAAATATGCATAGCTTCACCTTCGTAAAATATGTATAGCTTCACCTTCGTAAAATATGTATAGCTTCACCTTCGTAAAATATGTATAGCTTCACCTTCGTAAAATATGTATAGCTTCACCTTCGTAAAATATGTATAGCTTCACCTTCGTAAAATATGTATAGCTTCACCTTCGTAAAATATGTATAGCTTCACCTTCGTAAAATATGTATAGCTTCACTGTCGTAAAATATGTATAGCTTCACCTTCGTAAAATATGTATAGCTTCACCTTCGTAAAATATGTATAGCTTCACCTTCGTAAAATATGTATAGCTTCACCTTCGTAAAATATGTATAGCTTCACTTTCGTAAAATATGTATAGCTTCACCTTCGTAAAATATGTATAGCTTCACCTTCGTAAAATATGTATAGCTTCACCTTCGTAAAATATGTATAGCTTCACCTTCGTAAAATATGTATAGCTTCACCTTCGTAAAATATGCATAGCTTCACCTTCGTAAAATATGCATAGCTTCACCTTCGTAAAATATGCATAGCTTCACCTTCGTAAAATATGTATAGCTTCACCTTCGTAAAATATGTATAGCTTCACTTTCGTAAAATATGCATAGCTTCACCTTCGTAAAATATGCATAGCTTCACCTTCGTAAAATATGTATAGCTTCACCTTCGTAAAATATGTATAGCTTCACCTTCGTAAAATATGTATAGCTTCACCTTCGTAAAATATGTATAGCTTCACCTTCGTAAAATATGTATAGCTTCACCTTCGTAAAATATGTATAGCTTCACCTTCGTAAAATATATATAGCTTCACCTTCGTAAAATATGTATAGCTTCACCTTCGTAAAATATATATAGCTTCACCTTCGTAAAATATGTATAGCTTCACCTTCGTAAAATATATATAGCTTTACCTTCGTAAAATATGTATAGCTTCACCTTCGTAAAATATATATAGCTTCACCTTCGTAAAATATTATATAGCTTCACTATCGTAAACCATAATATTATATAACTTCACTTTAATAAAACATAATATTATATAGCTTCACTATCGTAAACCATAATATTATATAACTTCACTTTAATAAAACATAATATTATATAGCTTCACTATCGTAAACCATAATATTATATAACTTCACTTTAATAAAACATAATATTATATAGCTTCACTATCGTAAACCATAATATTATATAACTTCACTTTAATAAAACATAATATTATATAGCTTCACTATCGTAAACCATAATATTATATAACTTCACTTTAATAAAACATAATATTATATAACTTCACTTTAATAAAACATAATATTATATAGCTTCACTATCGTAAACCATAATATTATATAACTTCACTTTCGTAAAACATAATATTATATAGCTTCACTTTAATAAAACATAATATTATATAACTTCACTTTAATAAAACATAATATTATATAGCTTCACTTTAATAAAACATAATATTATATAGCTTCACTATCGTAAACCATAATATTATATAGCTTCACTTTCGTAAACCATAATATTATATAGCTTCACTTTAATAAAACATAATATTATATAGCTTCACTATCGTAAACCATAATATTATATAGCTTCACTTTAATAAAACATAATATTATATAGCTTCACTATCGTAAACCATAATATTATATAGCTTCATTATCGTAAAACATAATATTATATAGCTTCACTTTAATAAAACATAATATTATATAGCTTCACTTTAATAAACCATAATATTATATAGCTTCATTATCGTAAAACATAATATTATATAGCTTCACTTTAATAAAACATAATATTATATAGCTTCACTTTCGTAAAACATAATATTATATAGCTTCACTTTCGTAAAACATAATATTATATAGCTTCACTTTCGTAAAACATAATATTATATAGCTTCACTATCGTAAACCATAATATTATATAGCTTCACTTTAATAAACCATAATATTATATAGCTTCACTTCCGTATTCATCACTAGCACTTTGTGTTAGACTACGACTCCCAAAATCTAGTTGTTGTCCTGGTTACAACGTAGAATGTTCTAAAATACAACAATCATGGAACCATACTAAATTCATAAATCCGTTCATAAAACTTTAGATCTAGCCAAAAGGTTTTGTAATGAAGCCAAAGAAATGAGAAGTAGAAAGCTTACCATCATCATCATCATCATCTGCAATATTCCTATTCGCCAATGGGGCATTGTCATTTCTGTCATCGCCCTACAATAGTCATTACAAATGTACATATCAACCAGACAGTGATAAAGTCTCCCCATGCTAATAATCAGGATAAATCGTAATAGCGCAGTGGTAGCACCAGACAGTGATAAAGTCTCCCCATGCTAATAATCAGTGGAAATCGTAATAGTGCAGTGGTAGCACCAGACAGTGATAAAGTCTCCCCATGCTAATAATCAGTGGAAATCGTAATAGTGCAGTGGTAGCACCAGACAGTGATAAAGTCTCCCCATGCATATAATCAGTGGAAATCGAAATAGTGCAGTGGTAGCACCAGACAGTGAAACAGTCTCCCCATGCATATAATCAGTGGAAATCGTAATAGCGCAGTGGTAGCGCCAGACAGTGTTAAAGTCTCCCCATGCATATAATCAGTGGAAATCGTAATAGCGCAGTGGTAGCACCATACAGTGATAAAGTCTCCCCATGCTAATAATCAGTGGGAATCGTAATAGTGCAGTGGTAGCACCAGACAGTGATAAAGTCTCCCCATGCATATAATCAGTGGAAATCGTAATAGTGCAGTGGTAGCACCAGACAGTGATAAAGTCTCCCCATGCATATAATCAGTGGAAATCGTAATAGTGCAGTGGTAGCACCAGACAGTGATAAAGTCTCCCCATGCATATAATCAGTGGAAATCGTAATAGTGCAGTGGTAGCACCAGACAGTGATAAAGTCTCCCCATGCATATAATCAGTGGAAATCGTAATAGTGCAGTGGTAGCACCAGACAGTGATAAAGTCTCCCCATGCATATAATCAGTGGAAATCGTAATAGTGCAGTGGTAGCACCAGACAGTGATAAAGTCTCCCCATGCATATAATCAGTGGAAATCGTAATAGTGCAGTGGTAGCACCAGACAGTGATAAAGTCTCCCCATGCATATAATCAGTGGAAATCGTAATAGTGCAGTGGTAGCACCAGACAGTGAAACAGTCTCCCCATGCATAATCAGGGAATCGTAATAGGCAGTGGTAGCCCAGACAGTGAAAGTCTCCCCATGCATAATCAGGGAAATCGTAATAGGCAGTGGTAGCACCAACAGTGAAAAGTCTCCCCATGCTAATAATCAGGGGAATCGTAATAGTGCAGTGGTAGCACCAGACAGTGATAAAGTCTCCCCATGCATATAATCAGTGGAAATCGTAATAGTGCAGTGGTAGCACCAGACAGTGATAAAGTCTCCCCATGCATATAATCAGTGGAAATCGTAATAGTGCAGTGGTAGCACCAGACAGTGATAAAGTCTCCCCATGCATATAATCAGTGGAAATCGTAATAGTGCAGTGGTAGCACCAGACAGTGAAACAGTCTCCCCATGCATATAATCAGTGGAAATCGTAATAGCGCAGTGGTAGCACCAGACAGTGATAAAGTCTCCCCATGCATATAATCAGTGGAAATCGTAATAGCGCAGTGGTAGCGCCAGACAGTGATAAAGTCTCCCCATGCATATAATCAGGGGAAATCGTAATAGTGCAGTGGTAGCACCAGACAGTGATAACGCGTTAGCTTCAGGTATGAATGACTGGGAGTTCGAGCCCCGCTGGACCCGTTACGGTTGTGTACTTAGACAAGGCATTTAAATTCTCCATTGCCTCTTCTCTCTCCCTCGTGGCTTATATATCAAGCATGTAAGGCTACTAGGGGCTCCGACCCCTACTAATCACTGGATGGTGCAATTAAATGGGGTTCGCCCTTTATGGGGTTTGGGGGGTGGGGGGAAAGATACATCTTTAATGAGTATGAAGCAAACTGAAGGTAAACTAGTGATTCATTCATAAAAATGCACAAAAGGGTCGTAAAACAGAAGAAAGCATCAGGACATTCACTAATAGACACAATAGTAACAGAACAGGACATTCACTACTATACACAATAGTAACAGAACAGGACATTCAGTACTAGACACAATAGTAACAGAACAGGACATTCACTACTAGACACAAGAGTACCAGAACAGGACATTCACTACTAGACACAATAGTAACAGAACAGGACATTCACTACTATACACAATAGTAACAGAACAGGACATTCACTACTAGACACAATAGTAACAGAACAGGACATTCACTACTAGACACAATAGTATCAGAACAGGACATTCACTACTAGACACAATAATAACAGAACAGGACATTCACTACTAGACACAATAGTAACAGAACAGGACATTCACTACTATTCACAATAGTATCAGAACAGGACATTCACTACTAGACACAATAGTAACAGAACAGGACATTCACTACTAGACACAATAGTAACAGAACAGGACATTCACTACTAGACACAATAGTAACAGAACAGGATATTCACTACTAGACACAATAGCATCAGAACAGGACATTCACTACTATACAATAGTAACAGAACAGGACATTCACTCCTATACAATAGTAACAGAACAGGACAATCACTACTAGACACAATAGTAACAGAACAGGACATTCACTCCTATACAATAGTAACAGAACAGGACGTTCACTACTATACAATAGTAACAGAACAGGACATTCACTCCTATACAATAGTAACAGAACAGGACATTCACTACTAGACACAATAGTAACAGAACAGAACATTCACTACTAGACACAATAGTAACAGAACAGGACATTCACTACTAGACATAATAGTAACAGAACAGGACATTCACTACTATACAATAGTAACAGAACAGGACATTCACTACTAGACACAATAGTAACAGAACAGGACATTCACTACTAGACACAATAGTAACAGAACAGGACATTCACTACTAGACACAATAGTAACAGAACAGGACATTCACTACTATACACAATAGTAACAGAACAGGACATTCACTACTATACACAATAGTAACAGAACAGGACATTCACTACTATACAATAGTAACAGAACAGGACATTCACTACTAGACACAATAGTAACAGAACAGGACATTCACTACTAGACACAATAACATCAGAACAGGACAGTCACTACTATACAATAGTAACAGAACAGGACATTCACTCCTATACAATAGTAACAGAACAGGACAATCACTACTAGACACAATAGTAACAGAACAGGACATTCACTACTAGACACAATAGTAACAGAACAGGACATTCTCTACTAGACACAATAGTAACAGAACAGGACATTCACTACTAGACACAATAGTAACAGAACAGGACATTCACTACTAGACACAATAGTAACAGAACAGGACATTCTCTACTAGACACAATAGTAACAGAACAGGACATTCACTACTAGACACAATAGTAACAGAACAGGACAATCACTACTAGACACAATAGTAACAGAACAGGACATTCACTACTAGACACAATAGTAACAGAACAGGACATTCTCTACTAGACACAATAGTAACAGAACAGGACATTCACTACTACACACAATAGTATCAGAACAGGACATTCACTACTATACACAATAGTAACAGAACAGGACATTCACTACTACACACAATAGTATCAGAACAGGACATTCACTACTAGACACAATAGTAACAGAACAGGACATTCACTACTAGACACAATAGTAACAGAACAGGACATTCACTACTACACACAATAGTATCAGAACAGGACATTCACTACTAGACACAATAGTAACAGAACAGGACATTCACTACTAGACACAATAGTAACAGAACAGGACATTCACAACTAGACACAATAGTAACAGAACAGGACATTCACTACTATACACAATAGTAACAGCACAGGACATTCACTACTATACAATAGTAACAGAACAGGACATTCAATACTAGACACAATAGTAACAGAACAGGACATTCACTACTATACACAATAGTAACAGAACAGGACATTCACTACTATACAATAGTAACAGAACAGGACATTCACTACTAGACACAATAGTAACAGAACAGGACATTCACTACTAGACACAATAACATCAGAACAGGACATTCACTACTATACAATAGTAACAGAACAGGACATTCACTCCTATACAATAGTAACAGAACAGGACAATCACTACTAGACACAATAGTAACAGAACAGGACATTCACTCATATACAATAGTAACAGAACAGGACATTCACTACTATTCACAATAGTAACAGAACAGGACATTCACTACTATTCACAATAGTATCAGAACAGGACATTCACTACTAGACACAATAGTAACAGAACAGGACATTCACTACTAGACACAATAGTAACAGAACAGGACATTCACTACTAGACACAATGGTAACAGAACAGGACATTCACTACTAGACACAATAGTAACAGAACAGGACATTCACTACTAGACACAATAGTAACAGAACAGGACATTCACTACTAGACACAATAGTAACAGAACAGGACATTCACTACTATACACAATAGTAACAGAACAGGACATTCACTACTAGACACAATAGTAACAGAACAGGACAATCACTACTAGACACAATAGTAACAGAACAGGGCATTCACAACTAGACACAATAGTATCAGAACAGGACATTCACAACTAGACACAATAGTAACAGAACAGGACATTCACTACTCTTCACAATAGTATCAGAACAGGACATTCACTACTAGACACAATAGTAACAGAACAGGACATTCACTACTAGACACAATAGTAACAGAACAGGACATTCACTACTAGACACAATAGTAACAGAACAGGACATTCACTACTAGACACAATAGTAACAGAACAGGACATTCACTACTAGACACAATAGTAACAGAACAGGACATTCACTACTAGACACAATAGTAACAGAACAGGACATTCACTACTAGACACAATAGTGATGCTTCGTGCAAAGTTTGGTGAAAATCGAACAAGGTGATTTGGAGATGAAACATGGACACAAGGTCAAATTGGGCAGACGACAGATGGCAAAGGCAGAAACAATAACCTATTCTGGGGGAGGGGGAGGTCACAACAATGACTAACTAGGATTAAAATCAATAAAAATTGACAACTCAATTGATTTTTTTAATCACACTATTCTGCTTACCCGACTTTTATCTTTGCCGATGAGGATATCTAATTGTTCTTACCCGACTTTTATCTTTGCCGATGAGGATATCTAATTGTTCTTACCCGACTTTTATCTTTGCCGATGGGGATATCTAATTGTTCTTACCCGACTTTTATCTTTGCCGATGAGGATATCTAATTGTTCTTACCCGACTTTTATCTTTGCCGATGAGGATATCTAATTGTTCTTACCCGACTTTTATCTTTGCCGATGGGGATATCTAATTGTTCTTACCCGACTTTTATCTTTGCCGATGAGGATATCTAATTGTTCTTACCCGACTTTTATCTTTGCCGATGGGGATATCTAATTGTTCTTACCCGACTGTTATCTTTGCCGATGGGGATATCTAATTGTTCTTACCCGACTTTTATCTTTGCCGATGGGGATATCTAATTGTTCTTACCCGACTTTTATCTTTGCCGATGGGGATATCTAATTGTTCTTACCCGACTTTTATCTTTGCCGATGGGGATATCTAATTGTTCTTACCCGACTTTTATCTTTGCCGATGGGGATATCTAATTGTTCTTACCCGACTTTTATCTTTGTCGATGGGGATATCTAATTGTTCTTACCCGACTTTTATCTTTGCCGATGGGGATATCTAATTGTTCTTACCCGACTGTTATCTTTGCCGATGGGGATATCTAATTGTTCTTACCCGACTTTTATCTTTGTCGATGGGGATATCTAATTGTTCTTACCCGACTTTTATCTTTGTCGATGGGGATATCTAATTGTTCTTACCCGACTTTTATCTTTGCCGATGGGGATATCTAATTGTTCTTACCCGACTGTTATCTTTGCCGATGGGGATATCTAATTGTTCTTACCCGACTTTTATCTTTGTCGATGGGGATATCTAATTGTTCTTACCCGACTTTTATCTTTGCCGATGGGGATATCTAATTGTTCTTACCCGACTGTTATCTTTGCCGATGGGGATATCTAATTGTTCTTACCCGACTTTTATCTTTGCCGATGGGGATATCTAATTGTTCTTACCCGACTTTTATCTTTGCCGATGGGGATATCTAATTGTTCTTACCCGACTGTTATCTTTGCCGATGGGGATATCTAATTGTTCTTGCCCGACTGTTATCTTTGCCGATGGGGATATCTAATTGTTCTTGACGTTGGCTATCATCAACCGGTATGTGGGGCTGTATCTGGTTGTCCGGTATCTCGATATGCGGCCGGAATTTCAGATCGTCATCAGCCAGCTGGTTACTTTTCTCTATGTTGCCATGTAAATTGGGTTCTTGTACCTGTGTGTTGCAGAAATTTCAGTTACAATGTCAAAATGCTCAGCAGATAGAAGTTAAATAACTCTTTGCATTCTGGGTAAATCGTCTTAAACAAGAGGGCCGTGATGAACCTATATCGCTCACCTGATTCCATTTTTATCCCCGGATTCACAATTTTAAAACTTTGAAAGGGCATTGTACATGGATCATTCCTACCAAATGTTGCCAAAATCTGACCGGTGGTTAGTGAGAAGATGTTTGAAGAATTTGTGTTATTTTTAGCCATCTTTTATTCGCGACAACATCCATTTTAACAAATCTGAAAAGACTTCACCCACGGACCATAACTGAAATGTGGCCACCATTGGCAAAGCGGATTGTGGTCAAAATAATTTTGAAAAATATAAATATAATAAAAACATGACCTTTTGACCTTTTAACTCTTTGCATGCTGGGTAAATTATAGGCAATATATAGTTCAAATAACAAACAATTCATTAATGTGTCTTCTATTTGTAACTGAAAACTCGGGAAATATGTCATGGGATTTCATTGGATTTGCCGGGAAATATGTCATGGGATTTCATTGGATTTGCCGGAAAATTGGTTGAATGTTAATACAGAGCTCATTCTAGGGGGTGACTTGGGCGAAATAGTTGCCATAGCGACCCTGACTTCGCCCTGGGTGCCCCACTTCAACCCTAAAAAAAAGTAAGATACATTGACCCATTTATAAAGCACTCTTTATTTAGTTTAAACATATTTTATTTATCAATATTTACATCATGTTGTAACATTAATATACAAGAACAGATGGATTAAAGCGGAAGCTAGTAGCTTATTTACATTTTCCCCATGATAAACATAATTTGCATAAACTATGGCAGAGTGTATAAACATTTATGAACGTGACCAGTTTTATTCAACGGTAATGATATAAGTGTAAGTAAAAATACTATGGAGATGATGATGAAGTAATCAATCAGACTGGTTTACCAGTCGGATTACGTGCAGTCGATTTAGGAAATGGTGAGGGATTACGTGCAGTCGATTTAGGGAAATGGTGAGGGATTACGTGCATTCGATTTAGGAAATGGTGAGGGATTACGTGCAGTCGATTTAGGAAATGGTGAGGGATTACGTGCAGTCGATTTAGGAAATGGTGAGGGATTACGTGCAGTCGATTTAGGAAATGGTGAGGGATTACGTGCAGTCGATATAGGAAATGGTGAGGGATTACGTGCAGTCGATATAGGAAATGGTGAGGGATTACGTGCAGTCGATATAGGAAATGGTGAGGGATTACGTGCAGTCGATTTAGGAAATGGTGAGGGATTACGTGCAGTCGATTTAGGAAATGGTGAGGGATTACGTGCAGTCGATTTAGGAAATGGTGAGGGATTACGTGCAGTCGATTTAGGAAATGGTGAGGGATTACGTGCAGTCGATTTAGGAAATGGTGAGGGATTACGTGCAGTCGATTTAGGAAATGGTGAGGGATTACGTGCAGTCGATTTAGGAAATGGTGAGGGATTACGTGCAGTCGATTTATGGAAATGGTGAGGGATTACGTGCAGTCGATTTATGGAAATGGTGAGGGGTGACGTGCAGTATATTTAGGAAATGGTGAGGGGTGACGTGCAGTATATTTAGGAAATGGTGAGGAATTACGTGCAGTCGATTTAGGAAATGGTGAGGGATTACGTGCAGTCGATTTAGGAAATGGTGAGGGATTACGTGCAGTATATTTAGGAAATGGTGTGCGCTGTGCTCTTTATTTCAAATGTTGTATTTAATAATGTTATGTTAAGCTTATTTTGTTGAAATATAGTAAATAACACTTTTATGAGCCCTGGCTAATAGCATGACAAATAAATAAAGAATAATTGTTTCTTATCATTGAATGAAAAATTTATTTATCGTCGCTACCGGTTGCCCATATGAGCGACGCCTCCTGAAGATATTAGTCATTTTAGATTTTTGGAGGATAGTGCAATGATACAGACAGAGACCCATTCCAGAGTCTCCTCTGGTTCTTTTATGTGCACAGCATAAAGCACCGACACGAGACCTCGGTTTTAAGTCCTATCTGAAAGACTTAATTTTATTAGGATCAGACGGGGGATCGAACCTGCGATCCCTGGATTACCAGTCAAACGAGTTAACCAAAAAAAATTCATATTACACCGAACGAACATTCAAGGCAATAGAACCAGGAGTGGCAATACTGACAGCAGGGCAGGGTTGTAGTGTATGCTTGGCTACAGGCCTGGACAATACTGACAGCAGGACAGGGTCGTAGTGTATGCTTGGCTACGGGGCTGGACAATACTGACAGCAGGGCAGGGTCGTAGTGTATGCTTGGCTACGGACTGAACAATACTGACAGCAGGACAGGGTCGTAGTGTATGCTTGGCTACGGGGCTGGACAATACTGACAGCAGGGCAGGGTCGTAGTGTATGCTTGGCTACGGGCCTGGACAATACTGACAGCAGGACAGGGTCGTAGTGTATGCTTGGCTACGGGCCTGGACAATACTGACAGCAGGGCACGGTCGTAGTGTATGCTTGGCTACGGGGCTGGACAATACTGACAGCAGGGCAGGGTCGTATTGTATGCTTGGCTACGGGCCTGGACAATACTGACAGCAGGGCGGGTCGTAGTGTATGCTTGGCTATGGGCCTGGACAATACTGACAGCAGAACAGGGTCGTAGTGTATGCTTGGCTACGGGCCTGAACAATACTGACAGCAGGGCAGGGTCGTAGTGTATGCTTGGCTACGGGCCTGGACAATACTGACAGCAGGGCGGGGTCGTAGTGTATGCTTGGCTACGGGGCTGGAAAATACTGACAGCAGGGCAGGGTCGTAGTGTATGCTTGGCTATGGGCCTGGACAATACTGACAGCAGGGCAGGGTCGTAGTGTATGCTTGGCTACGGGCCTGGACAATACTGACAACAGGACAGGATCTTAGTGTATGCTTGGCTACGGGCCTGGACAATACTGACAGCAGAGCAGGGTCGTAGTGTATGCTTGGCTACGGGCCTGGACAATACTGACAGCAGGACAGGGTCGTAGTGTATGCTGGGCTACGGGCCTGGACAATACTGACAGCAGGGTAGGGTCGTAGTGTATGCTTGGTTACGGGCCTGGACAATATATGTCATTACATGACTACTTACTTCTCACAAATCATCCTGTTCAGCTTAAAGCATTAAACATTGAACAACACATGACAAACACATACTTATTACGGAGGTATTATTTTACAGCTCAAGAACACCGCCTTCCGAACAATAACTATACCTGTACATTCACTGGTCCCTGGTGTTCCATTCTGTTGTCATGGTTACCAGCATCAGCAGCCGCTCCTGTGTCAAGGTCATCCCCGAAACCACCGTGACCGTGTGTATCGTCAGCAGCATTGTCGTCAAAGTTGGGCTTGCCTATTTGATGCATTTCATCTTCCTTCACTACACCGAGGTCATCCTGGTGTTCCATTCTGTTGTCATGGTTACCGAGGTCATCCTGGTGGGTTAGAAAACACGATTAAGAATTCTTAGATATTTGTGTTTTAGAGCCGCACCCACAGAACAGATGATATGGTGTGTTGGTGGAAAACAACAGGTCTTCATTGCAACATTATCACCACAGCAGTACGCAAACCAGCTAGCTTTTCATTCATTTGTCCCCCACCCAACTACATACCGCTTGTATTACCCAACCCATCATCATACAGCTTGTATTACCCCACCCATCCACATACAGCTTGTATTACCCCACCCATCCACATACAGCTTGTATTACCACACCCATCCTCATACAGCTTGTATTACCCCACCCATCCACATACAGCTTGTATTACCCCACCCATCCACATACAGCTTGTATTACCCCACCCATCCACATACATCTTGTATTACCCCACCCATCCACATATAGCTTGTATTACCCCACCCATCCACATACAGCTTGTATTACCCCACCCATCCACATACAGCTTGTATTACACAGCTTGTATTACCCCACCCATCCACATACAACTTGTATTACCCCACCCATCCACATACAGCTTGTATTACCCCACCCATCCACATACAGCTTGTATTACCCCACCCATCCACATACAGCTTGTATTACCCCACCCATCCACATACAGCTTGTATTACCCCACCCATCCACATACAGCTTGTATTACCCCACCCATCCACATACAGCTTGTATTACCCCACCCATCCACATACAGCTTGTATTACCCCACCCATCCACATACAGCTTGTATTACCCCACCCATCCACATACAGCTTGTATTACACAGCTTGTATTACCCCACCCATCCACATACAGCTTGTATTACCCCACCCATCCACATACAGCTTGTATTACCCCACCCATCCACATACAGCTTGTATTACCCCACCCATCCACATACAGCTTGTATTACACAGCTTGTATTACCCCACCCATCCACATACAGCTTGTATTACCCCACCCAACCACATACAGCTTGTATTACACAGCTTGTATTACCCCACCCATCCACATACAGCTTGTATTATACACCTTGTATTACCCCACCGATCCACATACAGCTTGTATTACCCCACCCATCCACATACAGCTTGTATTACCCCACCCAACCACATACAGCTTGTATTACACAGCTTGTATTACCGCACCCATCCACATACAGCTTGTATTATACACCATGTATTACCCCACCCATCCACATACAGCTAGTATTACACAGCTTGTATTACCCCACCCATCCACATACAGTTTGTATTACACAGCTTGTATTACCCCACCCATCCACATACAGCTTGTATTACCCCACCCATCCACATACAGCTTGTATTACCCCACCCATCCACATACAGCTTGTATTATACACCTGGTATTACCCCACCCATCCACAAACAGCTTGTATTACACAGCTTTTATTATCCCACCCATCCACATACACCTTGTATTACCCCACCCATCCACATACAGCTTGTATTACCCCACCCATCCACATACAGCTTGTATTACCTGTCCAAGCATGTCCTGAGCATGCTTCTGGTGACCTAGATCACCAGGTTCATTTCTCAAACGAGGTTGACCATACTCCTCAATGTGATTGCCAGGTGGCATCACTTAGTGGCGTTTCTGCTCCTCTTCAAGTAGGTTGGAATCTAATGGCCGATGTTTATCTTGCACACTTTTCAAAATATCATCAGCAACGTTGAAATTCTGTAAAAATAAGGTTGCATGATTGCTTATATATCGTATGAAATAAAAGATATTTGCAAAATTCAATTTTTACCTATGGGTAGATATGCTGCTACACATAATATTTTGTATGCTTATGTTCATTTGGTAAACAGTGTTTTTTTGTGATAAAACAAACCGAAAGTAGGACTTTCCGAGTCGATCGGTCAAGTACTTGTTTACCACCGGAACGCATCGTCCACACTTGTTTACATTCGGAATGCATCGCCGCCATTTGTCACACATTGTCTTTTTTAATTAAATTATTTGATATGTTTATTCATACCTCTATTAGCTATGTCTTTTAGGGACATTTCTACAACCCCGCGAGGGGTTCGACATTAGAGAAAGATAGATAGATAGTCTTTCATATTCAAAATATATACGTTGTTTTCTACATCCTCTGTTGTTTCACGCATGCGCGCTGTGCGTGTTTACATGTTGTGTGTTGATAAACAAATTCGCGTATACGACGGTTTAAATTTATTGGAATTTTATCGTTTGTGGGCGACTATTTCGATTTTTGTAAACACACACACATTAGTATTTATATTTTACCCAAACATCCTTTATTACGATGATGTAATGCTGCTTTAAACAGAAGAAATCATCCCAAAACACTGAATATAGAGAATAAACATTTATAAAACAGTAACCTTAGTTTAGTTTATACAAATTTATTTTAGCTCGATTGCGAAACAAGTTATTACAACTTATATTAATCACTCTCAGTAACCTTATAATCCATTTATCCTATCTTCCAATAAAAAAAAGTGGATTAGCTCGATTGCGAAACAAGTTATTACAACTTATATTAATCACTCTCAGTAACCTTATAATCCATTTATCCTATCTTCCAATAAAAAAAAGTGGATTAGCTCGATTGCGAAACAAGTTATTACAACTTATATTAATCACTCTCAGTAACCTTATAATCCATTTATCCTATCTTCCAATAAAAAAAAGTGGATTAGCTCGATTGCGAAACAAGTTATTACAACTTATATTAATCACTCTCAGTAACCTTATAATCCATTTATTCTATCTCCCATAAAAAAGTGGATTAGTTCGATTGCGAAACAAGTTATTACAACTTATATTAATCACTCTCAGTAACCTTATAATCCATTTATCCAATAAAAAAAGTGTTCAGTTTATTTTATACAAATTTAAATTAGCTGGATTGCGCAACAACGTTTTTATCCCGTTTTTTTTTTACAACAGATATTGATTGTAGGTGATGTTCATAGTAGGCAAACGTCACACGAGACCAAATAGCAGGAACAAATCTCCGGGTGGGGCATGACCCCGGATCCCCCTAGAATGGTGCGTAATCCATATTTAGGCCTAATTACGCTACTGATGATGGTACTTAATAATACTGCTCATAGTTAATTAGTACATTTGTTTTGTTTTGTATTTTGTATTTTATTATTCATTTAAGTACACAAGATACAAATATACATGTATACATGTATACAAACAACAATATACATGTATACAAACAACAATATACAATGTGTACATAAACTCTGATATACATGTATACAAACAACAATATACATGTATACAAACAACAATATACAATGTGTACATAAACTCTGATATACATGTATACAAACAACAATATACAATGTGTACATAAACGCTGATATACATGTATACAAACAACAATATACATGTATACATACAACAATATGCATATATCTATTTTCAGTTGACACCTTGGATAAACCACAGATCGAGATATTTTCAGTTGACACCTACGATAAACCACAGATCGAGATATGTTCAGTTGACACCTTCGATATATCACAGATCGGGGTATTTTCAGTTGACACCTTCGATATATCACAGATCGGGGTATTTTCAGTTGACACCTACGATATATCACAGATCGGGTATTTTCAGTTGACACCTTCGATATATCACAGATCGGGGTATTTTCAATTGACACCTTCTATATTTCACAGATCGGGATATTTTCAGTTGACACCTACGATATATCACAGATCGGGATATTTTCAGTTGGCACCTTCGATATATCACAGATCGAGATATTTTCAGTTGACACCTACAATAAACCACCATATTTCCGTGTCAGGCTCGTTCTTAGATGTTCACGATTTATCATTACGTTAATCTGACCTTGATTTTAATAACTCATAAACTTGCGAAATCTTCTTTTTTCTTTTGTGTGTTTTATGAATTTAGAGCTGCATAAACAGCTAGGACAATGTTATATTTGTTATATTTCGGGTTTTACGCCTGCATCAGCACCATTTTGGGCTATATCGCCGGCGGGCAGTTTACCTAACAACACCTTTCCTGGGCAGGCTCCAGCGGTTAACCAGTACTTGGGTGCACCAACCTCCATAAGAAACTGCCAACTTTTTCATATAAATGAGACACGGTCTGAGAGGGGCTCGAACCCGTGACCATCAGTGATGATAGGTTACAGTGGTATACAAGTCAGCGACAATAACTACTCGACCACGGAGGCGGACGCTAGGACAATGTAGCAACATTCCAGATTTACATGATACAGAAAGACAATGTGTCACCTTCTGAGACGTATTTCAGGCAGAGTGGGCACCCAGGTACCCGATATAACTTTATTGCACTTACAACCTGATTGTGTTGAGCAAAGTTTCCTTCAGGTTGCCGCGGTACCAATGGATTCTGTGGAAATAAATCAGTATATAACTTGTGTATCTGAGGGTGTATGGCTCTGCAACAATCAGTCTATAAGTGTGTATCTGAGGGTGTTGGCTCTGTAACAATCAGTATATAAGTTGTGTATCTGAAGGTGTATGGCTCTGTAACAATCAGTATATAAGTTGTGTATCTGAGGGTGTTGGCTCTGTAACAATCAGTATATAAGTTGTGTATCTGAGGGTGTTGGCTCTGCAACAATCAGTATATAGGTTGTGTATCTGAGGGTGTATGGCTCTGTAACAATCAGTCTATAAGTGTGTATCTGAGGGTACTGGCTCTGTAACCATCAGTATATAAGTGTGTATCTGTGGGTGTATGGCTCTGTAACAATCAGTCTATAATTGTGTATCTGAGGGTGTTGGCTCTGTAACAATCAGTATATAAGTTGTGTATCTGAAGGTGTATGGCTCAGTAACAATCAGTATATAAGTTGTGTATCTGAGGGTGTTGGCTCTGCAACAATCAGTATATAGGTTGTGTATCTGAGGGTGTATGGCTCTGTAACAATCAGTCTATAAGTGTGTATCTGAGGGTGTTGGCTCTGTAACAATCAGTATATAAGTTGTGTATCTGAGGGTGTTGGCTCTGCAACAATCAATATATAGATTGTGTATCTGAGGGTGTATGGCTCTGTAACAATCAGTCTATAAGTGTGTATCTGAGGGTGTTGACTCTGTAACAATCAGTATATAAGTGTGTATCTGAGGGTGTATGGCTCTGCATCCATCAGTATATAAGTGTGTATCTGAGGGTGTATGGCTCTGTAACCATCAATATATAAGTTGTGTATCTGAGGGTGTATGGCTCTGTAACAATCAGTATATAGGTTGTGTATCTGAGGGTGTATGGCTCTGTAACAATCAGTATATAAGTTGTGTATCTGAGGGTGTTGGCTCTGTAACAATCAGTATATAGGTTGTGTATATGAGGGTGTATGGCTCTGTAACAATCAGTAAATAAGTTGTGTATCTGAGGGTGTATGGCTCTGTAACAATTAGTCTATAAGTTGTGTATCTGAGGGTGTATGGCTCTGTAACAATCAGTATATAAGTGTGTATCTGAGGGTGTATGGCTATGTAACAATCAGTATATAAGTGTGTATCTGAGTGTGTTGGCTCTGTAACAATCAGTCTATAAGTTGTGTATCTGAGGGTGTTGGCTCTTTAACAATCAGTATATAAGTTGTGTATCTGAGGGTGTTGGCTCTGTAACAATCAGTCTATAAGTTGTGTATCTGAGGGTGTTGGCTCTGCAACAATCAGTATATAAGTTGTGTATCTGAGGGTGTTGGCTCTGTAATAATCAGTCTATAAGTTGTGTATCTGAGGGTGTTGGCTCTGCAACAATCAGTATATAAGTTGTGTATCTGAGGGTGTATGGCTCTGTAACAATCAGTATATAAGTTTTGTATCTGAGGGTGTGTGGCTCTGTAACAATCAGTATATAAGTTGTGTATCTGAGGGTGTTGGCTCTGTAACAATCAGTATATAAATTGTGTATCTGAGGGTGTTGGCTCTGTAACAATCAGTATATAAGTTGTGTATCTGAGGGTGTTGGCTCTGTAACAATCAGTATATAAGTTGTGTATCTGAGGGTGTGTGGCTCTGTAACAATCAGTATTTAGTCATCACATCGTATAATACTTTACTAACATAACACATGTCATCAACTCTTACCTGCCCCTATTATTATGTAAATGAAGTTCGTCTATTATGCTTAGCGATTGGCTGTTGATGACAGACGACCATCGATATAATATATCATATGATGTGATTTATACATTCACATAAATAAACATATTATTAAATTATATATACAACTCTGGATTGCAGGTAATACATTGCAAATAACGGCTACTCTGTATGTATATAGGTACATGAATAATTTGCATGTTGTTTAATTAGACGTATTTTGTAAATGTGATTTTCTGCTACAGTCCACTGCCGTTGACCGCCATTACTGTTTACTGTTTGACATGTATACTAGAGGACAAAGAAAACGCACACCTACATTATATACTAGAGGACATAGAAAACGCACACCTACATTATATACTAGAGGACATAGAAAACGCACACCTACATTATATACTAGAGGACATAGAAAACGCACACCTACATTATATGATTATTATTACATGTAAACGAAATACGAAGGATTCCATCAAAGATATATCACATCTTTTATTACAAAACACAAACTGAACAACTAAAAATATTCCAAAATGTTTAAAACTATGTTATTTATATAGTTTTTGTTTTTCATGTAAAACAACACTTATCCGAAGTGTGCGTTTTCTATGTCCTCTAGTATATATTGAATTATTGATAGGATTCGAAACGTAGACTACGATCGTCTTACCACTATAAGTATGCATAGGATACAAGCCATAAACGACCCAATATGTAAAATATTGGACTGTGTGAGGCATGTTGTGTCATACTTATTTAACCCTTTAGACTTTAAAATCAAATAATTATTTATCATTGTATAGATCTCGATCTGCCATATGTATATACTCCACTACACCTTACGTACCATGGTACGGGACAGCCGGGCATTTCAACAGGACGCTGTTGAAGATGCTGCCTGCGTTGCAGGACGACCAGAAAGTTGACTGGAAAGCGTATATCCCTTCTCTGGTACAAGCATACAATGCCACGAGAAGCGTATATCCCTTCTCTGGTACAAGCGTACAATGCCACGAGAAGCGTATATCCCTTATCTGGTACAAGCGTACACTGCCACTAGAAGCGTATATCCCTTCTCTGGTACAAGCGTACAATGCCAAGAGAAGCGTATATACCTTCTCTGGTACAAGCGTACAATGCCACGACAAGCGTATATCCCTTATCTGGTACAAGCGTACAATGCCACGACAAGAGTATATGCATTCTCTGGTACAAGCTTACAATGCCAAGAGAAGCGTATATACCTTCTCTGGTACAAGCGTACAATGCCACGAGAAGCGTATATACCTTATCTGGTACAAGCGTACAATGCCACTAGAAGCGTATATACCTTCTCTGGTACAAGCGTACAATGCACGAGAAGCATATATACCTTATCTGGTACAAGCGTACAATGCCAAGAGAAGCGTATATCCCTTCTCTGGTACAAGCGTACAATGCCACGAGAAGCGTATATCCCTTCTCTGGTACAAGCGTACAATGCCAAGAGAAGCGTATATCCCTTATCTGGTACAAGCGTACAGTGCCAGGAGAAGCGTATATCCCTTATCTGGTACAAGCGTACAATGCCAAGAGAAGCGTATATCCCTTCTCTGGTACAAGCGTACAATGCCAAGAGAAGCGTTTATCCCTTATCTGGTACAAGCATACAATGCCAAGAGAAACGTATATACCTTATCTGGTACAAGCGTACAATGTCACTAGAAGTGTATATACCTTCTCTTGTACAAGCGTACAATGCCAAGAGAAGCGTATATCCCTTCTCTGGTACAAGTGTACAATGCCAAGATAAGCGTATATCCCTTATCTGGTACAAGCGCACAATGCCAAGAGAAGCGTATATACCTTATCTGGTACAAGCGTACAATGTCACTAGAAGTGTATATACTTTCTCTTGTACAAGCGTACAATGCCAAGAGAAGCGTATATCCCTTCTCTGGTACAAGCGTACAATGCCAAGAGAAGCGTATATCCCTTCTCTGGTACATGCGTACAATTCCAAGAGAAGCGTATATCCCTTATCTGGTACAAGTGTACAATGCCAAGAGAAGCGTATATACCTTAGTAGTACATGCGTCTCTCTGCTTTTTTCTATTTATAGTAACTCATTTGCATATAAGGTAATATAACGTAGGTCACGCGCGTGCGCGTATATTTTTAGTCACCTGATGACGTATCGCGCAACTATCGAGCTCTTTGCTTTTTTGATATATGCGTCACTATTGATGACGTAGCGCTCAACTACCGATCTCTTTGCTTTTTTTGTATACGCGTCACTATAGAGCTTATTGATAATAGCTTTATAAATAGCGATCGCGTACCATTCTATAAATATCGACTACGAACCGATCCATAAATAACGATTACGAACGCTTCTATAAATATAGACCGATTAGAACGGACTTAGTCCTCAATCAGCTTCACGAACTTCAACGAATATACGGGTAAGTTCATTATATTATTCAAACTCGGCGTACGTTTTCATCGCTTAAGAAATCCTAATTATACGCAAACTTAACCTATGTTCTTTAGCGAAAATCAATAATATATATCTTACATCGTTACGTATACTTCCATAAAAACGCGATAAATTATTAATAATCCGTAATGTACGTTTCAGAGGGGCATGTCACTAGACAACTCATAGCCATAGCGTATATGAAACACGAATAAAGTACACGTATTTTATCGTATAGAGTGATACAACGATTAATATAAATGTCTAATACGCGGTGTTACATGCCCGTCTTCAAGACACGGAGCACAGCTACAACCGCACGATACATCTCAGTATAGGCACCTCACCCCACACCATCAGTACAGAAAATGAAGGCAAAAACCGTTTGCAACAGTATTTACTACAACATCCGTCATTAGTGTCATGGAAGGCCATAGCAATACTTAAACATAGAGAAAACAGCATGGAACCAAACACTGACACATGCATACAGGTAATTATAAATATGATTCTAAAGTAATTAACGCGTTTACATACCAAGGTTGTCATCTCTGAGCTGCAACATAACTGATTAACTGATAAGCACAGAGTGCGCAATAACTTAATCAGGAGGTCGCCTAACAATATTTCTCTAAACTACAACTAGCGGATTAACTGATAAGCCCGGAGTGCGTACATAACTTAATCTTGAGGTCATCCGCAGTTAATCAGCTGTTTGGTGCGATGTAGCGCGCTTGTATAGCCTCAATAATGCAGTAGCTTAGATAAACAGACTCTTGACGTAGTGTGTATACAAATCAAAATACAGGTAACTGTCTATTTAATGAATGGAAATGCTCTCTCAGCGGGAAGCAGATCCTCTGTCTGCCTGACTGCCTGCCGGTCGGTTTAAATAAAAAAATTAGTACAGACCCCAAACGCCTGTGTCTGTTAGTTGTGGGGGAACACCCAGGGTGCCCCTCGATACATATAATTATGTGATATAATATAGAAGCTAGTTGCCAAAATGGACACTCGGACATATGGTTAATGGGAAGAACGTGTTTAAATTAGACTAAAATTACACATTTCCCCTGCCCCTGTCTGTCTGTCTGTCTGTCAGTCTGTCTGTCTGTCTGTCTGTCTGTCTGTCTGTCTGCCTGTCCGTCCGTCCGTCCGTCCGTCCGTCCGTCCGTCCGTCCGTCCGTCCGTCCGTCCGTCTGTCTGTCTGTCTGTCTGTCTGTCTGTCTGTCTGTCTGTCTGTCTGTATGTCTGTCTGTCTGTCTGTCTGTCTGTCTGTCTGTCTGTCTGTCTGTCCGTCCGTCCGTCCGTCCGTACGTTCGTCCGTACGTCCGTCCGTACGTCCATGCACTATCCTCCATCTTAACCACTAGGCCACGGAGACGGTGTATGTATGTTTCAACACAAGCGGTGGAAACTATAAATGGATGCTTCAACACCTGAGTTTGAAACTATGAATGTATATTTCAAACCAAACTATCAATATATCCTATACATATGCAACACAGAGTTATAACACGCGTCGGTTTATACGAATAGCAGACGGAATGCCAGAGAAATTGCAATGTCAAAAATGAGAACGAAATATTTATTTCGCCATGTCTGCTTATCTACTCATAAGTATTTTCCATTGAACAGTATTCGGCTCGTTTCAAGTTTGAGTTATATGACATCTTGACACGCGTACATTTTGACGCGTAAACCCCATGTTGTATCTCCACGTGAGAGTTCGATCAATTAGTGTATAATTAAGGGCAACTATAAACATTAGCATAAATTGGGAAAATAAGTCTGTCCGTCTGTCCGTCCGTCCGTCTGACGGTCTGTCTGTCGGTGGAGCATCTTCTGCCTCGCGCACTGTCCTCCAAAATAACGGCTTTGATGTTTTCATGATGGATATGTAATGGTCATTTAGCGCGCATATGTCGCATTATGTTCGAATTATAAGATGTGCATGTATGTAAGTGCTGTATGTAGGCCTATAGCGGTACTCAAATCAATCTAAAAACAGCAACAATTATGGGGCGACTTTTGAAAATGAAAAAAATATTTAAACGTAACTATACGTTAGTTCTAATATACGCGTATCGTCGTCACGAGTCCGACGCTACCCTTCATTTTGATCTATCATTATTCGATATATTTATAATACTGATTAACTTCCTTTAATCGTAAATAAGTTTGAAGAAAAATGAACTTTCGAGGAAACTGGCCGTGTTTGGTATAGTCGGAAAGAGCTCGGCGAGACCGATACGACGATATATTTCCTTTATTTATACGTCGAGTAGTTTTCGAGATATAGAGGTTTAAAGATGTTATATATCCTTAAAGTCCCGTTATCGAAAATGAAAAAATATTTAAACGTAAGTAACGTTACTATACGTTAGTTCTAATATACGTGTGTCGTCGTCACGAGTCCGACGCTACCCTTCATTTTGATCTTTCGATATATCTATAATACTGATTATCTCCCTTTAATCGTAAATAAGTTTGAAGAAAAATGAACTTTCGAGGAAACTGGCCGTGTTTGGTATCGTCGGAAAGATCTCGAAGAGACAATGACGAATCCGCGACTCAATTAATGGTCCGACCTCATACCGGAAGTAGTGATCCGAAAAACCGGAAGTACCGATATAAATTCGTTATATAAGCTCTATTATAGGTCCTATCTATCCGGGGATTTCGATAATCGTACTAAACGATTATACGTTCCGAGCCTACGATTTTCAAAATGGAGGATATAAATGGCGGGAAAACACTATATCGCTTATGAACTGTCCATTCGACTCGGTGTGTGTCGCTCCATTTATGTCCGTATCTACCCTTAATTCTAATTACGTAGCTAATGTCCGTACACAATTACCTCCCTCTACACATTCTCATTATACCGATAAAATGATTATATTTATTATCGTCATTTCGATCGTAAGATTTTGATATTATATAATTCGTATAGGTACCTAAATATCTTCACACTATGGCATCCGTTACTTAAGTCGCAAAGGACTGAGAGTGTTTATAGTTTCCGGAATATTGCATCTGTCAGTCGTTGGCGTCACGAAATCATGTCCAGACACGTATAGACCTATCCTATAAATGACCTACGTTACTATAAATAGAAAACTAGTTGGAACAGGCTATTTATATTCATCCGATCAGAACGTATTGCTATAAATAATAATGACATACGTTACTATAATAGAAAACTAGTTAGAACCGGTATTGCTATTTTTATTTATCCAATGACGTTATAACAGACCAATCAGAATCCAGGATAGTGACGTACGTTACTAAAACTAATCGACCGATGAAACGAGAGAACGTAGTATATTCTACATTCATTACTACAAGATCTACACACTAGTTCACCATATATACATTCATTACTACAAGATATACACGCTGTCCCACGATATATACATACATTACTACAATATATACACACTATATCTACATATATTACAACAATATATATCCACTAAATCACCATATCTACATACATTACTACAAGATATACACGCTGTCTCACCATATCTACATACATTACAACAATATATACACGCTATATCCACCATATCTACATACATTTCTATAAGATATACACACTATCTCACCATATTTACATTCATTACTACAAGATCTACACACTATATCACCATATCTACATACATTCCTACAAGATATATCCACTATCGCACCACTTTACGTACATTACTACACGATATACACACTGTCTCACCATATCTACATACATTTCTACAAGATATACACACTATCTCACCATATCTACATACATTACTACAAGATATACACACTATCTAACCATATCTACGTACATTACTACAAGATATACACACTATCTCACCATATATAAACACATTACTACAAGATATACACGCTGTCTCACCAAATATACATACATTACTACAATATATACACACTATATCACCATATCTGTATATATTACAACAATATATATCCACTATCTCACCATATCTACATACATTTCTACAAGATATACACACTATCTCACCATATATACATACATTGCTACTAAATATACACACTATCTCACCAAATCTACATACATTACTACAAGATATATCCACTATCTCACAATATTTACATACATTACTACAAGATATACACACTATGTCACCATATCTACAAACATTGCTACAAGATATATCCACTATATCACCATATTTACATACATTACAACAATAACTACACACTATCTCACCATATCTACATACATTACTACAAGATATACACACTATCTCACCATATCTACGTGCATTACTACAAGATATACACACTATTTCATCATATATACATTCATTACTACAAGATATACACGCTGTCTCACCATATCTACATACATTACTACAATATATACACACTATATCACCATATCTACATATATTACAACAATATATATCCACTATCTCACCATATCTACATACATTACTACAAGATATACACGCTGTCTCACCATATCTACATACATTACTACAAATATACACACTATATCACCATATCTACATATATTACAACAATATATAACCACTATCTCACCATATCTACATACATTTCTACAAGATATACACACTATCTCACCATATATACATACATTGCTACTAAATTTACACACTATCACACCATATTTACATTCATTACTACAAGATATACACACTATATCACAATATCTACATACATTCCTACAAGATATATCCACTATCTCATCATATTTACATACATTACTACAATAACTACACACTATCTCACCATATATACATACATTGCTACTAAATTTACACACTATCACACCATATTTACATTCATTACTACAAGATATACACACTATATCACCATATCTACATACATTCCTACAAGATATATCCACTATCTCACCATATTTACATACATTACTACAATAACTACACACTGTCTCACCATATCTACATACATTTCTATAAGATATACACACTATCTCACAATATCTACGTACATTACTACAAGATATACACACTATCTCACCATATCTACGTACAATACTACAAGATATACACGCTGTCCATATATTACAACAATATATATCCACTATCTCACCATATCTACATACATTTCTACAAGATATACACACTATCTCCCCATATATAAGTACATTGCTACTAAATATACACACTATCTCACCAAATCTACATATATTACTACAAGATATACGCACTTTCGCACCATATCTACATAAATCCCGCATCTTCCAACACAAAACATGGATCTTACCATAACATTAGGTCGTCAGAACATGTATTACACCGTAGCGTTTCAGTTTTTGTATCTAACGTTTCAATTTTTTGACAGTAACGTGTCAGTTTCTGACACAAGCGTAGATGTATGTAGATATGGTGAGATAGTGGATATATATTGTTGTAATATATGTATATATGATGAAATAGTGTGTATATCTTGTAGTAATGCACGTAGATATGGTGAGATAGTGTGTATATCTTGTAGTAATGTATGTAGATATGGTGAGGCAGTGTGTAGTTATTGTTGTAATGTATGTAAATATGGTGAGATAGTGTGTATATCTTGTAGTAATGTATGTAGATATGGTGAGATAGTGTGTATATCTTGTAGAAATGTATGTAGATATGGTGAGACAGTGTGTATATCTTGTAGTAATGTACGTAAATATGGTGCGATAGTGGATATATCTTGTAGGAATGTATGTAGATATGGTGATATAGTGTGTAGATCTTGTAGAAATGTATGTAGATATGGTGAGATAGTGGTTATATATTGTTGTAATATATGTAGATATGGTGATATAGCGTGTATATATTGTTGTAATGTATGTAGATATGGTGAGACAGCGTGTATATCTTGTAGTAATGTATGTAGATATGGTGATTTAGTGGATATATATTGGTGTAATATATGTAGATATAGTGTGTATATATTGTAGTAATGTATGTAGATATCGTGAAACAGCGTGTATATCTTGTAGTAATGAATGTATATATGGTGAACTAGTGTGTAGATCTTGTAGTAATGAATGTAGAATATACTACTTTCTCTCGTTTCATCGGTCGATTAGTTTTAGTAACGTACGTCACTATCCTGGATTCTGATTGGTCTGTTATAATGTCATTGGATAAATAAAAATAGCAATACCGGTTCTAACTAGTTTTCTATTATAGTAACGTATGTCATTATTATTTATAGCAATACGTTCTGATTGGATGAATATAAATAGCCTGTTCCAACTAGTTTTCTATTTATAGTAACGTAGGTCATTTATAGGATAGGTCTATACGTGTCTGGACATGATTTCGTGACGCCAACGACTGACAGATGCAATATTCCGGAAACTATAAACACTCTCAGTCCTTTGCGACTTAAGTAACGGATGCCATAGTGTAAAGATATTTAGGTACCTATACGAATTATATAATATCAAAATCTTACGATCGAAATGACGATAATAAATATAATCATTTTATCGGTATAATGAGAATGTGTAGAGGGAGGTAATTGTGTACGGACATTAGCTACGTAATTAGAATTAAGGGTAGATACGGACATAAATGGAGCGACACACACCGAGTCGAATGGACCGTTAATAAGCGATATAGTGTTTTCCCGCCATTTATATCCTCCATTTTGAAAATCGTAGGCTCGGAACGTATAATCGTTTAGTACGATTATCGAAACCCCCGTATAGATAGGACCTATAATAAAGCTTATATAACGAATTTATATCGGTACTTCCGGTTTTTCGGATCACTACTTCCGGTATGAGGTCGGACCATTAATTGAGTCGCGGATTCGTCATTGTCTCTTCGAGATCTTTCTGACGATACCAAACACGGCCAGTTTCCTCGAAAGTTCATTTTTCTTCAAACTTATTTACGATTAAAGGGAGATAATCAGTATTATAGATATATCGAAAGATCAAAATGAAGGGTAGCTTCGGACTCGTGACGAAGACACACGTATATTAGAACTAACGTATAGTAACGTTACTTACGTTTTAATATTTTTTCATTTTCGATTAACGGACTTTAAGGATATATAACATTGTTTAAACCTCTATATCTCGAAAACTACTCGACGTATAAATAAAGGAAAGATATCGTCGTATCGGTCTCGCCGAGCTCTTTCCGACTATACCAAACACGGCCAGTTTCCTTGAAAGTTCATTTTTCTTCAAACTTATTTACGATTAAAGGGAGATAATCAGTATTATAAATATATCGAATAATGATAGATCAAAATGAAGGGTAGTGTCGGACTCGTGACGACGATACTCGTATATTAGAACTAAAGTCTAGTTACGTTTAAATATTTTTTTCATTTTCAAAAGTCGCCCCATAATTGTTGCTGTTTTTAGATTGATTTGAGTACCGCTGTAGGCCTACATACAGCACTTACATACATGCACATCTTATAATTCGAACATAATGCGACATATGCGCGCTAAATGACCATAATATATCCATCATGAAAACATCAAAGCCGTTGTTTTGGAGGACAGTGCGCGAGGCAGAAGATGCTCCACCGACAGACAGACCGCCAGACGGACGGACGGACAGACGGACAGACAGACGGACTGACGGGCGGACAGACAGATTGTAAATATGATATGACGTTATGTTTACATGTTTTAAATATTCTTGCTATAATGAAACGTTACAGCGCTTATTTTCCCAATTTATGCTAATGTTTATAGTTGCCCTTAATTATACACTAATTGATCGAACTCTCACGTGGAGATACAACATGGGGTTTACGCGTCAAAATGTACGCGTGTCAAGATGTCAAATAAATCAAACTTGAAACGAGCCGAATACTGTTCAATGGAAAATACCTTTGAGTAGATAAGCAGACATGGCGAAATAAATATTTCGTTCTCATTTTTGACATTGCAATTTCTCTGGCATTCCGTCTGCTATTCGTATAAACCGACGCGTGTTATAACTCTGTGTTGCATATGTATAGGCTATATTGATAGTTTGGTTTGAAATATACATTCATAGTTTCAAACTCAGGTGTTGAAGCATCCATTTATAGTTTCCACCGCTTGTGTTGAAACATACATACACCGTCTCCGTGGCCTAGTGGTTAAGATTGAGGATAGTGCATGGACGTACGGACGGACGTACGGACGAACGTACGGACGGACGGACGGACGGACAGACAGACATACAGACAGACAGACAGACAGACATACGGACGGACTGACGGACGAACAGGCAGACAGACAGACAGGGGCAGGGGAAATGTGTAATTTTAGTCTAATTTAAACACGTTCTTCCCATTAACCATATGTCCGAGTGTCCATTTTGGCAACTAGCTTCTATATTATATCACATATATGTATCGAAGGGCACCCTGGGTGTTCCCCCACAACTAACAGACACAGGCGTTTGGGGTCTGTACTAATTTTTTTATTTAAACTGGCAGGCAGGCAGGCAGACAGAGGATCTGCTTCCCGCGGAGAGAGCATTTCCATTCATTAAATAGACAGTTACCTGGATTTTGATTTGTATACACACTACGTCAAGAGTCTGTTTATCTAAGCTACTGCATTATTGAGGCTATACAAGCGCGCTACATCGCACCAAACAGCTGATTAACTGCGGATGACCTCAAGATTACGTTATATACGCACTCCGGGCTTATCAGTTAATCCGCTAGTTGTAGCTTAGAGAAATGTTGTTAGACGACCTCCTGATTAAGTTATGTGCGTACTCTGTGCTTATCAGTTAATCAGTTATGTTGCAGCTCAGAGATGACAACCGTGGTATGTAAACGCGTTAATTACTTTAGAATCATATTTATAATTACCTGTATGAATGTGTCAGTGTTTGGTTCCATGCTGTTTTCTCTATGTTTAAGTATTTCTATGGCCTTCCATGACACTAATGACGGATTTTGTAGTAAATACTGGTGCAAACGGTTTTCGCCTTCATTTTCTGTACTGATGTTGTTGGGTGAGGTGCCTAAACTGAGATGTATCGTGCGGTGGTAGCGGTGCTCCGTGTCTTGAAGACGGGCATGGAACACCGCGTATTAGACATTTATATTAATCGTTGAATCACTCTATACGATAAAATACGTGTACTGTATTCGTGTTTCATATACGCTATGGCTATGAGGTGTCTAGTGACATGCCCCTCTAAAACGTACATTACGGATTATTAATAATTTATCGCGTTTTTATGGAAGTATACGTAACGATGTAAGATATATATTATTGATTTTCGCTAAAGAACATAGGTTAAGATTGCGTATAATTAGGATTTCTTAAGCGATAAAAACGTACGCCGAGTTTGAATAATATAATGAACTTACCCGTATATTCGTTGAAGTTCGTGAAGCTGATTGAGGACTAAGTCCGTTCTAATCGGTCTATATTTATAGAAGCGTTCGTAATCGTTATTTATGGATCGGTTCGTAGTCGATATTTATAGAATGGTACGCGATCGCTATTTATAAAGCTATTATCAATAAGCTCTATAGTGACGCGTATACCAAAAAAGCAAAGAGATCGGTAGTTGAGCGCTACGTCATCAATAGTGACGCATATATCAAAAAAGCAAAGAGCTCGGTAGTTGCGCGATACGTCATCAGGTGACTAAAAATATACGCGCACGCGCGTGACCTACGTTATATTACCTTATATGCAAATGAGTTACTATAAATAGAAAAGAGCAAAGAGACGCATGTACTACTTACCTTATCTGGTACAAGCGTACAATGTCACTAGGAGCGTATATACCGTCTATTGTACAATCGTACAATGCCACTAGAAGCGTATATCCCTTCTCTGGTACAAGCGTACAATGTCACTAGAAGCGTATATACCTTCTCTGGTGCAAGCGTACAATGCCACTAGAAGCGTATATACCTTCTCTTTTATAGCGTACAATGCCACTAGAAGCTTATATCCCTTCTCTGGTACAAGCGTACAATGCCACGAGATGCGTGTATCCCTTCTCTTGTACAAGCGTACAATGCCAAGAGAAGCGTATATCCCTTATCTGGTACAAGCGTACAATGCCACGAGAAGCGTATATCCCTTATCTGGTACAAGCGTACAATGCCACTAGAAGCGTGTATCCATTCTCTGGTACAAGCGTACAATGCCAAGAGAAGTGTATATCCCTTATCTGGTACAAGCGTACAATGCCACGAGAAGCGTATATCCCTTCTCTGGTACAAGCGTGAAATGCCACTAGAAGCGTATATCCCTTATCTGGTACAAGAGTGCAATGCCACTAGAAGCGTATATCCATTCTCTGGTACAAGCTTACAATGCCAAGAGAAGCGTATATACCTTCTCTGGTACAAGCGTACAATGCCACGAGAAGCGTATATACCTTCTCTGGTACAAGCGTACAATGCCACTAGAAGTGTATATACTTTCTCTGGTACAAGCGTACAATGCCAAGAGAAGCGTATATACCTTCTCTGGTACAAGCGTACAATGCCACGACAAGCGTGTATACCTTCTCTGGTACAAGCTTACAATGCCACGAGAAGCGTATATACCTTCTCTGGTACAAGCGTACAATGCCACTAGAAGTGTATATACTTTCTCTGGTACAAGCGTACAATGCCAAGAGAAGCGTATATACCTTCTCTGGTACAAGCGTACAATGCCACGACAAGCGTGTATACCTTCTCTGGTACAAGCTTACAATGCCACGAGAAGCGTATATACCTTCTCTGGTACAAGCGTACAATGCCACTAGAGGCGTATATACCTTCTCTGGTACAAGCGTACAATGGCATGAGAAGCGTATATCCCTTATCTGGTACAAGCGTACAATGCCACGAGAAGCGTATATCCCTTATCTGGTACAAGCGTACAATGCCACGAGAAGCGTATATATCTTAGCTGGTACAAGTGTACAATGCCAAGAGAAGCGTATATCCCTTCTCTTGTACAAGCATACAATGCCATGACAAGCGTATATCCATTCTCTGGTACAAGCGTACAATGCCACGAGAAGCGTATATACCTTCTCTTGTACAAGCATACAATGCCACGACAAGCGTATATCCATTCTCTGGTACAAGCGTACAATCCCACGAGAAGCGTATATACCTTCTCTGGTACAAGCCTACAATGCCAAGAGAAGCGTATATCCCTTATCTGGTACAAGCGTACAATGCCACGAGAGGCGTATATCCCTTATCTGGTACAAGCGTACAATGCCACGACAAGCGTATATCCCTTATCTGGTACAAGCGTACAATGCCACTAGAAGCGTGTATCCATTCTCTGGTACAAGCGTACAATGCAAAGAGAAGCGTATATCCCTTATCTGGTACAATCGTACAATGCCACGAGAAGCGTATATCCCTTCTCTGGTACAAGCATGCAATGCCACTAGAAACATATATCCCTTCTCTGGTACAAGCGTACAATGCCACGAGAAGCGTATATCCCGTATCTGGTACAAGCGTGCAATGCCAAGAGAAGCGTATATCCCTTCTCTTGTACAAGCATACAATGCCATGACAAGCGTATATCCATTCTCTGGTACAAGCGTACAATGCCACGAGAAGCGTGTATCCATTCTCTGGTACAAGCGTACAATGCAAAGAGAAGCGTATATCCCTTATCTGGTACAATCGTACAATGCCACGAGAAGCGTATATCCCTTCTCTGGTACAAGCATGCAATGCCACTAGAAACATATATCCCTTCTCTGGTACAAGCGTACAATGCCACGAGAAGCGTATATCCCGTATCTGGTACAAGCGTGCAATGCCACTAGAAGCGTATATCCCTTATCTGGTACAAGCGTACAATGCCACGAGAAGCGTATATCCCTTATCTGGTACAAGCGTACAATGCCACGAGAAGCGTATATATCTTAGCTGGTACAAGTGTACAATGCCAAGAGAAGCGTATATCCCTTCTCTTGTACAAGCATACAATGCCATGACAAGCGTATATCCATTCTCTGGTACAAGCGTACAATGCCACGAGAAGCGTATATACCTTCTCTTGTACAAGCATACAATGCCACGACAAGCGTATATCCATTCTCTGGTACAAGCGTACAATCCCACGAGAAGCGTATATACCTTCTCTGGTACAAGCCTACAATGCCAAGAGAGGCGTATATCCCTTATCTGGTACAAGCGTACAATGCCACGAGAGGCGTATATCCCTTATCTGGTACAAGCGTACAATGCCACGACAAGCGTATATATCCCTTATCTGGTACAAGCGTACAATGCCACTAGAAGCGTGTATCCATTCTCTGGTACAAACGTACAATGCAAAGAGAAGCGTATATCCCTTATCTGGTACAATCGTACAATGCCACGAGAAGCGTATATCCCTTCTCTGGTACAAGCATGCAATGCCACTAGAAGCGTATATCCCTTCTCTGGTACAAGCGTACAATGCCACGAGAAGCGTATATCCCGTATCTGGTACAAGCGTGCAATGCCACTAGAATCGTATATCCCTTCTCTGGTACAAGCGTACAATGCCAAGACAAGCGTATATACGTTCTCTGGTACAAGCGTACAATGCCACTAGAAGTGTATATACTTTCTCTGGTACAAGCGTACAATGCCAAGAGAAGCGTATATACCTTCTCTGGTACAAGCGTACAATGCCACGACAAGCGTGTATACCTTCTCTGGTACAAGCTTACAATGCCACGAGAAGCGTATATACCTTCTCTGGTACAAGCGTACAATGCCACTAGAAGTGTATATACTTTCTCTGGTACAAGCGTACAATGCCAAGAGAAGCGTATATACCTTCTCTGGTACAAGCGTACAATGCCACGACAAGCGTGTATACCTTCTCTGGTACAAGCTTACAATGCCACGAGAAGCGTATATACCTTCTCTGGTACAAGCGTACAATGCCACTAGAAGCGTATATACCTTCTCTGGTACAAGCGTACAATGCCAAGAGAAGCGTATATACCTTCTCTGGTACAAGCGTACAATGCCACGAGAAGCGTATATACCTTCTCTGGTACAAGCGTACAATGCCACGAGAAGCGTATATACCTTCTCTGGTACAAGCGTACAATGCCAAGAGAAGCGTATATCCCTACGCACAATGCAAAGGTAACTTCTCTGGTACAAGCGTACAATGCCACGAGAAGCGTATATACCAAGCTACAATGCCACGAAAGTATACCTTCTCTGGTACAAGCGTACAATGCCACGAGAAGCGTATATACCTTCTCTGGTACAAGCGTACAATGCCAAGAGAAGCGTATATACCTTCTCTGGTACAAGCGTACAATTGTACAAGCGTACAGCCACGACAAGCGTGTATACCTTCTCTGGTACAAGCTTACAATGCCACGAGAAGCGTATATACCTTCTCTGGTACAAGCGTACAATGCCACTAGAAGCGTATATACCTTCTCTGGTACAAGCGTACAATGGCATGAGAAGCGTATATCCCTTATCTGGTACAAGCGTACAATGCCACGAGAAGCGTATATCCCTTATCTGGTACAAGCGTACAATGCCACGAGAAGCGTATATACCTTATCTGGTACAAGCGTACAATGCCAAGAGAAGCGTATATCCCTTCTCTTGTACAAGCATACAATGCCATGACAAGCGTATATCCATTCTCTGGTACAAGCGTACAATGCCACGAGAAGCGTATATACCTTCTCTTGTACAAGCATACAATGCCACGACAAGCGTATATCCATTCTCTGGTACAAGCGTACAATCCCACGAGAAGCGTATATACCTTCTCTGGTACAAGCCTACAATGCCAAGAGAAGCGTATATCCCTTATCTGGTACAAGCGTACAATGCCACGAGAGGCGTATATCCCTTATCTGGTACAAGCGTACAATGCCACGACAAGCGTATATCCCTTATCTGGTACAAGCGTACAATGCCACTAGAAGCGTGTATCCATTCTCTGGTACAAGCGTACAATGCAAAGAGAAGCGTATATCCCTTATCTGGTACAATCGTACAATGCCACGAGAAGCGTATATCCCTTCTCTGGTACAAGCATGCAATGCCACTAGAAACATATATCCCTTCTCTGGTACAAGCGTACAATGCCACGAGAAGCGTATATCCCGTATCTGGTACAAGCGTGCAATGCCAAGAGAAGCGTATATCCCTTCTCTTGTACAAGCATACAATGCCATGACAAGCGTATATCCATTCTCTGGTACAAGCGTACAATGCCACGAGAAGCGTGTATCCATTCTCTGGTACAAGCGTACAATGCAAAGAGAAGCGTATATCCCTTCTCTGGTACAAGCATGCAATGCCACTAGAAACATATATCCCTTCTCTGGTACAAGCGTACAATGCCACGAGAAGCGTATATCCCGTATCTGGTACAAGCGTGCAATGCCAAGAGAAGCGTATATCCCTTCTCTGTACAAGCATACAATGCCAGACAAGCGTATATCCATTCTCTGGTACAAGCGTACAATGCCACGAGAAGCGTGTATCCATTCTCTGGTACAAGCGTACAATGCAAAGAGAAGCGTATATCCCTTCTCTGGTACAAGCATGCAATGCCACTAGAAACATATATCCCTTCTCTGGTACAAGCGTACAATGCCACGAGAAGCGTATATCCCGTATCTGGTACAAGCGTGCAATGCCACTAGAAGCGTATATCCCTTATCTGGTACAAGCGTACAATGCCACGAGAAGCGTATACCTTCTCTGGTACAAGCGTACAATGCCAGAGAAGCGTATATCCCTTATCTGGTACAAGCGTACAATGCCACGAGAAGCGTATATATCCTTATCTGGTACAAGCGTACAATGCCAAGAGAAGCGTATATCCCTTCTCTGGTACAAGCGTACAATGCCACGAGAAGCGTATATCCCTTCTCTGGTACAAGCGTACAATGCCACGAGAAGCGTATATACCTTCTCTGGTACAAGCGTACAATGCCACGAGAAGCGTATATCCCTTCTCTGGTACAAGCGTACAATGCCAAGAGAAGCGTATATACCTTCTCTGGTACAAGCGTACAATGCCAAGAGAAGCGTATATCCCTTATCTGGTACAAGCGTACAATGCCACGAGAAGCGTATATACCTTATCTGGTACAAGCGTACAATGCCACAAAGCGTATATATCCCTTTCTGGTACAAGCGTACAATGCCACAGAAGCGTATATACCTTCTCTGGTACAAGCGTACAATGCCACGAGAAGCGTATATACCTTATCTGGTACAAGCGTACAATGCCACGAGAAGCGTATATACCTTATCTGGTACAAGCGTACAATGCCACGAGAAGCGTATATACCTTATCTGGTACAAGCGTACAATGCCAAGAGAAGCGTATATACCTTGTCTGGTACAAGCGTACAATGCCACGAGAAGCGTATATACCTTATCCTGTACAAGCGTACAATGCCACGAGAAGCGTATATAACTTATCTAGTACAAGCGTACAATGCCAAGAGAAGCGTATATACCTTCTCTGGTACAAGCGTACAATGCCACGAGAAGCGTATATACATTCTCTGGTACAAGCGTACAATGCCACGAGAAGCGTATATACCTTCTCTGGTACAAGCGTACAATGCCACTAGAAGCATATATACCTTATCTGGTACAAGCGTACAATGCCACGAGAAGCGTATATACCTTATCTGGTACAAGCCTACAATGCCAAGAGAAGCGTATATACCTTATCTGGTACAAGCATACAATGCCAAGAGAAGCGTATATCCCTTCTCTGGTACAAGCGTACAATGCCACGAGAAGCGTATATACCTTATCTGGTACAAACGTATAATGCCAAGAGAAGAGTATATCCCTTCTCTGGTACAAGCATACAATGCCACTAGAAGCGTATATACCTTCTCTGGTACAAGCGTACAATGGCACGAGAAGCGTATATCGATTGATTTATCGATTGATTGATCGATGCCATGTTGTTTGCTACACTACATATGGAACATACAGACAAAATGTGTATCGTGAATACCATTGATTTGTCACTGCAGATATTCTGTTCTGTGACCCAAGGCTGTCGCGGGCCATATTTCTATTCAACAGTTAACTGTGACATGGCATTTTATTCTGATGCGTGATTGACTCTTGACCTATTGATATTTAATTTTGATCCTTAAAAATTAGGGAAAGGGTTATTTGACAATTGGGTTTCAAATCCTAGTGTAAACACTGGATAATTCTCGTGCAAATCCTAGCGTAAACACTGGATAATTCTCGTACAAATCCTAGCGTAAACACTGGATAATTCCCGTACAAATCCTAGCGTAAACACTGGATAATTCTCGTGCAAATTCTAGCGTAAACACTGGATAATTCTCGTGCAAATTCTAGCGTAAACACTGGATAATTCTCGTGCAAATCCTAGCGTAAACACTGGATAATTCTCGTGCAAATTCTAGCGTAAACACTGGATAATTCTCGTGCAAACCTTCAAACAACACGTGATTTCAATTATCATTTTAATTAATGTAATTAATTAATGTAATAAATTCTATATAATTATGTAGTATTTTACACAAGTGAGACTCGACATATGATGCACGTGTTATTGTATCCATCACCTTCTTATCTCCCACACTATTCATCACATATTGTTTGGCAACATTAAACTGAGACCAATTAATCTCCGCCAAAGCCTTCGTAAGTTTTCGTGAACTACGACCAGGACATACGTTAGAGCTTTACCGTTAATATTTGAATCAAGTAAGTGAGTGTACCATACTCTAACGCTCATATTTTACTTCGGAATTATTAACGAAGTAAGTTCACGGAATATGCAAATGTCTCAGTTTAATGTTGCCAAACAATAGCAAAAGAAACAAAACACAAAAACAAAGTATGTGTTTTCAGTCGGTCGATCAAAACTTGACAATTCATAACCAGTCGTCACACCATGGGACCACCAGGGCGCGTGCGTTTTACGTTTATTTATCGTCGCTACCGGCTGCCCATATGAGCGACGCCTCCTGAAGAGATTAGTTATTTTAGATTTTGGAGGATAGTGCATGATACAGACAGAGACCCATTCCAGAGTCTCATCTGGTTCTTTTACGTGCACTGTGTAAAGCACCGACACGAGACCTTAGTTTTTTTTAGGGAGAAGTGGGGCCCCCAGAGGGCGAAGTCAGGGTCCCTAGGGCGAATATTTCGCCCACATCGCCCTCTAGAATGATCCCTGATATATGCATACAAATCACAGCCATTTAGCTATCATGCAGTGGATAAGTAGTCGCCATATCTATCCCACCTTCACAGATATTACTGGGATTACATGAGATTCTGACCTTTATTATTAACATTGCTTTGGCTACTACATTATCAATGTATGTCGTATTGTAATGGCGTCAAGAGGTGCTATGAGGGAAAGGGTTAAGCTGCAACCTGCATTAAGCAGCCAGTTTGCAAATTCCCAATATGTTGTTTTATTATATCTCTATTGAGCATCCACCTGTGCTAAGCAGCCACTTTGCGCGAGTTCCTTGACTGGCTGCCTAAGACAGGTTTGACTAATATTAATAACCTAAGACTAGAGAAGCATTAATATATGCACATGACCCCTATAGCGGATAGGTCAGTGTGTTAATCTGTGAAACAGCGATGGGATTCATGGTTGGAAATACATATTGGAGAAACAATTAGAAAGCCGACGTTAATATATACTGCGCTATGTCCAAACCCACTGTATGTCAAGAAACCACTAGCTGTTCCATGGTGGCGCATCCGGTGCCCACCGCACCCATTAAAATATGTCAAGAAACCACTAGCGGTTCCATGGTGGCGCATCCGGTGCCCACCGCACCCACTAAAATATGTCAAGAAACCACTAGCGGTTCCATGGTGGCGCATCCGGTGCCAACCGCACCCACTAAAATATGTCAAGAAACCACTAGCGGTTCCATGGTGGCACATCCGGTGCCCACCGTACCCACTAAAATATGTCAAACCACTAGCGGTTCCATGGTGGCGCATCCGGTGCCAACCGCACCCATTAAAATATGTCAAGAAACCACTAGCGGTTCCATGGTGGCGCATCCTGTGCCAACCGCACCCACTAAAATATGTCAAGAAACAACTAGCGGTTCCATGGTGGCGCATCCGGTGCCCACCGCACCCACTAAAATATGTCAGGAAATCACTAGCGGTTCCATGGTGGCTCATCCGGTGCCAACCGCACCCACTAAAATATGTCAAGAAACCACTAGCGATTCCATGGTGACGCATCCGGTGCCCACCGCACCCACTAAAATATGTCAAGAAACCACTTGCGATTCCATGGTGACGCATCCGGTGCCCATCGCACCCACTAAAATATGTCAGGAAATCACTAGCGGTTCCATGGTGGTGCATCCGGTGCCAACCGCACCCACTAAAATATGTCATGAAACCACTAGCGATTCCATGGTGACGCATCCGGTGCCCACCGAACCCACTAAAATATGTCAAGAAACCACTAGCGGTTCCATGGTGGTGCATCTAGCGGTTCCATGGTGGCGCATCCGGTGCCCACCGCACCCACTAAAATATGTCAAGAAACCACTAGCGGTTCCATGGTGATGCATCTAGCGGTTCCATGGTGGCGCATCTAACGGTTCCATGGTGATGCATCTAGCGGTTCCATGGTGACACATCTAGCGGTTCCATGGTGGCACATCTAGCGGTTCCATGGTGACACATCTAGCGGTTCCATGGTGATGTATCTAGCGGTTCCATGGTGATGCATCTAGCGGTTCCATGGTGATGCATCTAGCGGTTCCATGGTGATGCATCTAGCGATTCCATGGTGGCGCATCTAGCGGTTCCATGGTGACACATCTAGCTGTTCCATGGTGACGCATCTAACGGTTCCATGGTGGCGCATCTAGCGGTTCCATGGTGACACATCTAGCGGTTCCATGGTGGCGCATCCGGTGCCCACAACAATCACTAAAATATGTCGAGTATCTATAGGTTCAATTCACTATGAAAGCTCTCAGAGCAGATAATTATTATCTTCACACCGCTAGCTCCCTAAAAAAACACACTCAAAAAGTTTTAAAAAATATTTTTTTTAAAAACACACACATTAAAATAGTTTTTCTTTTTACAATTTTCAGACAAAATATTGTCCAGTAAGATACAATTGTACAGCATTCCAATTCATATATTGTACATAATGGTAATATTGTGGATTATCACACTATCATGTCGATATTTATTAAATAATACCATTAGAGGATGCAATCGTGTGCTTTCTCACTTCTCCCAAAATGTGGGTCTAGCTTTAGCCCTCCAGTATACGGGTATTATTAAAATATAAATCATTGAGTATCATGTTGTGCATACTACAAGGCCCTATTAATATTGTTATTAAATTTCAATGTTATTTGACCCAAAAATAGCGCCCTGAAAATGCACCACACGCAATGCCAGACCCACTAGCCAACTCAGTACCCCAATAACGTCAATTCCTGCCTGCCCCTGGAAACTACAATATTCTATAACTGTTAAAGCAGCATTACATCGTAATAAAGGATGTTTGGGTAAAATATAAATACTAATGTGTGTGTGTTTACAAAAATCGAAATAGTCGCTCAGAAACGATAAAATTCCAATAAATTTAAACCGTCGTATACGCGAATTTGTTTATCAACACACGAAATGTAAATACGCACAGCGCGCATGCGTCGAACAACATGAAATACTATATATCTATCTTCCTCTAATGTCGAACCACTCGCGGGGATGTAGAAATGTCCCTAAAAGACTTAGCTAAAAGAGGTATGAATCAACATATCAAGTAATTTAATTAAAAAATACAACGTGGGACAAATGGGGTCTATGCATTCTGAATGTAAACAAGTGCGGACGATGCGTTCCAGTTGTAAACAAATGCGTGACCGATCGACTCGGAAAGACCTACTTTCGGTTTCGAGTTTGTTTTATCGCAAAAAACCACTGTTTACCACATGAACATAACCATACAAAGTATAATGTTAGAATGTGTAGCAGCATTGCTACCCATACGTAAAAATTGAATTTTTCAAATATATTTTATTTCATACGATGTAATGCTGCTTTAAAGTGTTTCAACGATTCTATATAACACAAACAAAGAATACAATATTGTGTTCAATCAAATATAAGTAACACATCTGTGTACAGCATGAATAATAAACACTATAATATACAATATATTGATAAACTAAATACCACATCGGAATAAACGCCACCTATTACAGGGATCATTCTAGAGGGGATGCGGGCTTTTTTTGTTTTTGTTTTTTTTACAATTTTCATACCAAATTCAAATGTATTTAATGGTCATACTGTGAATTTTAACCATATTTTGTTGAAATTTATTACGTAACACCACTTAAGGACGGGGTCACGCACTCACTACTCCCAAAAAAGTCAGACCTAGAATGAACCATGCTATTGAAACCCTGTCTGTACAGACCACCCTTTACAAACCCCGTCAAGATGTTATCAATGCCTTCCAACCCTGTCTGTACAGACCACCCTTTACAAACCCCGTCAAGATGTTATCAATGCCTTCCAACCCTGTCTGTACAGATCACCCTTTACATAACCCGTCAAGATGTTATCAATGCCTTCCAACCCTGTCTGTACAGACCACCCTTTACATAACCCGTCAAGATGTTATCAATGCCTTCCAACCCTGTCTGTACAGACCACCCTTTACATACCCCGTCAAGATGTTATCAATGCCTTCCAACCCTGTCTGTACAGACAAACCTTTACATACCCCGTCAAGATGTTATCAATGCCTTCCAACCCTGTCTGTACAGAACACCCTTTACAAACCCCGTCAAGATGTTATCAATGCCTTCCAACCCTGTATGTACAGACCACCCTTGTCATACCCCGTCAAGATGTTATCAATGCCTTCCAACCCTGTCTGTACAGACCACCCTTTACAACCTGGTAAGAGAGACCAGAAGTCAACAAGGTCCCATGTTTTCACTCTCCCTTTCAACCTGTTATTTCATTTGGTGATCTATAATGGATGCAGTGGTAGCTCGTTCGCTTCATGTGCGAAAGGTCCGGAGTTAGAGCCCCGATGGAGCCGTTACGATTGTGCCCTTAGGCAAGGCATTTAAATTCCACATTGCCTGTTCTCTCTCCCACATGGCGATAGATTCCATCAGGAATGAGGTCTCAAGAGTGATTAATATAAGTTGTAAGAACTTGTTTCGTAATCGAGCTAAAATAAATTTATATAAACTAAGCTAAACTACAGACAGGTTTGAAATTGAATATTGAATATTTACATGAAAACATAAATAATTGTACTCGCGTAAAGTAAGTAAATATAACATAAAAATATGAACGTTAATTATTTTTACAACGATTGCGAAACAAGTTCTTACAACCTATACTAACTCTCCTATGAAATACAGTAATTGTCGACAGCACTTGTCGACAGCAGTGGAATAACACATTGTCGACAGCAGTGGAATAACACATTGTCGGTAGCAGTGGAATAACACATTGTCGACAGCAGTGGAATAACACATTGTCGACAGCAGTGGAATAACACATTGTCGACAGCAGTGGAATAACACATTTTATTTCTCACTTGTCGACAGCAGTGGAATAACACATTTTATTTCTCACTTGTCGACAGCATTGGAATAACACATTTTATATCTCACTTTTCGACAGCAGTGGAATAACACATTCTATTTATCACTTGTCGACAGCAGTGGAATAACACATTCTATTTATCACTTGTCGACAGCAGTGGAATAACACATTTTATTTCTCACTTGTCGACAGCAGTGGAATAACACATTGTCGACAGCAGTGGAATAACACATTTTATTTATCACTTGTCGACAGCAGTGGAATAACACATTTTATTTATCACTTGTCGACAGCAGTGGAATAACACATTCTATTTATCACTTGTCGACAGCAGTGGAATAACACATTCTATTTATCACTTGTCGACAGCAGTGGAATAACACATTCTATTTCTCACTTGTCGACAGCAGTGGAATAACACATTCTATTTATCACTTGTCGACAGCAGTGGAATAACACATTTTATGTATCACTTGTCGACAGCAGTGGAATAACACATTTTATTTCTCACTTGTCGACAGCAGTGGAATAACACATTTTATTTCTCACTTGTCGACAGCAGTGGAATAACACATTTTATTTCTCACTTGTCGACAGCAGTGGAATAACACATTTTATTTCTCATTTGTCGACAGCAGTGGAATAACACATTTTATTTCTCACTTGACGACAGCAGTGGAATAACACATTTTATTTCTCACTTGTCGACAGCAGTGGAATAACACATTCTATGTATCACTTGTCGACAGCAGTGGAATAACACATTCTATTTATCACTTGTCGACAGCAGTGGAATAACACATTCTATTTATCACTTGTCGACAGCAGTGGAATAACACATTCTATTTCTCACTTGTCGACAGCAGTGGAATAACACATTTTATTTCTCACTTGTCGACAGCAGTGGAATAACACATTTTATTTCTCACTTGTCGACAGCAGGGGAATAACACATTCTATTTATCACTTGTCGACAGCAGTGGAATAACACATTGTCGACAGCAGTGGAATAACACATTTTATATCTCACTTGTCGACAGCAGTGGAATAACACATTGTCGACAGCAGTGGAATAACACATTGTCGACAGCAGTGGAATAACACATTTTATTTCTCACTTGTCGACAGCAGTGGAATAACACATTTTATTTCTCACTTGTCGACAGCAGTGGAATAACATATTGTCGACAGCAGTGGAATAACACATTGTCGACAGCAGTGGAATAACACATTGTCGACAGCAGTGGAATAACACATTTTATTTCTCACTTGTCGACAGCAGTGGAATAACACATTTTATTTCTCACTTGTCGACAGCAGTGGAATAACATATTGTCGACAGCAGTGGAATAACACATTGTAGTATAACACATTGTCGACAGCAGTGGAATAACACATTTTATTTCTCACTTGTCGACAGCAGTGGAATAACACATTTTAGTATAACACATTGTCGACAGCAGTGGAATAACACATTGTCGACAGCAGTGGAATAACACATTTTATTTCTCACTTGTCGACAGCAGTGGAATAACACATTGTTATATAACACTTGTCGACAGCAGTGGAATAACACATTGTCCACAGTGAATAACACATTGTCGCAGCAGTGGAATAACACATTGTCGACAGCAGTGGAATAACACATTGTCGACAGCAGTGGAATAACACATTTTATTTCTCACTTGTCGACAGCAGTGGAATAACACATTGTCGACAGCAGTGGAATAACACATTGTCGACAGCAGTGGAATAACACATTTTATTTCTCACTTGTCGACAGCAGTGGAATAACACATTGTCACACATATAATAACACATTGTCGACAGCAGTGGAATAACACATTGTCGACAGCAGTGGAATAACACATTTTATTTCTAACTTGTCGACAGCAGTGGAATAACACATTTTATTTCTCACTTGTCGACAGCAGTGGAATAACACAGGTTCGATCCCTGGAGTGTGTGTTTTACGTTTATTTATCGTCGCTACCGGTTGCCCATAATTATGAGCGACGCCTCCTGAAGAGATTAGTAATTTTACAGACAGAGACCCATTACAGAGTCTCCTCTGGTTCTTTTACGTGCACGGTGTAAAGCACCGACACGAGACCTCTTTTTAACATCCCATCTGAAAGATCCCTGTGTATTTTGTTTTACGTTTATTTATCGTCGCTACCGGTTGCCCATATGAGCGACGCCTCCTGAAGAGATTAGTCATTTTAGATTTTTGGAGGATAGTGCAATGATACAGAGAGAGACCCATTCCAGAGTCTCCTCTGGTTCTTTTACGTGCACGTTGTAAAGCACCGACACGAGACCTCGGTTTAACGTCCCATCTGAAAGATTGTTAATTTTATTAGGGAGGGGATCGAACCTGCGATCCCTGGATTACCAGTCCAGCGTGTTACCACTGGACTATATATCCGTCTGTGAAAAGATCCCTGGATTACCAGTAATAATTATATAAACCAAAATAAATGATAAGAAACACTTTAATATTTAACACCGAAATTAGCAGTTACAGAAATACCATACTATATGATATATAATAACTACAATAGAACTATAGAATGATTAACAATCTGATCTAAGGACAAAATGAAATGATATCCTAAATTAAATTATTACCTCCCTTTATGAATACAGTATATATGTATTACATACTAAACATGCATGCAACATCTTATTATTTCGTTTTTATTTTCATTTACCTCCCTTTATGAAAAACTCTTGAATACAATAAATGTCTAATGCTCGTACATGTATAATACTCGTACATATACATATCTAATGCTAGTATATATACATGTTTAATGCTCGTACATATATATATCTAATGCTCGTACATGTATAATGCTCGTACATATACATGTCTAATGCTCGTACATATATATGTCTAATGCTCGTACATGTATAATGCTCGTACATATACATGTCTAATGCTGGTACATATACATGTCTACTGTTCGTACATATACATGTCTAATGCTCGTACATGTTTAATGCTCGTACATATACATGTCTAATGTTCGTACATATACAGGCTGTGATTATACATGCATATTTCGATGTGACTGTAAATTAACGATTCATCTCGATCTGAATATTTTGATCTTATCACAATCACTTTGTGTAACCATAATTCTGGGTGGATTTGGTAGGTAGGTTACCGTTAAAGGGTGTGTTATCCCGTCAGTTTGTGTCAGTAGTTCCTGTGAGACGTTGCCCCGGCTGTCAGTCTGGATAACATTGTGGGACTTCCAGCCACATACAAACAGTTGATCTCGGTCATCTACAGTAACATCATGCGCCCCCTTTAACCGGGGATCCGTGATAACTGTCTGTTTGTTACCTTGTTTGTCTATAACTATAACCCCTGTATTCAAGGCAGCAATGTACAGTAGTGAGTTGTTCCTGCTAACAGTTATACTCTGTAGGAAAATACTGTACTGCTTCTGCTCCATGAATACACGCAGCCTGGAACCGGACATATCATAAACTCTAACCTCACCCTCATCATACCCACCACAACAAACGTATAACTCGCCCTGACTGTGACAGATACCCATACACCCCCCATCTACACTGAATGACCGTGTCAGTGACAATGACCTGCCCACAGATATAAACTGAACATTCCCAGCATCATGAAGAGTAACAGCTAGCTCAGTGGGACCAGTTTTACATATTCCCCACGGATTACCCGGTATGTCAACCCAGTCAGTAACCTTGAATGTACTATCCAGTCGTTTCAGTCTGTCATTGATGTAGTCTGTAATGATAGTCTGATTGTTGTCTAGCACACATACACCTTCAATGGAGGGCATCTTTTTATCAGGTTTTACCTTGATGCTGTACTCACCGAGAGGGGAAGCAATGTAAGGACGGTCGGTATCATCAATGAGAGTAATCAAGGATTTCATACCATGCAAACAAGACTCAATGCCTGTATCTAATTCATACACAATGGTTGAAGCTTGCTTACTCTCAACTTGATTGATAAAGTCGTTACTTTTTGATGCTTGAGCATTACCCTGCTTAATATGCACAAAGAGTTGGGCCTCGTTGACAGTCTTGAACTGTTTTATATTGTCAAGTGTAACCTGTAGGGTCTTCAGCATGTCCTCAAAGGAGGTAATGTCACTGTTTATGCCATCTGCTATCTCTTTATGCTTAAGCAATACTTCTTTATTAGACGTCTTTTCCAGTTCTTCAACCCTAGTTATGATGCTTTTCTTCAACGCCTGGACGTCGTTCAACATATCGTCACGTTGCTTATCCACCAGACGCAGGTCATTCTCTCGTCCAGCCTTCAACTGAAGCAGCTCTTTCTTCACCTTCTCCACGGCCGTCTGGGTTTGTTGCTTTTCCAGTCCTTTCAGTATTCCTTTGGCCACGGTTGGGATATATTCTACTCCTTCACACGCCCTGAAATAACCTACAGTATTATATATACTAGTATTGTATATACATAGGGGTAGGACGTGATAGTATTATATATACTAGTATTGTATATACACAGGGGTAGGACGTGATAGTATTATATATACTAGTATTGTATATACACAGTGGTAGGACGTGATATTATTATATATACTAGTATTGTACATGTATATACACAGGGGTAGGACGTGATAGTATATTGTAAGTAAACTCCATAATCCTCCACCCCTCGGACTATCATGATGTACAATATATTGTAAGTAAATTTCATAATCCTCCACCCCTCGGACTATCATGGTGTGCAGTATATTGTAAGTAAACTCCATAATCCTCCACCCCTCGGACTATCATGGTGTGCAGTATATTGTAAGTAAACTCCATAATCCTCCACCCCTCGGACTATCATGGTGTGCAGTATATTGTAAGTAAACTCCATAATCCTCCACCCCCGGACTATCATGGTGTGCAGTATATTGTAAGTAAACTCCATAATCCTCCACCCCTCGGACTATCATGGTGTACAGTATATTGTAAGTAAACTCCATAATCCTCCACCCCTCGGACTATCATGGTGTGCAGTATATTGTAAGTAAACTCCATAATCCTCCACCCCTCGGACTATCATGGTGTACAGTATATTGTAAGTAAACTCCATAATCCTCTATCCCTCGGACTATCATGGTGTACAGTATATTGTAAGTAAACTCCATAATCCTCCATCCCTCGGACTATCATGGTGTACAATATATTGTAAGTAAACTGTATAATCCTCTACCCCTCGGACTATCATGGTGCATAGTATATTGTAAGTAAACTCCATAATCATCCACCCCTCGGACTATCGTGGTGTACAGTATATTGTAAGTAAACTCCATAATCCTCCACCCCTCGGACTATCATGGTGTACAGTATATTGTAAGTAAACTCCATAATCCTCCACCCCTCGGACTATCATGGTGTACAGTATATTGTAAGTAAACTCCATAATCCTCCACCCCTCGGACTATCATGGTGTACAGTATATTGTAAGTAAACTGTATAATCCTCCACCCCTCGGACTATCATGGTGTACAGTATATTGTAAGTAAACTCCATAATCCTCCACCCCTCGGACTATCATGATGTACAGTATATTGTAAGTAAACTCCATAATCCTCCACACCTCGGACTATCATGATGTACAGTATATTGTAAGTAAACTCCATAATCCTCCACCCCTCGGACTATCATGGTGTACAGTATATTGTTTGTAAGTAAATTGCATAATCCTTCATCCCTCGGACAATCATGGTGTGCAGTATATTGTAAGTAAACTCCATAATCCTCCACCCCTCAGACTATCAAGGTGTACAGTATATTGTAAGTAAACTACATAATCCTCCATCCCTCGGACTATCATGGTGTGCAGTATATTGTAAGTAAACTGTATAATCCTCCACCCCTCGGAATGTGGGTGAAGTTAGCAGTGAGCAGTGTACTGATGGCAAGGAACTGTGTACTGCTGTATTGCGAGCAGTGAGTAGTGTAATCCAGCAGTGAGCGGTGTACTGCTAGCAGTGAGTAGTGTAATCCAGCAGTGAGCGGTGTACTGCTGTACTGCTAGCAGTGAGTAGTTTAATCCAGCAGTGAGCGGTGTACTGCTAGCAGTGATAGTGTAATCCAGCAGTGACGTGTACTCTGTAGCTAGCAGTGAGTAGTTTAATCCAGCAGTGAGCTGTGTACTGCTGTACTGCTAGCAGTGAGTAGTGTAATCCAGCAGTGAGCGGTGTACTGCTGTACTGCTAGCAGTGAGTAGTGTAATCCAGCAGTGAGCGGTGTACTGCTGTACTGCTAGCAGTGAGTAGTGTAATCAAGCAGTGAGCGGTGTACTGCTAGCAGTGAGTAGTGTAATCCAGCAGTGAGCGATGTACTGCTAGCACTGAGTAGTGTAATCCAGCAGTGAGCGGTGTACTGCTGTACTGCTAGCAGTGAATAGTGTAATCCAGCAGTGAGCGGTTTACTGCTGTACTGCTAGCAGTGAGTAGTGTAATCCAGCAGTGAGCGGTGTACTGCTGTACAGCTAGCAGTGAGTAGTGTAATCCAGCAGTGAGCGGTGTACTGCTGTACAGCTAGCAGTGAGTAGTGTAATCCAGCAGTGAGCGGTGTACTGCTGTACTGCTAGCAGTGAGTAGTGTAATCCAGCAGTGAGCGGTGTACTGCTGTACTGCTAGCAGTGAGTAGTGTAATCCAGCAGTGAGCGGTGTACTGCTGTACTGCTAGCAGTGAGTAGTGTAATCCAGCAGTGAGCGGTGTACTGCTGTACTGCTAGCAGTGAGTAGTGTAATCCAGCAGTGAGCGGTGTACTGCTGTACTGCTAGCAGTGAGTAGTGTAATCCAGCAGTAAGCGCTGTACTGCTAGCAGTGAGTAGTGTAATCCAGCAGTGAGCGGTGTACTGCTGTACAGCTAGCAGTGAGTAGTGTAATCCAGCAGTGAGCGGTGTACTGCTGTACAGCTAGCAGTGAGTAGTGTAATCCAGCAGTGAGCGGTGTACTGCTGTACTGCTAGCAGTGAGTAGTGTAATCCAGCAGTGAGTTGTGTACTGCTGTACTGCTAGCAGTGAGTAGTGTAATCCAGCAGTGAGCGATGTACTGCTGTACTGCTAGCAGTGAGTAGTGTAATCCAGCAGTGAGCGGTGTACTGCTGTACTGCTAGCAGTGAGTAGTGCAATCTAGCAGTGAGTAGTGTAATCCAGCAGTGAGCGGTGTACTGCTGTACTGCTAGCAGTGAGTAGTGCAATCCAGCAGTGAGCGGTATACTGCTGTACTGCTAGCGGTGAGTAGTGTAATCCAGCAGTGAGCGGTGTACTGATGTACTGCTAGCAGTGAGTAGTGTTATCCAGCAGTGAGCGGTGTACTGCTAGCAGTGAGTAGTGTAATCCAGCAGTGAGCGATGTACTGCTAGCACTGAGTAGTGTAATCCAGCAGTGAGCGGTGTACTGCTAGCAGTGAGTAGTGTAATCCAGCAGTGAGCGGTGTACTGCTAGCAGTGAGTAGTGTAATCCAGCAGTGAGCGATGTACTGCTAGCACTGAGTAGTGTAATCCAGCAGTGAGCGGTGTAATCCAGCAGTGAGCGGTGTACTGCTGTACTGCTAGCAGTGAGTAGTGTAATCCAGCAGTGAGCGGTGTACTGCTGTACTGCTAGCAGTGAGTAGTGTAATCCAGCAGTGAGCGGTGTACTGCTGTACTGCTAGCAGTGAGTAGTGTAATCCAGCAGTGAGCGATGTACTGCTGTACTGCTAGCAGTGAGTAGTGCAATCCAGCAGTGAGCGGTGTACTGCTGTACTGCTAGCAGTTAGTAGTGTAATCCAGCAGTGAGCGGTGTACTGCTGTACTGCTAGCGGTGAGTAGTGTAATCCAGCAGTGAACGGTGTACTGATGTACTGCTAGCAGTGAGTAGTGTAATCCAGCAGTGAGCGGTGTACTGCTAGCAGTGAGTAGTGTAATCCAGCAGTGAGCGATGTACTGCTGTACTGCTAGCAGTGAGTAGTGTAATCCAGCAGTGAGCGATGTACTGCTGTACTGCTAGCAGTGAGTAGTGTAATCCAGCAGTGAGCGGTGTACTGCTGTACTGCTAGCAGTGAGTAGTGTAATCCAGCAGTGAGCGATGTACTGCTAGCACTGAGTAGTGTAATCCAGCAGTGAGCGATGTACTGCTAGCAGTGAGTAGTATAATCCAGCAGTGAGCGATGTACTGCTAGCAGTGAGTAGTATAATCCAGCAGTGAGCGATGTACTGCTAGCAGTGAGTAGTATAATCCAGCAGTGAGCGATGTACTGCTGTACTGCTAGTAGTGAGTAATGTAATCCAGCAGTGAGCGATGTACTGCTGTACTGCTAGCAGTGAGTAATGTAATCCAGCAGTGAGCGATGTACTGCTGTACTGCTAGCGGTGAGTAGTGTAATCCAGCAGCGAGCGGTGTACTGCTGTACTGCTAGCAGTGAGTAGTGTAATCCAGCAGTGAGCGATGTACTGCTGGCAGTGAGTAGTGTAATCCAGCAGTGAGCGATGTACTGCTAGCAGTGAGTAGTGTAATCCAGCAGTGAGCGGTGTACTGCTGTACTGCTAGCAGTGAGTAGTGTATTCCAGCAGTGAGCGGTGTACTGCTGTACTGCTAGCAGTGAGTAGTGTAATCCAGCAGTGAGCGGTGTACTGCTGTACAGCTAGCAGTGAGTAGTGTAATCCAGCAGTGAGCGGTGTACTGCTGTACAGCTAGCAGTGAGTAGTGTAATCCAGCAGTGAGCGGTGTACTGCTGTACTGCTAGCAGTGAGTAGTGTAATCCAGCAGTGAGTTGTGTACTGCTGTACTGCTAGCAGTGAGTAGTGTAATCCAGCAGTGAGCGATGTACTGCTGTACTGCTAGCAGTGAGTAGTGTAATCCAGCAGTGAGCGGTGTACTGCTGTACTGCTAGCAGTGAGTAGTGCAATCTAGCAGTGATTAGTGTAATCCAGCAGTGAGCGGTGTACTGCTAGCAGTGAGTAGTGTAATCCAGCAGTGAGCGATGTACTGCTGTACTGCTAGCAGTGAGTAGTGTAATCCAGCAGTGAGCGATGTACTGCTGTACTGCTAGCAGTGAGTAGTGTAATCCAGCAGTGAGCGGTGTACTGCTGTACTGCTAGCAGTGAGTAGTGTAATCCAGCAGTGAGCGATGTACTGCTAGCACTGAGTAGTGTAATCCAGCAGTGAGCGATGTACTGCTAGCAGTGAGTAGTATAATCCAGCAGTGAGCGATGTACTGCTAGCAGTGAGTAGTATAATCCAGCAGTGAGCGATGTACTGCTAGCAGTGAGTAGTATAATCCAGCAGTGAGCGATGTACTGCTGTACTGCTAGTAGTGAGTAATGTAATCCAGCAGTGAGCGATGTACTGCTGTACTGCTAGCAGTGAGTAATGTAATCCAGCAGTGAGCGATGTACTGCTGTACTGCTAGCGGTGAGTAGTGTAATCCAGCAGCGAGCGGTGTACTGCTGTACTGCTAGCAGTGAGTAGTGTAATCCAGCAGTGAGCGATGTACTGCTGGCAGTGAGTAGTGTAATCCAGCAGTGAGCGATGTACTGCTAGCAGTGAGTAGTGTAATCCAGCAGTGAGCGGTGTACTGCTGTACTGCTAGCAGTGAGTAGTGTAATCCAGCAGTGAGCGGTGTACTGCTGTACTGCTAGCAGTGAGTAGTGTAATCCAGCAGTGAGCGGTGTACTGCTGTACTGCTAGCAGTGAGTAGTGTAATCCAGCAGTGAGCGGTGTACTGCTGTACTGCTAGCAGTGAGTAGTGTAATCCAGCAGTGAGCGGTGTACTGCTGTACTGCTAGCAGTGAGTAGTGTAATCCAGCAGTGAGCGGTGTACTGCTGTACTGCTAGCAGTGAGTAGTGTAATCCAGCAGTGAGCGGTGTACTGCTGTACTGCTAGCAGTGAGTAGTGTAATCCAGCAGTGAGCGGTGTACTGCTGTACTGCTAGCAGTGAGTAGTGTAATCCAGCAGTGAGCGGTGTACTGCTGTACTGATCTAGCAGTGAGTAGTGTAATCCAGCAGTGAGCGGTGTACTGCTAGCAGTGAGTAGTGTAATCCAGCAGTGAGCGATGTACTGCTAGCGGTGAGTAGTGTAATCCAGCAGTGAGCGGTGTACTGCTAGCAGTGAGTAGTGTAATCCAGCAGTGAGCGGTGTACTGCTAGCAGTGAGTAGTGTAATCCAGCAGTGAGCGATGTACTGCTAGCACTGAGTAGTGTAATCCAGCAGTGAGCGGTGTACTGCTAGCAGTGAGTAGTGTAATCCAGCAGTGAGCGGTGTACTGCTAGCAGTGAGTAGTGTAATCCAGCAGTGAGCGATGTACTGCTAGCACTGAGTAGTGTAATCCAGCAGTGAGCGGTGTAATCCAGCAGTGAGCGGTGTACTGCTGTACTGCTAGCAGTGAGTAGTGTAATCCAGCAGTGAGCGGTGTACTGCTGTACTGCTAGCAGTGAGTAGTGTAATCCAGCAGTGAGCGGTGTACTGCTGTACTGCTAGCAGTGAGTAGTGTAATCCAGCAGTGAGCGATGTACTGCTGTACTGCTAGCAGTGAGTAGTGTAATCCAGCAGTGAGCGGTGTACTGCTGTACTGCTAGCAGTGAGTAGTGCAATCCAGCAGTGAGCGGTGTACTGCTGTACTGCTAGCAGTTAGTAGTGTAATCCAGCAGTGAGCGGTGTACTGCTGTACTGCTAGCGGTGAGTAGTGTAATCCAGCAGTGAACGGTGTACTGATGTACTGCTAGCAGTGAGTAGTGTAATCCAGCAGTGAGTTGTGTACTGCTGTACTGCTAGCAGTGAGTAGTGTAATCCAGCAGTGAGCGATGTACTGCTGTACTGCTAGCAGTGAGTAGTGTAATCCAGCAGTGAGCGGTGTACTGCTGTACTGCTAGCAGTGAGTAGTGCAATCTAGCAGTGAGTAGTGTAATCCAGCAGTGAGCGGTGTACTGCTGTACTGCTAGCAGTGAGTAGTGCAATCCAGCAGTGAGCGGTGTACTGCTGTACTGCTAGCGGTGAGTAGTGTAATCCAGCAGTGAGCGGTGTACTGATGTACTGCTAGCAGTGAGTAGTGTTATCCAGCAGTGAGCGGTGTACTGCTAGCAGTGAGTAGTGTAATCCAGCAGTGAGCGATGTACTGCTAGCACTGAGTAGTGTAATCCAGCAGTGAGCGATGTACTGCTAGCAGTGAGTAGTGTAATCCAGCAGTGAGCGGTGTACTGCTAGCAGTGAGTAGTGTAATCCAGCAGTGAGCGATGTACTGCTAGCACTGAGTAGTGTAATCCAGCAGTGAGCGGTGTAATCCAGCAGTGAGCGGTGTACTGCTGTACTGCTAGCAGTGAGTAGTGTAATCCAGCAGTGAGCGGTGTACTGCTGTACTGCTAGCAGTGAGTAGTGTAATCCAGCAGTGAGCGGTGTACTGCTGTACTGCTAGCAGTGAGTAGTGTAATCCAGCAGTGAGCGATGTACTGCTGTACTGCTAGCAGTGAGTAGTGTAATCCAGCAGTGAGCGGTGTACTGCTGTACTGCTAGCAGTGAGTAGTGTAATCCAGCAGTGAGCGGTGTACTGCTGTACTGCTAGCAGTGAGTAGTGTAATCCAGCAGTGAGCGGTGTACTGCTGTACTGCTAGCAGTGAGTAGTGTAATCCAGCAGTGAGCGGTGTACTGATGTACTGCTAGCAGTGAGTAGTGTAATCCAGCAGTGAGCGGTGTACTGCTGTACTGCTAGCAGTGAGTAGTGTAATCCAGCAGTGAGCGATGTACTGCTGTACTGCTAGCAGTGAGTAGTGTAATCCAGCAGTGAGCGGTGTACTGCTGTACTGCTAGCAGTGAGTAGTGTAATCCAGCAGTGAGCGGTGTACTGCTGTACTGCTAGCAGTGAGTAGTGTAATCCAGCAGTGAGCGATGTACTGCTAGCACTGAGTAGTGTAATCCAGCAGTGAGCGATGTACTGCTAGCAGTGAGTAGTGTAATCCAGCAGTGAGCGATGTACTGCTAGCAGTGAGTAGTATAATCCAGCAGTGAGCGATGTACTGCTAGCAGTGAGTAGTATAATCCAGCAGTGAGCGATGTACTGCTGTACTGCTAGTGAGTAATGTAATCCAGCAGTGAGCGATGTACTGCTGTACTGCTAGCAGTGAGTAATGTAATCCAGCAGTGAGCGATGTACTGCTGTACTGCTAGCGGTGAGTAGTGTAATCCAGCAGCGAGCGGTGTACTGCTGTACTGCTAGCAGTGAGTAGTGTAATCCAGCAGTGAGCGATGTACTGCTGGCAGTGAGTAGTGTAATCCAGCAGTGAGCGGTGTACTGCTGTACTGCTAGCAGTGAGTAGTGTAATCCAGCAGTGAGCGGTGTACTGCTGTACTGCTAGCAGTGAGTAGTGTAATCCAGCAGTGAGCGGTGTACTGCTGTACTGCTAGCAGTGAGTAGTGTAATCCAGCAGTGAGCGGTGTACTGCTGTACAGCTAGCAGTGAGTAGTGTAATCCAGCAGTGAGCGGTGTACTGCTGTACAGCTAGCAGTGAGTAGTGTAATCCAGCAGTGAGCGGTGTACTGCTGTACTGCTAGCAGTGAGTAGTGTAATCCAGCAGTGAGCGGTGTACTGCTAGCAGTGAGTAGTGTAATCCAGCAGTGAGCGATGTACTGCTAGCAGTGAGTAGTGTAATCCAGCAGTGAGCGGTGTACTGCTGTACTGCTAGCAGTGAGCGGTGTACTGCTAGCAGTGAGTAGTGTAATCCAGCAGTGAGCGGTGTACTGCTAGCAGTGAGTAGTGTAATCCAGCAGTGAGCGATGTACTGCTAGCACTGAGTAGTGTAATCCAGCAGTGAGCGGTGTACTGCTAGCAGTGAGTAGTGTAATCCAGCAGTGAGCGGTGTACTGCTAGCAGTGAGTAGTGTAATCCAGCAGTGAGCGATGTACTGCTAGCACTGAGTAGTGTAATCCAGCAGTGAGCGGTGTACTGCTAGCAGTGAGTAGTGTAATCCAGCAGTGAGCGGTGTACTGCTAGCAGTGAGTAGTGTAATCCAGCAGTGAGCGATGTACTGCTAGCACTGAGTAGTGTAATCCAGCAGTGAGCGGTGTAATCCAGCAGTGAGCGGTGTACTGCTGTACTGCTAGCAGTGAGTAGTGTAATCCAGCAGTGAGCGGTGTACTGCTGTACTGCTAGCAGTGAGTAGTGTAATCCAGCAGTGAGCGGTGTACTGCTGTACTGCTAGCAGTGAGTAGTGTAATCCAGCAGTGAGCGATGTACTGCTGTACTGCTAGCAGTGAGTAGTGTAATCCAGCAGTGAGCGGTGTACTGCTGTACTGCTAGCAGTGAGTAGTGCAATCCAGCAGTGAGCGGTGTACTGCTGTACTGCTAGCAGTTAGTAGTGTAATCCAGCAGTGAGCGGTGTACTGCTGTACTGCTAGCGGTGAGTAGTGTAATCCAGCAGTGAACGGTGTACTGATGTACTGCTAGCAGTGAGTAGTGTAATCCAGCAGTGAGCGGTGTACTGCTAGCAGTGAGTAGTGTAATCCAGCAGTGAGCGATGTACTGCTGTACTGCTAGCAGTGAGTAGTGTAATCCAGCAGTGAGCGATGTACTGCTGTACTGCTAGCAGTGAGTAGTGTAATCCAGCAGTGAGCGGTGTACTGCTGTACTGCTAGCAGTGAGTAGTGTAATCCAGCAGTGAGCGATGTACTGCTAGCACTGAGTAGTGTAATCCAGCAGTGAGCGATGTACTGCTAGCAGTGAGTAGTATAATCCAGCAGTGAGCGATGTACTGCTAGCAGTGAGTAGTATAATCCAGCAGTGAGCGATGTACTGCTAGCAGTGAGTAGTATAATCCAGCAGTGAGCGATGTACTGCTGTACTGCTAGTAGTGAGTAATGTAATCCAGCAGTGAGCGATGTACTGCTGTACTGCTAGCAGTGAGTAATGTAATCCAGCAGTGAGCGATGTACTGCTGTACTGCTAGCGGTGAGTAGTGTAATCCAGCAGCGAGCGGTGTACTGCTGTACTGCTAGCAGTGAGTAGTGTAATCCAGCAGTGAGCGATGTACTGCTGGCAGTGAGTAGTGTAATCCAGCAGTGAGCGATGTACTGCTAGCAGTGAGTAGTGTAATCCAGCAGTGAGCGGTGTACTGCTGTACTGCTAGCAGTGAGTAGTGTATTCCAGCAGTGAGCGGTGTACTGCTGTACTGCTAGCAGTGAGTAGTGTAATCCAGCAGTGAGCGGTGTACTGATGTACTGCTAGCAGTGAGCGGTGTACTGATGTACTGCTAGCAGTGAGTAGTGTAATCCAGCAGTGAGTGGTGTACTGCTGTACTGCTAGCAGTGTGTAGTGTAATCCAGCAGTGAGCGGTGTACTGCTGTACTGCTAGCAGTGAGTAGTGTATTCCAGCAGTGAGCGGTGTACTGCTGTACTGCTAGCAGTGAGTAGTATAATCCAGCAGAGAGCGGTGTACTGCTGTACTGCTAGCAGTGAGTAGTGTATTCCCGCAGTGAGCGGTGTACTGCTGTACTGCTAGCAGTGAGTAGTGTAATCCAGCAGTGAGCGGTGTACTGATGTACTGCTAGCAGTGAGTAGTGTAATCCAGCAGTGAGTGGTGTACTGCTAGCAGTGAGTGGTGTATTCCAGCAGTGAGCGGTGTACTTCTGTACTGCTAGCAGTGAGTAGTGTAATCCAGCAGTGAGCGGTGTACTGATGTACTGCTAGCAGTGAGTAGTGTAATCCAGCAGTGAGTGGTGTACTGCTAGCAGTGAGTAATGTAATCCAGCAGTGTGCGGCGTATTCTAGTAGTGAATGATGTGCTGCCCAAATCATACATTTTTTATTTATTTTTTATAAAATACAATTTTACGATTGTTTTTACGAAAATTGTTAAACGGGTCGGTTGCATAACCGGACACAAGCCAATTAGAGTTATTCCAGCAATGAGCAGTGTGATTTAGCGGTGAGCGACTCATTTTAGTTATATACTGTTATAACCCTAATCTATTATATAACCCTAATCTATTATATAACCCTAATCTATTATATAACCCTAATCTATTATATAACCCTAATCTATTATATAACCCTAATCTATTATATAACCGTAATCTATTATATAACAACCGTAATCTATTATATAACCGTAATCTATTATATAACTGTAACCTATTATATAACCGTAATCTATTATATAACCCTAATCTATTATATAACCCTAATCTATTATATAACCATAATCTATTATATAACCGTAATCTATTATATAACCGTAATCTATTATATAACCGTAATCTATTATATAACCCTAATCTATTATATAACCCTAATCTATTATATAACCATAATCTATTATATAACCCTAACCTATTATATAACCCTAACCTATTATATAACCCTAATCTATTATATAACCATAATCTATTATATAACCCTAACCTATTATATAACCCTAATCTATTATATAACCCTAATCTATTATATAACAACCGTAATCTATTATATAACCGTAATCTATTATATAACCGTAACCTATTATATAACCGTAACCTATTATATAACCGTAATCTATTATATAACCCTAATCTATTATATAACCCTAATCTATTATATAACCGTAATCTATTATATAACCCTAACCTATTATATAACCCTAACCTATTATATAACCCTAATCTATTATATAACCGTAATCTATTATATAACCCTAACCTATGATATAACCCTAATCTATTATATAACCCTAATCTATTATATAACAACCGTAATCTATTATATAACCGTAATCTATTATATAACCGTAATCTATTATATAACCATAACCTATTATATAACCATAACCTATTATATAACCCTAATATATTATATAACCCTAATCTATTATATAACCCTAGCCTATTATATAACCCTAATCTATTATATAACCCTAACCTATTATATAACCCTAATCTATTATATAACCGTAATCTATTATATAACCGTAATCTATTATATAACCGTAATATATTATATAACCCTAATCTATTATATAACCGTAATCTATTATATAACCGTAATCTATTATATAACCGTAATCTATTATATAACCGTAATCTATTATATAACCCTAATCTATTATATAACCCTAATCTATTATATAACCCTAATCTAGTATATAACCGTAATCTATTATATAACCGTAATCTATTATATAACCGTAACCTATATATAACCCTAATCTATTATATAACCCTAATCTATTATATAACCCTACTCTATTTTATAACCCTAACCTATTATATAACCGTAATCTATTATATAACTGTAATCTATTATATAACCCTAATCTATTACATAACCCTAATCTATTACATAACCCTAATCTATTATATAACCCTAATCTATTATATAACCATAATCTATTATATAACCATAATCTATTATATAACCGTAATCTATTATATAACCTTAACCTATATATAACCCTAATCTATTATATAACCCTAATCTATTATATAACCCTACTCTATTATATAACCCTAACCTATTATATAACCGTAATCTATTATATAACTGTAATCTATTATATAACCCTAATCTATTACATAACCCTAATCTATTACATAACCCTAATCTATTTTATAACCGTAATCTATTATATAACCCTAATCTATTATATAACCCTAATCTATTATATAACCATAATCTATTATATAACTGCAATCTATTATATAACCGCAATCTATTATATAACCACAATCTATTATATATAACCGCAATCTATTATATAACCGCAATCTATTATATAACCTTAATCTATTATATAACCACAATCTATTATATAACCACAATCTATTATATTTAACCGTATTCTATTATATTTAACCGTAATTTATTATATATAACCATTATTTATTATATAACCATAATCTATTATATATAACCGCAATCTATTATATAACCGCAATCTATAATATAACCACAATCTATTATATAACCGCAATCTATTATATAACCACACTCTTATTATATAACCTTAAGCTATTATATAACCACAATCTATTATATAACCACAATCTATTATATAACCACAATCTATTATATAACCACAATCTATTATATAACCTCAACCTATTATATAACCTTACGCTATTATATAACCACAATCTATTATATAACCACAATCTCTTATATAACCTCAACCTATTATATAACCTTAAGCTATTATATAACCACAATCTATTATATAACCACAATCTATTATATAACCACAATCTATTATATAACCACAACCTATTATATAACCACACTATATTATATAACCTCAACCTATTATATAACCTTAAGCTATTATATAACTTTAAGCTATTATATAACCACAATCTATTATATAACCACAATCTATTATATAACCACAACCTATTGTATAACCTCAACCTATTATATAACCTTAAGCTATTATATAACCACAATCTATTATATAACCACAATCTATTATATAACCACAACCTATTATATAACCACAATCTATTATATAACCACAATCTATTATATAACCACAATCTATTATATAACCTCAAGCTATTATATAACCTTAAGCTACGTGTCATCTAGTCATCTAGCTACTATTAGGCACCGAAAGCCCGGCCTGCAGATTGTCCCAGAAAAATAAAATAGCTAAACCCAAAAAAAATGCCATAAAAACTGTAGGGGGTGGGGAATAGAACGAAGAGTTGGGTTGTCAACTTGGAACCCACATACATTCTGCACAACATATTAATTCAAATTTGAATTTCGAAGATGTAAATTTAAATGCGTCGTAGCGCACCATTGACATTCTAGGATCAGTAATATCCTGGTGTACATGTCCACAAACACCTCTAGCAAAACGCTGTTCTTTCGTGTTAAATTCAGTAGTCGGGGGCTACACAACAACAACAACAACAACAATATTGTATTACGGCATTTTTGCATAAAACATCTACAAGATGCTTAGAGCAAATACAATAATAGTACAAACGCAGATACAATACCAGCAATTACAAGTACAATACCAGCAATTACCAATACAATGCCAGCAATTACGAATACAATACCAGCAATTACAAATACAATACCAGCAATTACAAGTACAACACCAGCAATTACCAATACAATGCCAGCAATTAGGAATACAATACCAGCAATTAAGATACAAGTAATTACAAATACAATACCAGCAATTACAAATACAATGCAAGCAATTACAAATACAATACCAGCAATTACAAATACATTACCAGCAATTACAAAGCCAACACAAGCAATTACAAATACAATACCAGCAGTTACAAATACAATATGAGCAGTTACAAATACAATATGAGCAATTACAAATCCAAAACGAGAAATTACAAATACAATACCAGCAATTACAAATACAATACCAGCAATTACAAATACAATACAAGCAATTACAAATGCAATATGAGCAATTACAAATACAATACCAGCAATTATAAATACAATATGAGCAATTACAAATGCAATACCAGCAATTACAAATACAATACCAGCAATTACAAATACAATACCAGCAATTACAAATACAATACCAGCAATTACTGTGCTTTCGAAGTAAAGTAATAATACCGTTGGAATATTACACTACTGTATAGGTAAGGCAACATACGATAGCTTACAGGTACTGTGATTTATTGATTAATAGGTTATACCTGACTTACCTATAATACAATAGTGTATCGAATGTTTGTTTACCACCGTTATTACTTTACTTTGAAAGCACAGTACAATACCAGCAATTACAAGACCAGCAATTACGATACCAGCAATTACAAATACAATACCAGCAATTACAAACACAAGACCAGCAATTACAAATACAAGACCAGCAATTACAAATACAAGACCAGCCATTACAAATACAAGACCAGCAATTACAAATACAAGACCAGCCATTACAAACACAAGACCAGCAATTACAAATACAAGACCAGCAATTACAAATACAAGACCAGCAATTACAAACACAATACTAGTGATAACAGTGTAGTGGATACACACACACGCAGTCTCTTTTAATTGTTTCTTGTATAAACATTCAAAATCACTAGCTACTTTTTATACTTGTGATATGCACGTACCGAGTATATGTTGCTACTTTCAATACTTGTGATATGCACGTACCGAGTATATGTTGCTACTTTCAATACTTGTGATATGCACGTACCGAGTATATGTTGCTCTTTCTATACTTGTGATATGCACGTACCGAGTATATGTTGCTACTTTCTATACTTGTGATATGCACGTACCGAGTATATGTTGCTACTTTCTATACTTGTGATATGCACGTACCGAGTATATGTTGCTACTTTCTATACTTGTGATATGCACGTACCGAGTATATGTTGCTACTTTCTATACTTGTGATATGCACGTACCGAGTATATGTTGCTACTTTCTATACTTGTGATATGCACGTACCGAGTATATGTTGCTACTTTCTATACTTGTGATATGCACGTACCGAGTATATGTTGCTACTTTCTATACTTGTGATATGCACGTACCGAGTATATGTTGCTACTTTCTATACTTGTGATATGCACGTACCGAGTATATGTTGCTACTTTCTATACTTGTGATATGCACGTACCGAGTATATGTTGCTACTTTCTATACTTGTGATATGCACGTACCGAGTATATGTTGCTACTTTCTATACGTGTGATATGCACGTACCGAGTATATGTTGCTACTTTCTATACGTGTGATATGCACGTACCGAGTATATGTTGCTACTTTCTATACTTGTGATATGCAAGTACCGAGTATATGTTGCTAATTTCTATACTTGTGATAGGCACGTACCGAGTATATGTTGCTACTTTCTATACGTGTGATATGCACGTACCGAGTATATGTTGCTACTTTCTATACTTGTGATATGCACGTACCGAGTACATGTTGCTACTTTCTATACTTGTGATATGCAAGTACCGAGTATATGTTGATACTTTCTATACTTGTGATATGCAAGTACCGAGTATATGTTGCTACCTTCTATACGTGTGAGCCATTTCCAAGCCTTTTTCCATCCTCAGCGGAGTCAAGCAAGGCTGCGTCCTCGCACCGACGCTCTTCGGCATCCTCTTCTCACTCCTCCTGACATATACCTTCCAGTCCTCCTCTGACGGTGTCTACATCCACAGCCGACACGATGGCAAGCTATACAACTTGGCCCGCTTGCGTGCCAAAACCAAAACAACTCGTGTCCTACTCAGGGAGATGCTGTTCGCTGACGATGCAGCCCTCGCCAGCCACACACACGATGGCCTCCAGCGCCTCCTGGATCAATTCTCCAATGCATGCCGTGAGTTTGCCCTAACCATCAGCATAAAGAAAACAGAGGTCATGACCCAGGACGTTGCAGATCCAGCTCCCATAGCCATTAACGGCTCTACACTCGCCATGGTCGACAACTTCAGATATCTAGGATCACTGATATCCAACAACCTGTCCCTCGAAGCTGAGATCAATGCACGCATTGGGAAAGCAGCCACCGTCATGTCAAAACTCACCCAAGAGAGTCTGGGAGAACAGAAACCTAATGCTGAACACCAAGTTGAAGGTCTACCAGGCCTGCATACACAGCACGCTCCTCTACGGCAGTGAGTCATGAACGACATATGCCAGACAAGAGACAAAGCTGAACTCATACCATATGAGGTGCCTTCGCAGGATCTTGGGACTCACTTGGGAAGATAGGGTCACCAATACAGAGGTCATCAGCAGAGCGAGTTCAACAACCATCTATGCAATGCTCAGTGAACGCCGCCTGCGCTGGCTAGGTCATGTCCGACGCATGGATAAAGGACACATCCCCAAAGATCTACTATACGGTCAACTTGAACAAGGATCACGTCCAACTGGTCGCCCCCACCTAAGATACAGGGACGCTTGTAAGAGGGACCTGCGTTCAGCGCAAATCAACATAGAGTCTTGGGAGGACCAAGGATCATGGATCACCCTCTGGAACCACCACTGATACACTTTAAAAACGTCCCCTTCATTGTCACTAGTAAACCAATAGTTTATATCAGTTTATATCAGTTTATATCACTATTTACAATAATGGTTTGGATCAATATTGCACACACAAATGACAGTTAACTGATTAAAGCTTATTAAAATTACCCGTGATCCACAGATATACAAATAGTGCAGCAAACTACGTCATGTTGTCCACAGAACATGTTTATCACATTCCCAGGATGATCGTGGCACGTATCTGCTGGTAACAATCCGGGTGTTGTCTGCCCTTTACCAGCATGCATGGCTGCCTTGTCCAGTATCGTGTGTGTTCTGATGACTGTATTATGAATGTCCACACATCTCTGACAGAAATACGCCGGACAATCAACGCATTGATGCTCCGCCTTAGTGTTCTTACCATCTGCGGAACACGGCGTACAGCAGAAGTCGTATATAACGTCAGAAGCTCCAACCTGCGATCTTGTCAAATCATGACCTTCCGCCATTTTGTCCCCAATTGAAGTTCGTTAATCCTTACTATGAAAACGAAACAAGCCAATTTCCCGGGAGTGAGATACCAGGAAAACGTAAGTCACTGAGTGAGATACCAGGAAAACGTAAAACGAAACTAGAAATAAATATTAAACTTTAAATACTTGACAGCTACTTGTCGGGAAGTTGTCCGAGTGTAATTCCACGTGTATATATCAACAGTGAATAGTATTGGTACAAACTGAACCATATTTAAATCATAGCAAGATATAACAAGTTATATTGTATAAAGAATACGGAAGTAAACAGGAGGACATTATCGAATTAGGGACATAACGGACCACGGACATAACGTACCAGACAGAACGGACCACTTCATGGGACAGAACGGACCACTTCATGGGACAGAACGGACCATGTGTTTGGACAGAACGGACCATGTCTCAGAGCATTCCTAGTTGTATTATGAACGCCTTACCAATCTATTAATCCAAATTATAATTGCAAGATCTTTGTAGAAAAATAAAAAAGGCAAAATTAGACCTTTTCTCTTTAAATTAAAATACACACTGTCAGAGATTATGTACTATCATGTTTTTCACATCCAATTAATGTGCATGATTGCCAATATTAAAGAGTGTCATTGACCGTATTTACTCAATCACACGTGTGACAGTTAATTTGTCATTAGGATTATGTGATCGAAATTGATTAACTATTGTCTTAAAGATGCGTATTGAGTTTTCTCACTGAATTAGCAGCTACTCCTCAGTTTAACCTTGTAAATATAATGTCTATATTGTATGGTCATATATAAATCAATGATGCACATTATATCATATTCTTACTCTTGTATTTTCGTTTCGACAAGAGTACGAAATATGGTTATTGTGTTTTCGTCCAGTCAACAGGTTAAATCATTCGACTCGTACTCTTGTATTTTCGTTTCGACAAGAGTACTAACAATTTATGGTGCGTTGATCACGTGTATATGTGGCTTTTGTTTTGATGCGTTAAGAAACATGTGCACCTTATCTTTGTAAAATTAATGTTCATTCACTGATTGACAATTCTATTTCTATGTCATAATTAGTGTTTTACCTGTTTATATATCTTGTGTTTCTCTTCTCAACCAGGTGACAATTCGACACGTCTGAGCACCAGATACAATTATGTTGTATGTCACCGATATATATGTATATAATTAGATACTATACATATATGTATGTATGTATATGACTGTGTGTATGCAAGTAAATTTAAATAATAAATATGGTGAGATATATGTAAGTGTGTAGCATTGTACATTTTCATGTAAGTATTATTTGCATTATTCCGTAACATTTCATTGACGAATTTCACTAGCTCCTTAAAATCTTACAATATATTTGTAAAATGAACGTGGTACGTAATGGCTTGTTTTATTTCTGGTTACAAGAGGGAAATAACGGACCATGTATTAAATTTCAAATGACATAAGAAATGATGCCGTTTTACATATTTTCGAATATCTTCATTATTAGTTTTGTTAATTATGACATGCATCTATTAATGTAATGTATCGTTAATAAATGAAATCACATGCTATTATTACAAGCATATGGCGTAGGTTTTAGCCCTCAAATGATCTTTAAACAGGTTTCAATTATTTACGTTATAATTGCTACATGGTACATAGTTAACAAAAGTAATGATGATAATATTTATAAATAATATGTAAAACAACATGCTTTCTTCGGTAAATAGACATTTAAATACATGGTCCGTTCTGTCCCATGAAATGGTCCGTTCTGTCTGGTCCGTTATGTCCATGGTCCGTTATGTCCGTACTCCACATTATCTCCCCTTCCTATGTGACGTAGAGTGATCTACTCCTTATCACGATGTTCTAGATATTGACCAACTAACACATTCACATAATACTCTAAACCCTTTGAACACTACAAACCTCTAAATAGGCTTGCACAAATTGTAGCTCCTGACGAGCCGTGTCATCAGGATCTGCACGATTTGTCAGTAATATTACTATTTTTAGAAAAAATTATTTTTATAAATGAACTGGTCCAAATGTACTTTCCTTATTAAGTTATTGGTCTAAAAATATCACGGACTAGTCCATGTCAGTTACTTGGTGTTGAATGGGTTAATTGGCATGTGTGTCCCCCTCCTTTGAATTTAACCTGTCACGTTATGCTGCATAACATACCGGGGGAGGGGCATTATGCACCCTAAACTCCAGTCACACAGACCATGATGCAACAGGCTTTGCAAGTTGTCAGTGGATAATCGGATTTGGTACATCTCAGATAGGCTTGTAGCTTGTAACAGGTCCGTAGGCAGCGGGGTGCGTACCCCCAGTGGCGTAGCCAGGATGTTATGTTGGGGGGGGCATACTGACCGAATGTCCGTCGTAGCCGGACGACCGAGTGCGGCGTAGCCGCGCGAGGTATAGATGGGGGATTCTCCCCCCTGAACATTTTGGAAACTAGATTACCGGAGAAGCGATCTGGAGGTGTTTCCGAATCAGAATCATACTCGAAAAATGTCATGACATTTCACAACAAAAATGGAAAATCAAATAATCAGGACACAATACAAGCTCACAAATAGCAATATCCCCTTATCCTTGAACGTTCATGAGCAATTGAGAACAAGTCCTATATATATACTTATACTAAGTCGCTCTTTATATTCCTGATCAACTTTAAATTTTCGTGAAAAAATGCATAATTATTTTACTATGACTACAGTCCAAATGCATAGTACCTGACTTGAGAGTATCATGAGTATGCTTGGTTAATTTCACAATTCGTATAA